>CM045761.1:55327242-55412937 GCA_025200525.1 Camellia lanceoleosa | reverse complement strand
GCTTTTCGTTCATGGATGGATTCTCGAGCTACAATCGAGATATTGATGGCTTTTAGAACCGAGAGAAAGACCGAGAAGAATGCTTTCACCACCGGGTAGAACACGCTCTTGACCCATTATAAGGGTGATGCCATTTGGGTTAAGAATCTTTGTAGCCCTACATATCAGCCGACGCTGACCACGATATTACCGCGACATGATGATCCTGAAGCCGGTTGAGGTGTATGTGGGCGACATGATTGTCAAGTCAAAAGAAAGAAGGCCACTACACCACCTTTAAGTTTTCCAAAGGATGGAGAATTTAGGTTTAATTTGAGATCCTCAACAAAGTGTAATACGTTGATTATTCTGGGGAAAATGCTTTGGGGTTCTTGATTACGCAAGAGAGGTATCAAAAGTAGACCGCTTCAAAATCAAAGGCCATCTTAGAAATACCTGGGGGCCGAGGGGTGAAAAGGAGGTGAGGCTTTCTGGGTATTAAAGTCACTGATTCATAAAGCCCGGTTTATCTCAAACTAACCATGACTTGTGAGACCACTTTTTGAGATCTCCTAAAGGAAGGAAAAAAAAGGACGTTCCAATGGGACGGCCCGATGCCTGCTTTTGAAACCAGGATCAAGGAATACTTTACAAGAACCCCACGTGTTGTCACTTGCTTTGGTAGAAGCAGATTGATTTTGTACCTTCGATGGCCGAAGCTACAATGGGCTGTATGCTTGCTTGCGCAAGAGTCGAGACAAGGTGGAAGAAACTATCTACTACCCGGAAGCGAAGATGTTGGATTCACGAGACCCCGCTTACACTCCGCTCAAAGAGGCTTTGTTTGGCCTTGGTATAGAGAGCAAACTCTGAAGCGTGGCACTACTGTTTTCCGCATTAGCTCACTACATGCAATATTGGTTTCAATATTAGATCCCGTCAAATATCTCTTTGAAAGCTTGAACGCCAATTACGGGTGAAGGCTAGCTCGTTAGGTTATACGCTTTCGAATCGATTTGAAATATGTATGCCTATGAAGTGGTAAAGGTAAAGAGCAATAGCAGAGTTCTTAAGCCGATCACCGGTGAATAGACTGAGGCTTGAAAGCGATTAGTACTTATTCCCCAAGTAGAGGCCATTCTACATGTCGAAGAAAAGAATTTTGGGCCGATGTACTTTGTGGTCGTGTCAAGCAATATGGGTATGGAATAGGAGTTCTTGTTCAAGCGTGCTTTTGACAATTCTCATATCCCTCAAACATTCAAACTTCCGGTTCAAGAAGTCTGAACAGCGAAGCAAAATGTATGAGGCATGCATTCTTGGTCTAGAAGCAGAACTCGAACTAGGGGCAAAACGGTTGGATGTCATTGGGGACTCGAACCTTGTCGTGTCTCAAGCAAAAGGAGATTGGAAAGTCAAAGAAGAAAAGATGAGAATCTACCACCAGACCTTGGACTTGTTGATTTCTACCGGTTTAGAAGGCTGAACCGTTTCATATACTAGAGAGAAGCGAGGTTCTCTTCCATGATAGACATCCTTTACCCCAAAGATGAGATCGTCCGATCATCATCGACCAGAAATTTGTGAGCCTAGCAGTGATTCTTGCCATAGGCGAAATGACTTACCGGGATGAAAACCCTTGGTATTACGATGTGCGGAACTTCTTGGAGAAAGAGGCGTACCCACGAGGGGCAAATGCCAAGGATAAAGAACGGCAATCGAAGAATGGTTGCTTTCGGTTCATCATCTGGAAATGGGTAAATTATACAGAGGTCATCTGGGAATGCATAAGCTATGTGTTGATCTTTGAAGAGTCCAAGCACCTAATGGAGGCCATCCATGGAGGAAGTCTGAGGCGCATGCGTAAGCGGGGTGATGCTACTTTGAAAAATTCTCAAACAAGGTTACCTCTTGGTCCACCATGGAGGAGGATTGTATCGACTTTGTCTTGGCGTGCCACAAGTGTCAAGTCCATGCAAACCACATGGATATCCCGCCATCGAAGCTATACAATATGACCGCCATGGCCATTTTATTTGAAGTCGATGTGATCGGGTCCTCCAAAAGGATCTAGTGGGCATGAGTTCATTATGGTGATTAATAGATTATTTCACAAAGTGGGTTGAGGCCCAATCTTATGCGGTGTTGAAAGGCTTCGCATGTTGCAAAAGTTCATCGGGGAACAATATCATCTAGCTATGGGGTCCCAAGCGAGATTATTTGGATAATGGTTCCCCGCTAAGAAGGAAGTGATTGACTTGTTGGAAAAATACAACGTGGCTTTTCATAAGTCATCCACATATTGGCCATAGACCAGCGAAGCGGTTGAGGCCGCCAACAAGAATATCAAACACATCTTGCAAAAGATGGTAGAAACCTCGGAATGGCCGAATAAGTTGCCATTTGCTCTGTGGGGCTACGGACTTCAATTAGGCGATCTCTTGGGCGACTCATATTCATTAGTCTATGGGATCGAGGCCGTTCTACCTATCGAAATTGAGTTTCCGTCATTGCGGGTATTGGCTGAGTGTCAAATAGCCAAAGTAGATTGGCAGCAGAGTAGATTCGAAGAACTCAGGCTTTTTGATGAGAGAAGGCTGAAAGCACTGTACCATGTTCAAGGTTATCAACGACGAATTGTCATGGCTTTCAAGAAGAAGGTTAAGTCCAAGAATTTGAAGAAAGGGGATCTTGTGCTCAAAGACAACTGAGCTCCCATCCACGACCTTAGGGGCAAGTTCAGACCCAATTGGACTGGTCCCTACATCATTAAGTCTATCTGGTCGGGTGGAGTTGTCGTTTTGATGGACCTAGATGGCCTAGAGTTCTCGCAGCTGATCAATATGGACAAGTTGTAGAAATATTACCCCTGAGTGGCTCGCTAGGCTGAAAACCCAAAAGGGCGACCTAGGCAAAAGTTAGAGCATGAAAAATTTGAAATTATAAAAACTTGAGCTCGCAAGGTTGAAAACCTGCAAAGGGTGGCCTTGGCAAAAGTTAGAGCGCAAAAGAAGAGCGTAAATACTCGAGTGAACCCGGTGAACTCGTGGAAGCTTGATTCCCATCTTTGGGATCGTGGGCAACTTCATCTTGAAGTTCAGCCATAAACTCTTCCCCGATCAACTTTGTCCATTTGATCCTCTCAGCTATCTCTGTCTATTCAGTATTCAAAAAGCTCCGTTGAGATCTCTGGTGCAATGCTATTCAGACTAGGGGCAACTTTCCAAGTTGCTAGAATCCGGGGTTGTGCATCTCAGGGACAGATCCTGGGCATGTCCAGTTTTGATCCATATCGAAAATGGTTTTGAAAAGTTTTGATAAAAGTTGATTTTGCTCAAATTAATCTTTTTACAACTTAGACCATTTTTGGACCAATTGGAAAATTTTCAGTACCACACAACCTTCAATTTTATTGATTTCAATACAGAGTTCTCCTACTTTTGAATACAAATTGAAGTTGCTTTTTCATTACATTCATAGAGAAAAACTTAAAAGTTCTGATTAAAAGCAAATAAATCTGGGGCAGAGTCAAGTGTTCTGCGTCCCCTCAGAAATTTGGTTGAAGCCTCGATGCTAAGCCAGACCCCTATGTGCCTTTTCATTGAGCCAATCCATGCACTCATCAGAAAGGGTGTAATTGAAAGTGGGGCGGGGGCCAGAAGCCCTCTCGTCCTCCATGTAGTGGCATCTTGAGCTAGGCGTATTGTGCCTCGAACTAGAAATATGTTTGGGTACTCTATCCCCTCTTAGGGCAAACTGATCATGGCGGAGCCTACCAGTAAAAGGGAAGTAGAACCACGCTTGTGTCGGCCAATCAATTGAATCGATGCGCGGGACATCTTTGTAACTCATTCTTGGTAGATTGAGCGAGGACAACGCCAAACAATACGGTTTGTGAGCAGACGGCACATCCAATCGAACCACCATCCCTCATCAAGGGCATCAACTAGTTGTCATGGGAAGAAGTAGTTCTTATTTGAGTATCTTTGGGCAAGAGTCCACAACGCAACTTGTCCATCGACCACACAGAGGGATGGAAAACGAGAGATTAAAGAATAGAGAGATATACGATGAGAGAAAAGTGAGAAAAGGGTTTTCAGAGAAAAATCGAGCCTGAGGGCCGAGTGATGTGAGCAATATATATGCGAGACAGGGTAGGAAACATTACTTGCAGCAGCAGTGGACTCCCTACGAATCTGGTTGTCTCCCGGCGATGGAAATCGTCCAAGCCCATCAATGTCTTGGCCAGTGTCATGGCAATGAAGCTCTTGCCCTCTTTTAAGCCTTGGGTAACTTTGATTAAATGAATGCTAAACCCTCTCGAGCCTGGGGCAAGCAAGAAGTGGGACAACATGCATAAGCAAAGCGCATGTCGCCGAAACCCTTGCCAGCGGTGATCACCGCGGTCATCGGCATTGGAAAAACGATGAATCAAGCTGAGGATGTCCAATTCTCCGTCGCGGATCAAAGACCGAGCATCATGCATAGTGAGCCCACACATTCATCCTAAGGCTTGGATGTGGCCGAAGCAAAAACTGGGAAAGATTTCTTCATTCTTTCAGTTCCATCAAAGCTTGAAGTCTTCAAGCGTGGGACACATCTCTTGCCCGCCAAAACTAAAGACATGTGTTACCAGGTTCCAAAACCTCGCCGTGGCATGGAGAAATGGAAGGTGCAGCAGAGTGCGACTCAGTGTGAATAGTGCATTTATGCCGAAGCCTCGGAAGTTCAACTTTTTCGAGCCGTCTAAGGTAGCAATCAAGTTGTGAGATTTTGGATGAGAAATGCCTCCATTTTGATGTAAACCGAGATGGAATGAAGAACCACGAAATTTGGAACTTTTATGGAGGATAAGGCCTTTGTTTGAAGGACAAGTGTAAAAATTTGGAGGTCACCATGCCACACAGTCGGTAGACCACTTTTCTGATCGACCCGCCATTTTACGGTCGGCCGACCACATACAGTTTCTTGAGCAAAAACCTGGTTGACCAGCCACTTTTGCTGGGCGGCCATGGAGAAAAACTGGTTTTTGGCCTTTTCCTAGTCTCTAGAAGAAAGCTCCTGGCCTTTCCATGTGTTCGGAGTGTTGAAGGTCCGAGTTTACCTCTGTTTCGGATGCGCTCCGTCGCTCCGTTTGTCCAAAGTGTGTTTGTTTATTGAGTTGTTGCTATTTGTTTATCGAGTTGTCGCTCTTTATTTACCGAGTTGTTAAGTGTTGCTTGTCGAGTTGTTGAGTTTGCTTATCGAGTTGTTACTCCCTGTTTATCATTTTTGTCAAGTTTTGCTTATCGAGTTGTAAACTTGTTCAGGTTCTGTTGTTTCTTAGTGAGTTAAGTTGTCTAGTTTGTCATGTCGGTTCACTACCTGACTTGGCAATACAGGAATGATCAATTTCCATTCAATCTCATTTTTGTGCAAAATGATGCGATATGATGCTAAGAATACAAAATACAACACTTTTTGAGCAAAAGTTGTTTCATTCCATCATAGCTTCCTTTTACAACATTTTTTACAAACAAGGTACAAGTTTTGAAAGAAAAAATAAAACTTCCTAACACTGTACAATGTGCTACAACTACATGCAAAAAGGAAAATAAAGCAGGAACATTTGCATCAGCGCTGTCAGGCTCAAGATCGGGAGGCTCTCTTCATCCGAATCGGAGCTGCCGCCCACGGGACCCTCCCCGGCATCACCTCCACTCTTAGAACTGGAGCTGGAGTCCTCCTCTCTGCCTGCGGATGCGTAGACACCTCCTCATCACTAGACTCCCCATCATCTCGTCCGATGGCTCTCGCCTTGCCTTGATCGAGTCCCTCCCCAATCCTCAAGAAGGCCTAGATGGCCCGGCCGGTAGTGGTGGGACCTAGAAAGAACAGTTTGAGTGCATTAGCCAGTTCGTATATCAGATGCAAATGCAAAAATGCTACATAGAGTGTGTGCATGCAGATACAGTATATGAATGTGGTGTGTGTCAGATGTGCTCTACACATGCAGTCAACCAATGTAGTGAAATGTTCAATTTCAGTATGTCATCAGAAGTATGATAAATGCATGAAAATTGAAAGTACCGGAACGCCGGTGATGAACAACAATGCCTCCCTCTGTAGGACCATGCCCTCGAGCGAGGCCACCACTCCGAGCAACCCGTCAGTGTACTCTATGGGAGGCTGCAGATGCAAGTTTAAGTCATCAGTGAAAGAATGAATGTCTAAGTATATATCTGAATGATGAATGAAAATTGTGAAGCATACTGGTGGTGAGTCAGAATCACTAACATATCGGTGATCTGGCTGCGGAGGCTCTAGTAGAATCTGGTATGGTGTCCCGTACTCCCAACCTATCAGGCCGTTCGGAAGATCCGGCCATCCGGCATATTGGCAAGTAGAGGGTATCTATCTAGCCCCACCCCTCGATGTACCGGCTCCACTGGTCGAAGGAATGTCTCTAGCTCGAGCGCAACTTGAGGAAGGTACGTCAGCTGCCCTCCTCCTGGGGGCATAGACATTTGACAGCGGAGGCATCAAGTATTTACGGCGGTAGGTCGCGTACTCTCCCTCCTCTAGCAATAGAACTGCATCAGTGCCCAACATAAGCTCCTCGACCTCCTGGGGAGTGAGTCCCTCAGTGGATCGCATGTCTCTGGAAGTCTTGAGGATATCTGATCGGTGCCCATCATCGGCGCATAGGCGATCCCCGGGGAACGGACTACCTTGGCCCTCAAATAAAATCTGTGTCGAAGTGGCCCACGCCCCGAGAATCGATCACGGCATCTCGACAAAGTGCCCAAAGGCATAGCGATCTGCGGACAACAAGTGCATAAAGCGATTGAATATCGTGAATATGCAAGATGAACCAAAATTTGAAAACATAATGAACTGAGAGTTTTGGATTACCTCCATCGGCCTTCGATGTCGAAGAACTACTCCGGAGATAAGGTAAAGTCTCGAGGCACAGGTTTGCAACCCTCAAATCTGCGCGAGAAAGGGATCTCCAGAGGTACCTCAACCTCGAGCTTCGGGGCCAGCGTCGGGAAGTATGCATAAACCCATACCTGAAAAGGCAGAACAGTGGTTGTTAGAATGCCGTGTGCAGTATATACAATGTACAGAGAATACAAAATGCTGAGTCGCGAATCTTTGTGCGAGATACAATATACAAAAGTCTGAAATACAGAATGCTGAGTGCAGAATGTAGAGTACAAAAAGTAATGTGTGTCGTGTCCAGCGTACAGATAATGAAAAGAGAAAATGTAAATTAAGAGGGCAGAATGTACCTCCCAAGCTCTCCAGTAGCCGCCTATTATGTTCCCTTGCTCGTGGGAGGTCGCGTTCATATAACAGTAAAGGGTAGCAAGGCTGGCGCCAGCCCACTCATATTGGCTGACCTGTGATAGGTCTACCAAAGCGCTGAGTAGATAAAGTCCAACCGTGTTCCCCCTATCGGAGAACAGAGTGGTCCCGATGAGGAACATTAAAAAACCCCGGGCATGCTGCTCTATCTCCTGGACAGTCTCAGGTAGAGTCCCTCTGAACCGCTTGGAGAACCAGGTGTACCTAACTCTACCTGATGATCTGTCTATCGGCGGGCGGGCTCCCAACAAATAAATCCAAGCCGCCTCCCACTCGCCCATGTCTGTGTCATAAGGGACCGGTCAACCCGCCACATCAAGGCCCGTCAACATAGAGAAGTCATATGGGGTCATCGTCATGTCCCTAGTAGCTGAAAAGTGGAACGAGTTGGTGGTGTCCCACCATCTCTCCATAAGTGCCCCATGAAGGTCCTACTCGTTGGATAACATGATATCCCTGAACAGAAAGGTCCAAATCCTGCCTCGTCTACAATGTGACGTACAGCATCGGGAAGCTCCGTATACCACTCCCTAGCATGGATCGATCGATAGCCCCGTGTGGAATGAGAAGATACCTGCATTCAGAATGAACAGATGTATTCAGTTTCAGAATGAAATGTATGAGCTGCGTGCAAATGAAGTAAATGAACTGTGTGTTTAGAAATGAAGTACATGAATTGTGTGTTTAGAAATGAAGTGAATGAGTTGTGTGTTCATAAATGAAAATTTATAAGCTACGTGTTTAACATTGAAATGTGTAAGCTGCGTGCAAATGAAGTGAATGAGTTGTGTGTTCAAAAATGAAAATTTATAAAATTGCGTGCGAAAAATGAAAAATGAAATTTGTGTGCCCAAGAATGAAATTTGTGCACTTTGATAATGTCTTTGCGTCTTGAAATGAAAAAAAATGAGCCGTATGCCAAAAATGAGTTATTATGCCTAAAAAGCGAAATTGTGTGCTAGAGAATAATTTGTGTGCTCGAAAAAGCACGTGTGCAGAATGAGCTATGTGCTGAAAATCTTGTTGCATCTTGAAATGAAAAAAAAAAACGAGCTGTGTGCCCAAAAATGAGCTATGTCCCAAAAAGCGGTGTGTGCGAGAATGAGCTGCATGTAAAAGCAGCTATGTGCCCAAGAATGGTATGTGCTGAAAGCAGCTATATGAAATGAAAAAAAAAAAAAAAAATGGGTTGTGTGCCCAAAATGACATGTGCTTGAAAAATTTGTGTTCCCAGAATGAGTTATGCACCGAAAATGAAATTTGCGTGCAAATGAAAAATGAGCTATGTGTGAAAAAGTGAGCTATGTGCAGAGAATGAGTTGTGCTGAAAATGGTGTGTGTCCAAAAATGAAATGTGTGCCTAAATGTCTTTGTGTGCCTAAAATGAAATTTGTGCAAAATGTGTGCCCCAAATGTCTTTGTATGCCCCAAATATCTTGTGTACCAAAATGTGTCGTGTGCCCAAATGAGCTATGTGCCAAATTATGAATATTGTCTTTGTAAGTTGTGTGCCAAGTCAACATCGTATTCTAAATAAAATTGCGTGCCAAATCGGTATTGTGCTATGTGCAGAAGTATGCGAGAATGAAGCGAAGTGTTGTGCATATGAATGTGTTGAGCAGTAGTTATAATACATAGCAAAAGCATGAAGTGTGCAAGAAATGCAAAATGTATCATTATGCACACCTTTCTCGCATTGTTATCGTCACACTTAGCTTACATTGTTATGCACCTTCTCGCATTGTTATGCATCACACTTAGGTTGCATTGTTATACACCCCTTCCGCATTGTTATGCGTTACACTTAGGTTGCATTGTCATGCACCCCTTCCCGCATTGTTATGCGTCACACTTAGGTTGCATTGTCATGCACCCCTTCTCGCGTTGTTATGCGTCACACTTAGGTTGTATTGTCATGCACCCTTTCCTGCATTGTTATCGTCACACTTAGGTTGCATTGTTTTGCACCCTTTCCGCATTGTTATCGTCACATAAGTTGCATTGTCATGCACCTTCCCGCATTGTTATGCATCACACTTAGGTTGCATTATTTTGCACTTACGCATTGTTATACATCACACTTAGGTTGCATTGTCATGCACCCCTCCACTTGCGTTGTTACGCACTTTTCACTTGCATTGCTATGCATGTTTCTAATGATATTGTACTAGTTGAGTTTCTTTCTTTTGCAGGCATGATATTGTATGTACAGTTCATTTGAAGCTGGCGCAACCAGACGAACCGGATGGTATTTTATGTACTTCGTGTGAGACGTAGCGAGAATTGTATAATTCTCTTACATCCTTCTGCATGTATTGTAGTTTGTTTTGTATCGCTTGCTTAGTTGCATTTATTGTGTATATTTGCTTTGTTACAATTTTCTTTGCACGATCTTAAGTTACTGATTGGCCTCGTGTATGTCCTTTACATTTTGCCCACACAAGCATTTCTCGTTGATTATCTACTTTGTTTGTCTAAGTCTTGACCTTGTCAAAAATGGGTGCGTCTCTGAGCTTTGACATTCACTCCGTCACTTATGACTTCGAGTTTTGTCAAAGAGGGCAGCTGAACACCCCATTTTCGACCGACCTTAAGACTCAGACGTCATCGATTGAGCACTCGGTGATGGTGCATGTTATGTTCGTTCTGAAGTTTTGGAGTTTTGTCTGAGAACCTTACCCTCCGAGCGTCGAAACTTTTTGTGCCTTGACTCGGTCTGCGGACCAGGTCTTGTTTTCTCTTCCTAAAGGGAGGGAAAGGTCTTGTAGACCATCTACCGATGGTCGTGGCTACTTTTGTGGTCATAGGCTATTGTTCCCGTTGGAGACTTGTTTCCAATTTTGAGCTATCTCGACGCCTCGGGGACCGCTTAACATTCTCGTTTGGCACGGTTTTTGGAGCACACCCTTTTTCCTCTGTCTAGAGGGACACTATGGTCAGGAGATCACTTTTGTGGCGTCGCCACTTTTGGTGCTCAACAACGGTTTTGGGCACCCGCCACCGCTTTGCCCTGAACTCTCGTTTTGCATCCTTGTTAGTTCTTTTTTTTGCATGAACCTTGTTTTCCTTGTTTGGGAGGTGGTACAAGGGTGGGACACCCATTTTCTACATGGAGACCACTTTCTCCCTAGCCAATTTTCTTGTCGGAATATTTTTTCTTGGTCTTTGGGCCACATTTCTTGGTCTCCACCACACCACTAGCTTGCTTTCAAAGTGGTGACCACCAAATGGAGCCCTTGACCACTTTTTTGTGTGGGAGACCACCTACCCTGGTCGGTTGGCCAGGGAAAGTGGTCGGCTGACCACCTTACAGTCGACCACTCCTTCTGTTTTATGTTTGATTGGGTGCAGCTATGCTATTTGGAAGGCCTGTTGTATCCTCCTTACATGTGTATGGAGGATCTTAAGCCTTGTTTTAGCTTCTTGAAGAAGCTTTGGCCTTGTTTTTCTATGAGAGAGGCCCTCCCCCTCTTTGAACGAGGTTTAGAATTTTTATCTAAGGCAAAACAATACATATCTCTTTATATCTCTATATTTTGGCTCATAAGGTGCATTGTTCTTGACCCTTTTACACTACACCTCATAGCCATACACTTCCACCATTGGTTTGAGGTTCTTGGAGGTTGTTTTGAGAGGTTAAAAGTGGTTTTTGGTCCCAAAGTTTCTTTGGTTTCTTGAGCTTCAAGAGTAATCACTTTTCCTCTTTTAAGCATTACTTTGATCCTTCTCTTAGCCTCATTTTCATGCTTATTTGAGCTTTGTTGTCAACTGAAAAAAGGTTCATATTTAAGTGATTTTCATGTTTGTTTAAGGCTTTTTTTTTGGTGTTGGGGGTCATCTACCCTCTTGCATGCTCTATTTAGCCTTGTTTTGAGCCATGCCATGAGACCTTTGTATTGAGTTTTTCTTGGCCCTTTAACCACTGAAATATGTGGTTGTGAGGGCCAAAATCAGAGAGGGGTGGGCCACTCTCTTTTGACCTTGTTTGCTTGCATTTTTGCTTTCAAGGAAGCATATATTTCCACACTTCCTAGCCTCGATTCAGGCCCTTTTTAGTGACTTTTAGGACCTGCCTAGACTCTGTCTATGGTTGGTTTGGTCACCTTTTGTTTGCCTCTTGCATGTGTAGAACAATCCCTTGCATAGCCTGTCAAAGTAACACCTCATTCTTGTATGTATTGGTCATGTTTCAGTGGGTTTTTGGCCATCTTTTGGCATGCCATGATTCTGTTTTTGGCTGGTTTGGTAGCCTCTCATATGCTTCACATGCTTGTAGTGTAAATCATGTTCACTAGCTTATAATGCATGTTGTTTTGGCCCTCTATGCTAGCATATTTTGGCCATGCTCCAAACTGATTTTGTTCATATTTTGGGCTACCTTAGCTCTATTTTGAGGTCCCTTAGTAGAATGATGCTTGCCATGTATGGTTGTAGTGTAATAGCCTTGCTTAGCCTTGAGTTTTGAATCCCCTTGCATGCTTAACTTGAGGTGTTTGCATGTTTTAGCATCATTGAGCATGATATTTCAGAGTTTATTTCTTGGCCATATTCTTATGTTTGTCATTCTTTCAATGTGTTTGAAAGTTGCATCATTATACCCCATTTATGAGCCTTTGCAGTGAGCTTCATTCTTATGCCTTTCAAGTCATCATCTTGGCTCATTTTGCCACTGTTTTGGGCCTGCTTAAGGTCTGTTTGGATTTGGTTTTGTCATTTGAGCATCGCCTTGCATGCCTCTAGTGTAATGTGCTTCACTAGCTTCGATACTTGATCCTTTCAACATGCATTGTTTGAGTTGTTTGCGTGATTCGGAGCCATTTTTGTATGTCATTTCAGAGCTAGAACATGTGTCATTGTATGCCATATTTCATCATTTCAATGCTTTTGTAGAGTCACATTTTGTGCCATTGGGCTTGGGTCCTTGCATTGTGTATGCTAGCATGAGTTTTAGAGTCGTGTTTTCATCATGTTTGGCCACTGATTTGGGTGTGGCTGAGGCCCAGTCATTTTGGTTTAAGTCCATTTTTACATTGAGTATGCCATTGTATTCCACAGCATTGAGTGTGCCACATTGTCGCATGATTGATCATTGCATTGTGCATGCCTTGTTCATCTCATTGTGTATGTTAGTTCTTAGGTGTATTGTACATGCTAAGTACCACGTGCATTGAGTATGCCATTGTTAGTTCATAGCATTGTGTATGCTAGTTACATGTTTGCATGTCATCCTTTGCATGTTTGCTTCACTTCGTTGCATAGCATTTAGGTTACATACTTAAAGTCACATTGTGCATGCCATCATTTGTTGCATTGTGTTCGGAATAGGGGTTAGTCCGAACATCGGAAACGAGGGACGTTTCGTACTCAAAATAATGGCGTGCCTCGATTCTCGGTTGCCGACACTCTTGACTACCCATGACGGAGTTGTTGGCTTTAGGTGCTTGTATGTGCATTCATTTCACATTGAGTCGTGCAATTTGACTCCTCGGCCATCATGCATCGAGATGCGCAGCCGGTGGCCTAAGGGTCGAGGACTACACTTCCTAGAGCTTATGCAATGACGGGGAGAGTGGTCATGCACACATGTGTTGCAAATACCTTGTCGTGCCTCTCTCTTTCCCTTTGTTGCAGAAAATAGAAATCAGGAGAAGAAATTGGTGGTGAGCCAGGGTTTTACAGTAGGCCGACCACCTTCTTTGGTTTCCACCACAAAAGGTGGTTGGTAGTTGGTCTCCCATGCCTATAAGCTGGTCGGCAACCTTCCCACAGTTTCCCGGAGTGGAGTTTCATCTCTCTGGAGCTTTGTGCAAATTTCTGAATCAATTGCAAGCAAAGGCAAGCCGGGGCATCGCGATGGATTTCCCGACAAGGCAACTCGAGCATGCATGCATCCTTTATCATGCAAGGCACAGCTGAGGCAGTCCACATTCATGTTGCTTGCATGCTAGTTTAATTGCTTACTTAGTTAGTTTGTTAATTAATTAGAGTTGTGTAATAATTAGCTATAATTTATTATTCATTTTGATTGTGTAATAACTAGCTTAATTAGATTAGCTTAGATTAGCTAGTTGGTGTTGTATTATTTATTCGGACCCTCCGTCAAGAGGGCGAATTTTGTAATAAGTGTGCGTGAGTGTGTGAATGTCTTCCAACCCAACGTCTTTCTCCCTTTTACTTACCTGCTTTTGATGGTTAGTTTAGGACATATTTCGATTAAACACCCATATGATAGCATGTGTGCATCATTCGTTCGTCTTACATGCACTGGGCTCGGCGCATCATACTAACTGCATTGTATTTCAATACCAAGTTGAATACATGTATCAATTGTTGCATTCCACATGCCATTTTAGAATAGCCGAGCCTATCTTAGTTGCATTTTGCATGTGTTGCATTAGCCATCTTAACATAAACTAGGATCATGCATTGATTACTTACTAGTTTCTGTTTTGGCTCGAAATACTCGGTGAGTGTTTATGCTTTAGCATCCTTGCATATGTGTAAGTGACTGCCATGATAGCATGCTTGCCATGAAGCTATTTGCTTATGTGATATAACTGCTTGAATGCCTGTGGGTGAAGGTTAGATTGTTTAAATTAGGATAATTCATCAAATGCGAGTTTTAAGTCCACTTGTGAGTGGCAAAATCATATTTTTCTAAGCCCACTTGAGGGTGGCAAATCCACGTCTTAGCCTACTTGCGAGTAGCACCATCGAACCATTTTTCAAACAAACAAACATGAGATGTTTTGTTCCAATTTAAGCGATCTAGTCTATACTTGTATGTTGTGTGCATCACATAGCAATTCTAGGCTAATATAGGAATAAAAGCATATGTTTTAAAAAATAAGGTATCATGTTAGTAAAGGCCGATCTTTGATCGGCGGTGATACTCATTGCCTAACCTTCCCTCTCGTACTCAAGTTCCCGAGCTGTGGCAACTTTGGTGATGATAGACACGTGGCCTTAGGCATGAGTCAGGGTTTCC
Organism: Camellia lanceoleosa; assembly: GCA_025200525.1. Classification (NCBI taxonomy): domain Eukaryota; kingdom Viridiplantae; phylum Streptophyta; class Magnoliopsida; order Ericales; family Theaceae; genus Camellia; species Camellia lanceoleosa. Next base: position 55,398,620 of record CM045761.1, on the reverse strand, counting down.
TAAATTCCCCCAAAATAAAATATTTAGGCGGCGATTCTGTATCTGACAAAGCAATCCATGTTTAGCACTTCTTTCTAAAAATTAGTTTTTCAAAACTATTTGCAGTTGGACTCTTTGGTAATTTATCGGTCTTGCATTGTACTTAGCGAGATTAGATTGAGCGTGACATTTGAGTCGGCGTAGTGAGCCCAAATGAACAAAACGGGATTTTCCCTGGGATGTTCGGGCGCGTCTACACTATCTCCTCCCAAATAGTGGAGTACATCCGCTATCTCCTTCCACACATTGGAGTACATCCCCTATCTCCTCCTATACAAATATACATATGCAATGTATTTAAACACTTCATCATATTCAATGTGTTATTCCAATCGTCATATTCAATGACATATTCCAATTGATTAGTTTCAATTTTCTCTAATCAACATGCAGTGTCTACAACAATCAAGACTATTCTCCACCGACAGCCCAAAGTAGTTATTTCTAAACAGATAATTAAATTCATCAAACAGATAAATTAATACACTTCCCATAGGTAAGCGATTTTCAAATTCAACTATACCAATAATCACATTTGTTTCCCAATTTCATCATTTCCACTCATTTATGCATTCCATAATTAATTTCATTATTTTGATAAACATTTCATTTTATCCCAAATTAGGGCATTTTTTCCCCTTTCTCAAATATTGCTCCCAATGCCAAATCCACCAATTTTATACACAATGAGTACATTAACAAGGTCTCAAGACACAGAGTCTCATAAACATAAAACCCCTCTTTTATAATTTTAAACCAAACCCTAACTTTCTAAAATTTCCATAATTTCATCATTTAATCAAAATGACTAAAATTTATATTAAAACTCATAACTAGGAGTAGTTTATTCCTACCTCAAATGGAGAGACTCAAATGAGAAAGAGAGGAAACTCGAAGATGCTCCAAACACCAACTTTTTCGGATCAAAGTGAAGCCCACACCAAGCTCTACCTTTCTTACAAAGAGATTAGGGTAGGAGACCACTAAAACTAGATGTATTTGTAGAGAGAAGGTGTATGTAGTGAGAGAGAGTGTGTCAGATCTAGGGTTTGAGAAGAGAAAGAAATCAAAAAGTGGGAAAGAAGACTGCTGCTGCGATTTGATATATTCGAGCCTCGCTCGAGTGAAGAAGTGGTCGCTCGAGCGATCAGGCAAAAAGAGACCTCGCTCAAGCACAAAAAGCCTCGCTCGAGCGAACAATGCAAAGCTTCAGGTCTACAACCCAGAAGCATGCTCGAGCGCAAGACTTCTCGCTCAAGCGAAGAGACACAAGACACAAGGCTCGCTCGAGCGACAAAGTCCTCGCTCGAGCGAGGAGACCAAAAACTGGACAGCAACCATTTGTTTCAAAAACACACCTGTTCCAAACTTGCCCAATACATCCTAAAACTCAAATACAAGGAAATAAAGGACGGAAGGAGACATATACAACAATACTCAACCAAGGAACCCAAATCCAGAATAGAGTACATAAAGGGGAAAACCCGGGATCGCTATAGAGATATCTGTAAGCATATCAACAATGAGTTTTCTTATTGCATTCCTCATCTTATCCCTCATTTTTTATAATTAAAAAAAGTAATTATTTTGATAAATAGTTTGAAAAGTTCATTACTTTCCTAAATAGTTAATTTTTTTAGAATATTCACAAAAATAAATAAATAAATAAATAAAACTCTGCAATTGTGCATATATCCTATTTGACTTACCAATAATGTTACATTCTCTTAATTTATTACTTTTAAGTGATCTCTAATGATGTGCTATTGAGATTAGATCCCACATGATGAAATAATTGACAAATTAAAATTTGACATTTATTAAACACATTATTAAGAGTAATTTTTAAAAATGATAAATTAAGTAACTTAGGAGATAGTGACCATAAAAAAAAAATTTGGGAGATAGTGACCATAAAGATTTTTTTGGGTGAATATGACCGCAAAGTTTTAGGTCGTGCAGTTAGAAAAAAATGTTGCTTGATTGTGTTGGACTGCAGCACTGGGTCCAACTATTGTACGCAAAAGGGATATGGGGGTGCTGCTGTGCCTTAAGGCACAACAGTTACTGTTGCTTCTTTTTGAAAGGGTCTTCCCAAGTGTTTTTTGATAATCTAAACCGTTCATATTATAAGGTTCATCAATAATATTATTCCTGTAAAAAATCAAATTAATTGGATATTCATAATCCCATGATCAGATCCCAATTGGTTTTAAAAATTTATAAAAATTATGTTAACCGTTAATTTTTATAGAAACAAATATGCTTTGGTTATAGGGCTACAGATATTCAATCAACTTGATTTTTTATATGAATGATCTACTCGACGAACCTTACAATATGAACGGTTCAGATCATCAAAAACACTTTCGAAAAACCTCTCCCAAGGGGCACAACAGTAACTGTTGTGTCTTAAGGCACATCATCATCCCCTCTCTGACGCAAAAGTAGTTTTTGTGTATCATACCTCAAAATGGTATTATAATATGTGTAACGTACCTCAATGTGTACTCTAATACGATGTGATTATTTTTTTTATTTTTTATTTTCCAGATGTTGGATGGATTTAATATCTTACATTAAATTATTTATAAAAAATTAGATTAATCGTTTTTAAGATTTAAAAATTATATTAAATTCCATCAAATTTGACATAATTATATTAAAATTTCTTTAAATTTTAATTTAAATAAAATTTAGCTAATTTTTCAATAATATTTTGTCAGTTGTATGAATAAAAGAATAATATTAATTATTTAATATGAAAAAATATATAATATATTCATATTTATTTTTGTGTTTACACGAAAATTTTATAATACAAATTCTGTTTTTGAGTGTATCATATGTCCAGTTATAACTTTTGTAATCTTTAATTATAACTCATTGTGTTATTGATTATAACTTGATTATGACACATTACTGTGTTAATTATGCTCTAGGGTTGGGCTTCTTTCATATTTGAATCTTAACTGTAGGTTCTGTTTCGATGATTCGAACCGTTCATTTTTTAGAACTCGTTGAGTAAAATATTCATCCAAAAAAATCAAAATAATCGAATATAGATAGCTATATGTTAGAATCAAATTTATATTACAAAAAATATATCGTTATTCTTGAAATTATATTTATCGTCCATTTTTTTAAAACAAATATGATTCAAATATTTAGCTATCGATATTCAATCATTTTCATTTTTTGCATAAATATTCTATTCAATGAATCCCAAAAAAAAATAAATAAATAAAAAATGAACAGTTCGAATTATCAAAATCAATTCCAAAATGGACCTACCAAGTCCAAACGCTTTCTTAAGTTAAAATGACAACTTAAGAGAAACCAAACCCTAATTATAACCACTTGTAATTTTAATTTTGATTATGATTGAAGAGTTCTTTAGTTATATGCCTCAAACAATATTTGTTATTACCCTTGGTATGATTCATCGTAATATTGATTATGATTTATTATGATTATTATTTTAATTATAATTGAAAAGTTCCGCAACGGCACCGGCTGAGACCCGACCCTTATTTCTTTTTCGTATAGAGATAGTTGCATTAAAAAGGTCACAATTGAGTTAAGCCTGAAAATTTTCTGAAGTGTGGAAAGTGGATTTTTCAAAACTTACAATTTCGAAAATAATTTTTAACAGTAATTGTTCCTTATATATTAAATAATCTAATTTGATTTTAAGAGATTTTTCTACGAAGTATTAACCCCTTCATTTCAACATCAAATTTAGAAATTTTAGTTGGAAAATTATTTTTGACCTCAAATTGTGGGACTCGTTTTTTGACTTAATTGGATTTTAATTTTTTTTTGTATTTTTCTTTGAATCCAAATGAGGGGTATTTCCTTATTTATATTGTAAACTTACGTAAAAGAAATACAAATTAAATGGTTGTGCAATTAGGAACTAAGCTTGTGTGACAATCTATTTTCACGGTGATATTTCGGCGGTTGGTTTTACCATTTGAGCAATGAAGATGGAGTAACCAGTACTTTGCTCTACAGATTGAAATGCTAAGAGTTTGAGTTCACCACTCAAGCGATGAAAAGACCGCCGATCTCTACGGAATCAGCAAACTTAAAAAGTTACCTTCTGCACTTTTTTCTTACTTTTCCTTTCCTCTTTCCTCTTCTTCTCCCTAGCTCTGAAAACCCCAAACTTTCTCTCTTTAGAAATCTCTCTTCTCACCAAGAATCAAGCCTAAATCTCTTGTAAAAAGTGAAGCCCGTGTAGAGACCGTGATTTTCATCGATTGGATTGTGTTTTCGTGAAGATTTCAACTCTCACTTCATATTATGAAATTGGAAATTAATAAAGGATTGATAATTATAAAATAGGTTAAAATATCAAGACGTCACCAGAAATTGGAAATTACTTCGTTACACTTCACTTATTACTCAATGAGCTTTCACTTACTACTTCATTAGATTTTACTTACTATTCAATTAAATTTTACTTATTACTCAATGATCTTCCACTTACTATTTCATTAGAATTCACTTATTATTCAATGAGTTTTCATTTACTATTTTATTAAATTTTAGTTTCTACTCAAATGAACCCCATTTACTATTTCAGTAGACTTGACTTATTACTTACTACGACATGATAAATAGACTCGAGTTATTACTCAATGAGATTCCACTTATAATTTGATTACACTTCACTTACTACTCATTTAAACCCTACTTACTATTTAGTAAGTTTCTATTTACTATTTCATAAGACTGTACTTACTATTCAATTAACTTTCATTACTACTTCATTTGAAGTTTGAAGATGGGTCTTCACCCATAGCTTCCAATCTTGAGGTAGGGGTCGTAGTTCTTCTTCAATGCTTACATTAATAGATAGATTCATGGTATTTTGATTATATAAATTCAAAATCTACATTTTTGAGCATATAGAATTATATCATGGAAATTGGGGATTTAGGGTTTGAAGAGTTAGGGTTCTATTGTTGGGTTTAGATTATGGATTATGAACCTAGGGTGTATAATCAATGGGGAAATTGGAATAAAAAGTAATGGTTTAAGAAGTTTGAATTTTGCTTGAAATTCATAATTATTTCTTGAAAACCCTAGGTTGATTCATGATGATAGATAATGAGTTTGCCCAAATTGAAAGTAGAATCATGAAATTGAGGTATTGAATTATATATATATAAGTTTAATTGGATTTTGAAAATGTTTGGAAATTATGTTAAAAATTAGCGAATGAACCATGTTATAGACATTGTAAATCATGTGATAATATGAAAGGAAAATTGGGGAAATGATTTATTAATGATATGGATGACATGGGCCTTGGGGTGAAATAATGAAATAAAGGTTTAAGAGTTCAACTTGAATTATGTTGAATTGTGATGATTATGTTGAGTTGTATTGAATGATGTTGAATCAAATTGTGTTGGACTATGATGAATTGTGTTTGAATCATGTTGAATTGTGTTGAATTGAGTTGTGTTGGGACATGTTGAGTTTGGGTTGAGTTGTGTTGGGTGGTGCTGTGTTGGTACCCGCACGAGGAGTTGAAAAATAGTTTTTCGGTGCCTACAACCGTCTGTATAATAGCCGGTAAATGTGGGGGATGGTTTTAAAAATTGATTAAAAATGTTTTTGGGGGCCCACGTCCCACCATATAGTAGCCGACAAATGTGGGGGTGGTTCAAATTAAAGGTGCCCAATTGCCCTGTCTAGGCTTATCGCCGGACGAATGTGGGAAAATGTTTTTGGGTGTCCACATAGTCCCGCTGTATAGTAGCCGGTGAAAGTGAAAAAATGATTTTTGGGTGTCTACATAGTCCTGCCATATAATAGCTGGCAAAAGTGGAAAAAACATATGGTTTTCGAAAATATTTTGGATGCCCACATCCCGCCGTATAGTAGCCAGCAAATGTGGGGGATGGTTTTAAAAAGTTGAAAAATGGTTTTTGGAGAAATATGGTTTTTGAAAGAAAATAGCTTTTGAGAAAATGGTCTTCGGGAGTTCACTTCCTGCCGTATAGTAGCCGGCGAAAGGTGGAAAGTGTTATGAATTGGGTGCCTGCTATCTCGCCGTAGTAAGTTGGCAAAAGGTGGATTGTGTTGAGATGTGTGTCGACAAGCGTGTTGAATTGATGATGTTATTTGTGGCTTATGATGAATCTGTGAAATTGCAAATTGAAGTATAATTTGGTATAAAGACGAAACGTACATAGGCACTATTTGTAAAGAATGGAACTCAAAAATGGGTAAGGGGATTATGGATTGGTGATGGTGAACCTAATGAATTAGTTATGGCAATAAAAGTAAATTATGTGTGTTTTTCTGTAAATAAAGGAGAGGTTGAATTGAAAGGGGTTTATTAATCTTATGTTATCTTGAGATGAAATTTAAGAGTGTAAATACTGAAGTAAATTGAGTATAGGAGAATTGTTACAAAATTAAGAAGGAACTTGCACTTGAAGTAATGGAGTTCTAATTAAATATAATGAGAAGAAAGGAGAAATGAAAGAAAAGAGGAAAATTAAAAATGGAAATTAAATGAGAAATCCTTTGGGAATGGGTTAATAACTTATTGATGATTTTGTTTCTTAAATATGTTTGCTCCACAAAATCTATAGATTTTCTAAAGTTAAGGGATGATTTTAATGGTGAAGGTTTTTCTTAAAATGTTTTTAAATAGTCTTTTGAGAAAAAGGTACTTTGCTTATGATATTTTGAACTTATAAAATGTCATCCTACTATATGGTATCACCTTGCATGCGTGATCATTTCTATGTGTGTTAGTTATTGATTGAGAACAATGAGATTCCTATTGGGCATTCCTGCTCACCCCTTGTTGTTTTAATTTTTTTACAGGAAGATAGTGTGGATTCTTTGATTGAAGAGTTAAGGAGTCCATGTGTCTTTTGTATGTAATTTCATTGTAGATATATAATGGATCTTGTATTTGTATTTTTATTTATTTGTAGCTTCTCAGTAAGAGATTGACATGTAATGTTATCATTGTAGTATTCATTGAGAGAGAGAGAGAGGACATGTATCATTGCATTTCTATTACTCAAGGGTAATGGATGTTGGTAAAAAAAAAAAAAAAGGGACCTAAATTAAAGATTTTGGTAATGTTTTCTTGTGATTAAAATTTGGGGCGTGACATTTCCCTTATTGCTCAATTAAACTACACTTACTGCTCAACGAGACTCTACTTAATACTTTATTAAATTTGACTTATTACTCAATTAAATAACATTTACTATTCAATAAAACTACACTTACTATTTCATGGTAAGTAGATTTGACTTACTACTCAATGAGAATTTGTAACGCCCTCAAAAATAATACATAAAACCTAACATTCTTGACATGCATTGATATAAGAGAAATAAACATCTTTCTATCCATCAGTGTAGTTCATACAAAAGTATTACATGTTGACAACAAAATTAAATGCCATATGGGTTTACAACTTTCCAAGCCAACACTTGGTTACAAAGAGAGGGTACTAACCCAAATACATATTAAGCCCTTGGCCTAAATTCACATGTAATACACCAAAAGATAACGAAAACAATAAAAAAAGTCTTTCAGCCTCTAGCCTCCCAAGCTACGTCCTTGGAGGTGGTATACCATCTGTACCTAAAAATGATGTCCCATATAGGGTGAGGCACAGCCCAGAAGAAATATACTAAACCAAATATGAACAATGACTAAAATAATGGCATTCGACAGATGGTTAACATTTATAAACCAATTTACAACATATTACAGTTCCATGACAATCATGTCCATGTTACATTCCACTTTCCTTTACTCATCAACTCATTTCATAAACGTGGCTCAGAACCTGGCCAGATAATTTAAATGAGATTACATCTCATATTAATAGTACATCCATTTCAATTGGGATAACAACTCATACTAAACACTTCTTACTTCACAATAGATACACATAATTGTTGTATCAATCTCAAACAAAACACTTCCATACTTCATATATGATATGCAGATTTGCTATATCAATACTTCAATAGATACACATATTTGCTGTATCAATGGAGTACATCCCTTATCTTCTCCCAAACAATATCCGGCTTAGGAGTCCATCCCCTATCTTCTCCTAAACCGTGGAGTACATCGCCTATCTCCTCCCACACAATACAATGTATATAAACATTTATCTTATACATGTTCAACCAATACACAAATTTGATGTATTATTCCAACCGTCATATACAATGTGATTAGTTTTAGTTTTCCCTAATCAACATGCAGCGTCTACAACAATTAAGACTATCCTCCACCGATAGCCCAAAGCAGTTATTTCTAAACAGAAAATAAATGCAAAAAATTGATATAATCTCAACTTATTACATAGGTGAGTGATTAATTAATCCAACTACACAATTCAATCCCATAATTTCCCAATTTCATGGATTTCAACTCAATTTCATATTTCCCCATTTTTCCCAAATTAATTATACAAATTAATTTATTACAATAACTAGGGCATTGTCCCATTTATCAAAATATTGATCTATAACCCAAATTTCATCAATTTAATCTTGAAACCTCACATTTTCAAGGTTTTAAATACACAAGGAGCCTTAAATCATAAAACCCCTCTTTTCTAAATTACAAACCAAACCCTAACTTTCTCAAAATTACCCAAAAACACCAACATATCAAAATGACCAAAATTTAAAGACAAAACTCATAAGATAGAGTAGGATATCCCTACCTCGAAATTAGAAGTCCAAAGGAGTAGATGAGGAAAAACCAAAGTGCTCCAAATCCACTAATGCTCAGATTAAAACGAAGCCCAAGCCACTCTCTATCTTTCTTACAAAGGACTTAGGGTAGAAACTCACTAATACTAGATGAATCCCTAGAGAGAGAGAGAGAGAGAGAGAGAGAGAGAGCCGAAATTAGGGTTTTGAAAACAAAAGGGAAGAAAAATGAAGTGTTTCCCCGCTGCTACCTACTGATATAACACAGGCTCGCTCGAGCGAAGGATTGGTCGCTCGAGCGACCAGACACAAGAAACCCTCGCTCGAGCAAAGAAAGTCTCGCTCGAGCCAACAATTCGAAGCTTCAGGCCTACAACCCAGAAGCACGCTCGAGCGACAGAATGCTCGCTCGAGCGAAGAAACTCAAAACATACACCTCGCTTGCTCGAGCGAAGAAAAGCTCGCTCGAGCCACCAGACACAAAACTCAACTCTCGCTTGAGCAAAGGAACCCTGGCTCGAGCGAAGGATCTAAAACAAAAAGCTTGCTCGAGTGACAAAAGGCTCGCTCAAGCGAAGACACCAAAATCTGGGCAGCAACCATTTGCTCCCAATCACACCCAACCTGTAACAAACCTGCCCAACACATCCTATAACTCAAAAATAAGGAATTAAAGGATGACAACAAGATATATACAACAGCAATCTCCACGGAACCTAAGTCCGGATACAACAACCAAAAGGGAAAAGACCGGGATCGCTATAACCTTTTCCCCTTGAAGAATTTTGTCCCCGAAATTAGGCACAAGTTTTCAAAACAAGTTTTTCTCAATTTCCAACAATGTTACATTTCAATATTCAACAACTTGACCCATTACCGGTCATTCCATTTCTTGTGAAGAGGCATCTCTCAATATATATTACAACATGCAATTATTAAACTTCCATTTCAAGGCAAGTTCCATAATACTTCCATAAACTGAAGCATATACAATGTTTTACACTTAAGACATATTCAATACTCTTAAGGTTTAACAATACATCAAAATATGCAACATATGCTCAAACATCTACAACTAGATCCAGATATTTCTCTCAGACCTCCAACTCACGTTCCCAAGTGGCTTCCTCCACTCCGTGAAGCTTCCACAAAACTTTTACCAATGGGATGGTCTTGCCTCGCAAGACTTGATCCCGCCTATCCAAGACCCGAACTGCTCTCTCCTCATACGAGGCATCATCATCAACCTCTAAGTCGGTCCAATCCAATACATGCGATGGATCCGGCTCGTACTTCCGAAGCATACTAACATGAAACACGTCATGCACTCCGGACAACTGCGGCGGCAAAGCTAAACGGTAGGCAACCTCGCCAATCCTCTCAAGGATCTCGAAAGGGCCTATAAACTGAGGGGACAACTTTCCACTCTTCCCAAACCTCATCAAACCCCGCCTAGGTCATATTTTCAGAAAGACATGATCACCCGTCTCAAACGCCAAAGGCCTCCTCCTACGGTCGGCATAACACTTTTGACGACTCTGGGCTGTAACAAGCCTCCTACGGATAAGCTCAACCTTCTCCATCGTTTCCCTCACCAACTTCGGGGCCCAACAATGGTGCATCACCCACCTCGACCCAACAAACTGGAGACCTACAAGGTCGGCCATACAAGGCCTCAAACGGTGCCATACCGATACTTGACTAAAAGCTGTTGTTGTAGGCAAACTCCACCAAGGGCAAGTGCCTCTCCCACTACCCACTAAAGTCAAGAACACAACCTCGAAGCATATCCTCAAGGATCTGAATATTACGCTTGGACTGCCCGTCAGTCTGAGGATGATAAGCCGTGCTAAAGGTCAATCTAGTGCCTAAGGCACTGTGCAAACTCTACCACAACCTAGCAGTAAAGCGTGGATCTCCATCTGAGACGATCAACACTAGGACCTCGAGCAACCTCACTATGTCCCGAATATACAAGTCGGCAAGATGATCTACCGAATCTCTCACACGCATAGGGATAAAGTGCGCCAACTTAGTCAACCGGTCTACAACCACCCAAATACACCGCTGAGTCCTCGGAAGACCTACAACGAAGTCCATAGTGACATGCTCCCACTTCCACTCTGCAATAGGCAAGGGTTGTAATAAACCCGCTGGCCTCTGATGCTCGGCCTTCACTTGCTGACAAGTAAGGCACTTAGACACAAAAACTGCCACATCCTTCTTCATACCCCTCCACTAAAACTGGCGACCCAAATCACGATACATCTTAGTGCCTCCCAGATGCACTACAAGACGTGAATGATGAAACGCTCAGAGTACTTCCTCTCGGCAAGACTCCGGCACAAACAAACGGTCTCGGTATCTCACACTCAAATCAGGATATACCGTCAAACCCTTCTCAACCCTCCCACTGGAGATATTTTCACGGAGGGACTCTACCTCAAGGTCACCTCTCTGAGCCTCTAACACTCGAGTCACAAGTGTAGGCTGTGCAACAACAGAAAACAAGGCCGCAGCCTCAACGGATTCGCCCAGAAGCAAATCAAACTCGCCAAGTGCACCCAACATCTCCCACTCCCAGATGGCTATATAAGCTACATCACTAATGGATTTCCTACTAAGAGCATTGGCCACAACATTGGCCTTCCCTGGGTGATAGTGCAACTCGAAGTCATAATCCTCAATAAACTCCATCCACCTCCTCTGCCTCAAGTTCAAGTCCTTCTGTGTAAACAGATATTTCAGACTCTTGTGATCCGAGAATACCTCAAATCTCTCACCATAAAGGTAGTGCCTCCAGATCTTCAAGGCAAAAATCACAGCTGCTAACTCTAGGTTATCTGCAGGGTAATTTCTCTCGTGTATTTTCAACTGGCGTGAACCATAGGCAACCAATTTCCCCTCTTGCATCAACACACAACCCAAACCCTCTCGTGAGGCATCACAATACACAGCATAACCCAAACCTCTCTCAGGAATAATCAAAACTGGAGCGGTGGTAAATCTAACCTTCAATTCTTGGAACGACTTTTCACAAGTCTCACTTCATACAAATTTGACCCCTTTCCGTGTCAATCTAGTCAACGGTGAAGCTAGTTTGGAGAAATCCCTCACAAACCGGCAGTAATACCCAGCTAATCCCAGAAAACTGCGGATATCAAAAACACTCTTAGGCTATGCCCAATCTTGCACTGCCTCATTCTTGGATGTATCAACAGACACCCCTTTCCCGGAGACCACATGGCCTAAGAATTTGACCTCTCCTAGCCAGAACTCACACTTTCCAAATTTGGCATACAGCCTATGGGCTCTAAGCAACTCAAGCACCACTCTCAAGTGTTCTTCGTGCTCCTCCTCAGAAGACAAATAAATCAGGATGTCGTCCACGAAAACGACCACAAAACGATCTAAGAATTCCCGGACTATCCGGTTCATCAAATCCATAAACACTGCCGGTGCATTGGTGAGCCCAAATGGCATCACCAGAAACTCATAATGGCCATACCGCGTACAGAATGCCATCTTCGGAATATCCTCCTCCCTAACCCTCAACTGGTGGTAACCCGATCTCAAGTCTATCTTAGAGAAACAATGGGAACCCTTCAACTGGTCAAACAAATCATCAATACGAGGCATAGAGTACTTATTCTTGACCGTAGCCCGATTCAACTTCCGATAATCAATACAAAGTCTCAAGGTACCATCTTTTTTTTTAGCAAAGAGGGTCGGTGCTCCCCACAGTGAAACACTAGGGCGGATAAAGCCCTTATCTAGCAACTCTTAGAGCTAAACCTTCAACTCAATCAACTCGGCTGGGGCAAAATGATAAGGTGCCATAGAAATCGGCGCCGTGCCGGTCACTAAATCAATAAAGAACTCTATCTCTCGATGAGGTGGTAAGCTAACAAATCCTTGGGAAAGACATCCGAATACTCACAAACCACTCTCGGCAATACAGTCTGGGTCTCATCACACTCACCACTCATAAAGCTAGCTAGAAGACCACTAAGCTCACTCCGCCCTCGTGGATCATACACTGATGGCAAGACACTACCAACCCGATTCCCCAAGAAATGGGAACAATCCCCGCTCGGGGTACATACGGTGACCCTCTGACGGTAACAGTCGATGATAGCCCGGTATGACGATAGCCAGTCCATACCCAAAATCACATCAAAACCCGATATAGCCATTACTACAAAAGGAAATGGAAGCCGGCGGTCAGCGACCTCTATATCACAGCCCCGACACCCCTGTTTCAAAATCAACTCACCCCCAACCGGTGACACAACACAAATAGGAGATGCTAACTACACCAACTCCAACCCCAAAACGGATGCAAATGCAGTAGATATAAAGGAATGGGATGCACCCGTATCAATCAACACATTAGCAACCGAGTTGCAAAACAAGAAGGTACCTCTCACAACAGATGGAGCAGGTACAAGATCCTGCGCAGTAACAACATACACACGCCCTGAAGGTCTCTGATCTACTTGCTCACCTTTAGGAGCAAAAGACTATTGCACAGACTGAGACGATGAAGCCCCTTGATTGGCCCTTGAGGCTTGAACTGACTGTGTTGGCTGAAAACTCTATGTCTGCCTCACACTAGACGCACCAAATGTGCCACTCAACTGCAGGAAGAACCTCTTCAGGTGCCCTACCTGACCACACTGGTAACAAGACAGTGGCTGACCTCTGCCCTGACCCTGGCTCTGAGGTTGAGCCGAAGATAAAGTAGCTCTCTGCCCTCCTCCCCTCTGCGGGCAAGCTGGAGACTTATGACCAAGCTGGCCACATTTGTAACAAGTAACGTCTCCCTGGCTGCCTCTCCCAGAACCTGCACTCGGCACTGGAAAGGTAGATCCAACAAAACCACCCTGAGACTGCTGAGGGTTAGAACCCCTCTGCCTCCTGCCATCACCCTGGCCATCCTGACTCCTTTTGGAGCCCCTCATCCGCTCATCCTCCTCCTGCATCATAATCTCCATATGGACTGCAGCATCCACAAGGCGCCCATAGTCCTGGGTCATAGACCCCCCAACTCTAGTCTTGAGCCCGTGCCTCAGCTTCTTCCCAAACTTAAGACAACGGCGTTCCTCAAACGCCACAAGCTCAGGTGCAAACCTGGATAAACTAGTAAATGCGGCCTCAAACTCGGCCACTGATGAACTCAAATGCTTAAGTTGGCAAAACTGATCTCTCAACTTCCCCTTGACAGCTGGAGACAAGAACTTCTCCTGGAAAGCATTTACGAAGGCCTCCTAAGTCCCTCCAATACGGCCTCTTATGAACTTCCACCACTGACCCGCATCCCCCTTTAGCTAGAAAGATGCCAAGGTCACCTTCAATGCCCCGTCTTTAATGCCAAGCATCTCAAACGTCTTAGTCATCTGTTCGAGCCACTCATCAGCCTTAAGTGGTTCTTTCGGATCCCCCAAAAACTCATCCGAATTAGACCGGAAAAACTCCCTCTTCAGAAAAGAAGGCCTGATCAACAACACAGGTTCGAACTTGATTCTCAGCTCTGAGAATGTTCATGGATTCCCTCAAAGCTCCTGCCATCTCGGGGGCTAAGGCACCCATGGCCTGCTGACCCATTGGCTCGACCATATTGGCCTGACCAACACCCTCTTGCTGCTCCGAAATCTTATCCGGTATAGGCATCTCCTGCCTCCGAGGCTTACCATGCCTACCTCCACGTCCTCGTCCTGACATCCTAATAAAGGTAACAAAGACGTTAGCACATTCACAAATGTGCCGAAGCTATACCACTCGCGTCCTAATGTATTAGACAACAGTAATTCATTCCACGTAAGCACATAATCACATAAGCACCTGCGAATTTCATTTGTGGATAATGACAGTCCTGAGGTATTGCAAGAGTTTAGGTTAGAAACAGCATTGATCAAGTGCTTTTCCAACAAGACTCACAGAAACCTAAGGATCCAATCAACATCCTAGAAACTACATCCCATACCCATATAGTCACATAAACATGTTATCATATAAGCGTATAACATTACACGTAAGTCTCTAAGAAGCGAGACAAACCCATTGTGATACTAATCACTTCCCACGTACCCAAAGTATTCAAACCCGATACGCTCTGATACCAAGTCGTAACGCCCTCAAAATAATACATAAAACCCAACATTCTTGACATGCATTGATATAAGAGAAATAAATATCTTTCTATTCATCAGAGTAGTTCATACAAAAGTATTACATGTTGACAACAAAAGTAAATGCCCTATGGGCTTATAACTTTCCAAGCCAACACTTGGTTACAAAGAGAGGGTACTAACCCAAATACATATTAAGCCCTTGGCCTGAATTCACATGTAATACACCAAAAGATAACAAAAACAATAAAAAAGTCTTTCAACCTTTAGCCTCCCAAGCTATGTCCTTGGAGCTGGCATACCATCTGTACCTGAAAATGATGTCCCATATAGGGTGAGCCACAGCCCAGAAGAGATATACTAAGCCAAATATGAACAATGACTAAAATAATGGCATTCGACAGATGGTTAACATTTATAAACCAATTTACAACATATTACAGTTCCATGACAATCATGTCCATTTATATTCCACTTTCCTTTACTCATCAACTCATTTCATAAACGTGGCTCAGAACCTGGCCAGATAATTTAAATGAGATTACAGCTCATATTAATAGTACATCCATTTCAATTGGGATAACAACTCATACTAGACACTTCTTACTTCACAATAGATACACATAATTGTTGTATCAATCTCAAACAAAACACTTTCATACTTCATATATGATATATATATTTGCTATATCAATACTTCAATAGATACACATATTTGCTGTATCAATGGAGTACATCCCCTATCTTCTCCCAAACAATGTCCGGCTTAGGAGTCCATCCCCTATCTTCTCCTAAACCATGGAGTACATCCCCTATCTCCTCCCACACAATACAATGTATATAAACAATTATCATATACATGTTCAACCAATACACAAATTTGATGTATTATTCCAACCGTCATATACAATGTGATTAGTTTTAGTTTTCCCTAATCAACATGCAGTGTCTACAACAATCAAGACTATCCTCCACCGATAGCCCAAAGCAGTTATTTCCAAATAGAAAATAAATGCATAGAACAGATATAATCTCAACTTATTCCATAGGTGAGTGATTAATTAATCCAACTACACCATTCAATCCCATAATTTCCCAATTTCATGCATTTCAACTCAATTTCATATTTCCACATTTTTCCCAAATTAATTATACAAATTAATTTATTACAATAATTAGGGCATTCTCTCATTTATCAAAATATTGATCTATAACCCAAATTTCATCAATTTAATCCTGAAACCTCACATTTTCAAGGTTTTAAATACACAAGGAGCCTTAAATCATAAAACCCCTCTTTTCTAAATTACAAACCAAACCCTAACTTTCTCAAAATTACCCTACAACACCAACATATCAAAATGACCAAAATTTAAAGACAAAACTCATAAGATGGAGTAGGATATCCCTACCTCGAAATTAGAAGCCCAAAGGAGTAGATGAGGAAAAACCAAAGTGCTCCAAATCTACTAATGCTCAGATTAAAACAACGTCCAAGCCACCCTCTATCTTTCTTACAAAGGACTTAGGGTAGAAACTCACTAATACTAGATGAATCCCTAGAGAGAAGGTAAGTGTAGAGAGAGATTGCACCGAAATTAGGGTTTTGAAAACAAAAGGGAAAAAAAATGAAGTGTTTCCTCGCTGCTGCCTACTGATATAACACAGGCTCGTTAGAGCGAAGGATTGGTCGCTTGATCGACCAGATACAAGAAACCCTCGCTCGAGCAAAGAAAGTCTCGCTCGAGCCAACAGTTCGAAGCTTCAGGCCTGCAACCCAGAAGCATGCTCAAGTGACAGAATGCTCGCTCGAGCGAAGAAACTCAAAACATACACCTCGCTTGCTCGAGCGAAGAAAAGCTCGCTTGAGCCAAGAATTGCGACTCTCAAGTCCAGAACCAAACACAGTCGCACGCTCGAACGAAGGACTTCTCGCTCGAGCCACTAGACACAAAACTCAACTCTCGCTCGAGCGAAGGAACCCTGGCTCAAGCGAAGGATCTAAAACAAAGAGCTCACGCGAGTGACAAAAGGCTCGCTCGAGCGAAGACACTAAAATCTGGGCAGCAACCATTTGCTCCCAATCACACCCAATCTGTAACAAACCTGCCCAACACATCTTATAACTCAAAAAATAAGGAATTAAAGGATGACAACAAGATATATACAACAGCAATCTCCACGGAACCTAAGTCAGGATACAACAACCCAAAGGGAAAAGACCGGGATCACTATAGAATTCACTTACTATTTCACTAGACTTCATTTACTACTTAATGAGATTACACTTATTATTTTATTAGACTTGAGTTACTACTCAATGAGATTTCACTTACTATTTCATTAAATTTGACTTACTACACAATGAAACTCCACTTACTATTTCATTAAATGTGACTAACTGTTTAATGAGACTCTATTTACTATTGAATGATTTTTCTTTAACTAGGTGAAATGTTATTCCAACAAAATCTTGAATTTCATAAATTAAAAATATCACATAATGTTAGAATAAAATAGTGATAGAGATAGAGATAAATTCTTACCTAAATAATTTTTTGAATTTGTAAAAATTAAAATCACCCTCTTTCACTTATCATTTGTAACAAATATCAAAAGCAAAACATGATATTGTTCATAGTGTGTGTAAATGAGTTGTGAGGTCTTCTATATTCTTCGAATTAACTATCTTTTTATATAACAATTACTATTTTCAAATGCAGTAGGTAAAGAAATGTAATTCTTGTAGATGTATTTATTTATTGCCATTAATAAAAATGTTGACAAATGAAAAGTTTTCCTAAGTTTATATTTTATTTAATTTTTCATTTATGCTTTAAAATATTGTAGATATTAAATTTGTAAAATATTCATTGCAAATCATTTGAATTTTATGAGGAAAATTTTCATTTTATGATGAATATTAAATTGATAAAAACTTATGAATTTATAAAAATTTCTAAAAGATTTGATTATGAAATTCATATAAGTTATATAAAATATACAAAATTTATTAGTAATAAAATAAAAATATGGATCTCAAATTCTTAAATAGTAATTAATGCCTTAAGGTGTTGTTGGTTAAAAAAAAAGGGTACTTCTTTTAAGTTAATTTTTACAAAAAATAAGTTTAAATAATTTACATTTTAAAAGAAGATAGTTTACAATTTATTTTTACCTTATTTATTTATTTTTAATATTATTTTGAAAAATATTTTTTTCACAACAACAACGTTATAAAATTTGGTAAATTAGTAACAAATTTTAATAAATTAATATTCACATGCCATATTTTACTTTCTACAACTCACAAAAGAGTAATAATATAATTACCACTAGTTTATATGATTTTTAATGTATTACCTTATGTGTCAACATATCATTGATGTAATGTATTCCATCACTAAAGTTTATCTTCAATGTAGTACTAACACATGAGCTGATATATTAAAAATGATATCCACGGGTGGTAAGTGTAGCATAACTCCTCACAAAAAAGACTAAATATGAAGGAAAAATAGTTATATATAGTGTGTCATTAGTTTCATGTGTTTAAAATTAATTTATAATATAAAAGAGAACACAATTTTTGAGACAAAAGATGTGACCTGATTAACTGGTAATTTGTAGAGTTGTTTTTTATTTATATTTAAATAGTAAATTTATTTATAACATGTAGGAAGTGAGTTAATAGTAAGTAGTAAGTATGTTTGTAACAAATAGTAAGTTAAATCTATTTTTTCATTCCTAAATCAACTAAAACTACTTTACTTTTTTGAAAAATCACCTTAGTTCCCTATCTATTTTTAGTCATAACACATCTAATGACTAGGATTTCATTCTATCCAAATCTAATGGTGCATATATTTTTAGGTACCATACTTAGATTTTTCCGTGCAGCACTAGGTCGTGCAGTTGGAAAACAAAAATGCTTAGGACCTCCAAAGTTGGGGACCCTCATGGCCCCCAAAATGATGTGGACTAATCACGTGTTTTTATTTTATTTTATTTTTTCTTTCCTAATGGACCAATCATAGTTGAGTGAGGATTGTAGAGGTTGTGTTTTTTGAGAGTCTGTAACATTGTTGGTTGGAAAAAATGTTTCTTGATTATGGTTGGGTGCATCACATGCCTACTATGAGAGTGACCTGAGTTAAAAAGAAGGGGTGGAGGTAGGGTGGGTTAGGGGTCCTGGCCCTCTAACTTTGTCAAACTAGTCAAGTTTATAGATTTCTGAATGATATTAAAGCGTTCAGGAATGATATTTTAACTTTCTACAAAAAATATATGTTGTGGATGTTGATTTTTAACCTCACAACTAAATGGGGAACTTAGTTGGAGAGCACGCGGCATAATAGATTAAACCAAGTACCTACCAACAAGAAGACAAGAATGCCACGGTAGCTCGTCCACCCAAGGACACTTCGACGATCAAGTCAGTCAACTTATCTCTCAAAGATATCAAACAAGTATTCAATGCACAAGTAAAAACATACCTTAGATCCGCGAGGGTGCGTTACTTTTATAGCCAATAGTGCCCTCGTCCCCTAGAAGTCTCATTTCATAGGACTCAAGCACAATGCTTATTTCGGACTCTTAGTCAAATATGGGTGAACTCCTCAAAAGCCTCATCCTTATCCGAGCTAAGCGCGTCACTTATTAGGACTCTTGTCCTCTATCCAAATATCTCATATTTTGGTATTACCGCACAAGATCTCGGCAATATCACAATCATATCGACACTCTAGCTTACCCATGTTGCACCTTAGCCATCATTTCGGTCATATCTCGACCACGTGACACGACCCTAAAAATACATCTCCACAACTGCCCCTAGGTTTTATGACCTCGAAAACCTGAGGTGATAGAACCAATATTGTTCGATCTTCCAACGTGTCGGCTAAACAACATGTTAGAGATATTCCTCCGACCGAGATCGTGACTGGTTGACATCAAGAAACAAGGACTCAAATGTCCATTCCTCAAGATCAATAACCAAAGTCCAAGAATTAAGGATCAAGATGTTCATTTACCAAAGATCAACATCTCAACCGAGATCGTACTACTAGCCGACGTCATGATGCACTAATTCAAGAATACCAAGAATCCTAATTGCACATGAGCTGTCACACACAGTTATCCCAACTGTTTTAACCACGTGTTGTTGTCCAACTAGTCTGTACTCGTCGTCAGATATGTCACTTCATCTTTGACCCACGCCACCTGATGTCATCATGAGCATGTCTACATAGGCAATTAAATCCGGGTTTTGCCACCCTTTTATCTTTTCAACAAAAACCCTTTCCCTTTCTCTCTCTCCGTCTCTTCACTTCTACATCCACAACTCTCTCTCTCTCTCTCTCTCTCTCTCTCTCTCACTCTCTTCCCAGAGCCTCTGTCTCTAAACTCCATTAACGGCTTTTGAAGTTTTCTACAACCATCTATGTTCATTACATTCGGTGACTATTCAACCACTCCGTTTTGATTAAAGGCATCACCTTGCTTCGGCGAATGCGAGTCCGGCGTCCATTTCTGTAACTTCAATCTATAAGTCCTTGATTCATCCCCCTTTTTCATTTCAGTTCTTACTCATGTCATCATGTTCGTGAGCATGCTTCCATGATTTTTATGTCTGTATGAGCCCTTTGTACCTTTCTCTATTCTTGCACACTGGCACTAGATTTCCACAAATCTTCATCCCTAATCCCTTGTATTTCTTATACTTCTGTATTCACTCATGCCTTGAATGTGTTGTTGCTTCTTCATCTTCTTCATCTTTGCTATCTTTGTCTCTTTTTCCAGATTCTTCCACCTCATTCTTGCCTATTTCAGTTGTTTTTGCATAGATTTAGGTTAGGGATTTGTTAGATCAATACACACTTTAGGAAAATCAAAACAGTTTGTGTCCCAAAGTCTCTATTTGGTTTTTAGAATCCCTGCCTTAGTGTCCCCTAGGGTGGCGTCGAGGTCCATTAGTTGTCATAAAAACACTTATGTATTGAAAACCATATAAAACCCAATCAGCTGAGGTCATGGGTATGTTCAAATGGAGGATAGATTCCCCAAGTAAGTTAGAGTACTTCCACTAGGAGTTTAACATTCCAGTCGATGTCCACCTTAGGCTTGCCGGTGAGAATGACTTAATTATGCCTAGGGAGAACTACATGCCCTTCCCTGTGGTATCAATCATTGAGGGTAGAATCAGATTCCCCTTTAACATCCTCTTCCAAGAAGTGATGCACTTCTATAGAATTAACCCCATGCAACTAGCCATAAACACTTTTAGTGTTATCAACGGCATAGTCGAGCTATGTCGTCACAATGCTAGGATCGCCTTTGCCGACATCCAGTATTGTTACACCATGTGTAGCCTCAAATCCAGCAGTGGATACACTTACTATCTTAGACCCCAGTTTACTGCTTAAAAGTTAATAACCGACCTTCCAAACTCCAAATATAGGAATAGTTCTTCTCCTGGAATTGAATTTAACAACACTGGTGCGGCTGTCAAATACTTCTTCAAGTCAGTCAAGGCGACTTTGCATTCGTCTTACCATAGAAAATTTGTGGCCTTCTTTAGCAACTAGAAGAATGGCTTGCACTTGTTTGAACTCTGGCTGATGAATCTGTTCAGCGCAGTTGCCTTACTGGTCAAAACTTTGACTTCTTTTGTTGTTGTTGGGCTCTTCAAATGAAGGATGGCCTTGATCTGATCGGGGCTTGCCTCAATTCCTCTCCTGGTCACCAGATATCCTAGGAATTTACCAGATCCCACCTCGAAAGCGTACTTGGAGGCATTCAGACGAAGTCAATATGCCTTCAAGATATCAAAAACCTCCTTTAGATCTGCTGGATTATCCAAAGGTTTCTTACTCTTCAAGACCATGTCGTCAATATAGACTTCCACGGTCTTCTTGATCAGATATTTGAACATCTTCGTCGCTAGCCTCTAGTATGTTGCCCCTGCGTTCTTCAATCCAAATGGCATCACTCTGTAGCAATAGAGTCCCTTTAGAGTGATGAATGTCGTATTCTCTTTGTTTAGTGCTTATATGGCTTTTTGATGATAGCCTTGGTATGTATTAATGAAGCTCATCCTTCCATGGCCAGATGTGGCTTCTACAAGGTGGTCCATCTTTGGCAAAGGGAAATAGTCATTCGGGCAAGCCTTATTCAGGCTTGTAAGGTTTATACAAACCCTCCACTTGCCATTCTTCTTTTCTACTACCACTGTGTTGGATAGCTATGTCGGGTAGTTTACTTCTCAGGTTGCCTGTGCCTCCAACAACTTCTCTACTTCCTCTTTAGCTGCTTTTACATGGACCAAGATTATTCACCTAGTGTGGCTTGCTTTTCGTGCTCCTTTCGGATACGTTCAGCCCTATAGTTCAGACTCCCGTGGTTTTGAATTTGATTTCACAAGTGTAATGTGAAATAGTGAAAACACAAAAAGAGTCCAAATTCGGCAATTCTTTTGGAAAATCGATGTTTAAATCAAATGTCAAAAATGGACTGCTTTGCCAGATTACAAAGTTGCCACCTAAATTTTTTTGAGAAATTTAGGAAACCCGTGACTCGTGCCAAAGGCCACTTATCTATCATTACCAGAGTGTCTCGGCTCAGGAACTTAGGTACGAGAGGGGAAGGTCATGAATTGAGCACCCCACTCGCCCGATCAAAGATCGGTCTCTATTAATCATGATGTGATTTTTATTTACATTATACGCACTTGTTCCGATTATTAGCTAATTTTACTATGTGTGAGCAAACAAGTATAAACTAATTTGCAAAAGTTGGAACATTTTCATTTCATGTTTGTTTTAAAATTGGTTTGAATACGTGTCACTTTAAAAGGTGAGTGTGTATATACATTAACTAATGCATCCCAATTTTCGCACTTAGCCTTCATCCATCGACACTGAAACAAGTATATCAACTAAGCACTTAGCCTCATGGAAAGAATGCGTGATATGGCAACAATCACATTCATACGATATACTAAAACACAAAATGCTCACCTAGTACTCCAAGGCAAGCCAAACAAAGCAAAATAATTAGAAAACATGCATGCTTCTAACTTAATGCAATGTGATTAATGCAACGCACATATATATGAAATTTTTATAGGCTCGACTATGAGCATGGTATATGATCCAATTCAAGATATACGATAAATCACGTTTTCAAATAATGAAGTTGATTTTGACAGTGGTTAGTATGATAAGCCGAACCTAATGTATCTGAAACGAGTGTATGCAAACATGAGAGTGCTAAGTAAATATGATGCGACCATTATAAGCAGGTAAATAAAAGGGAGAAAGAAATGGGGTTGGAAGACATACACCATTATTACATATTTGGCCTCATGCAAGAGGGTCCGAATAAGTGTTCGAATGTCCAGATTAACTAACTATTACAAATCCAAAATGAATACTAATGCACTAAATTAACTAACTACTTATTACAAATTGAGGAACACTAAGCTAACTATCTAATTTATTACAACAAAAACATTTACCATAACAATAATATTCAATGAAATTGAAATAACAATTAATATTTACAACAACAATAATAATTACAATAATAAGATAACAATACAAACAACCAACGAGGCACAATGATTGCATACACAGTGTCCAAAAGCTGCTCTGTCTACCCAAATTGCGCTGCCTCACCCTCAGCCACTACCCTCTATTTCTGTAAAAAGCTCATTGCTTACCCAGCATTGGGAGCTGACCGGCCCCAAATAAGATCCGACCGGACCCCAAGAGAGCCGACCGTACCCTAATTTTTATGCCAAAAGTGTTTTTGTGCTCTAAAGTGAGAACAGTGCAGACAAAGCCCTTCTAAGCTGTGTTTGTCTTTTCTGCTCATCTCTGTCATGGGAAACTCAAGAGAAGAACAATTTTGAGTCCGAAACCACCAACAAGTGCAATTTGATGGCCTGATGATTTTGAGCACGTTTGGACAAAATTTAATAAATGCAATAAAAAACCACCTTTCCCTCCTATCACAAAGGCTCAAAGAGGAAAGTAGACAAGCACCGAGTCGTATCAATATATCATGGATTGATAAGTGACAATTCTTGGAACGATGGACTCGGAATAACGTCCGGTTGAATCCAATCAACTCTAAACATTTTCTTTATGTCGGTTTCATTGATTTTAGGGCAATTTTATTAATTCTTTCCATTTTTTAATCAATTTGTCCAAAGTGATGGTTAAGTCCAGGAAATGAGAAGAGACCTCAAACGAGAAATGATTCTTGGCATGAGAAAGAGCCTATGCCTTGACGATGAACCTCCTTAAAGATTATGCCACTAAGCATATGTCACGACCCGAACTCGCCCCTATGGATTAAGGCCATAATTGGCAAGTAATCATGTGATTACCTACGGCCTCAAAACAAATAAATCAAAACTCATCAGAGATAAAGGGGCCAAACGGAAGCAATTCAAAAACTTTGTCCATAGAGTCGTGCTTAAATGCACACCATAACATTCCAAACATTTATATGTTAATAACTCACATCAAAATGTGTACTAACACAAAACGCTGAACATACAGGATCATACAGATTTAAGTTAGTCAAACCCAAGTCTCATATACAAAAGTAGTCCAACGTATTTGCCAACATAACAAAACTATAAACAAAGTCAAAGGCGAAGACAGTCTCGTGCGTGAGACGTTTGAGCTGACTCCTCAAAACTTAAACTGTTTCTCACAAGCTCACCGGGGCTGGTTCTGGATGTCCCTTGGCTCACCTACATGTACATGAATGAGCGTGAGCGAATGCCCAGTGAATAATACCAATGAGGAAAATATATAAGCAATCATTGAAACAGTACAGCAAACGGCCTTCGGCCTAATCATTTATATCCATCGGCCTTTGGCTCAATCATCTATATCCATCATTCGTATCCATCAGCCTTCGGCCTAATCATCCATGTCTATCATTCGTATCCATCGGCCTTCGGTCCAATCATTCATGTCAATCGGCCTTCGGCCCAATCATCCATGTCTATCATTCGTATCCATCGGCCTTCGGCCCAATCATTCACGTCAATCGGCCTTCGGCCCAATCATTCGTATCAATCGGCCTTTAGCCCAATTATTTATATCAATTGGCCTTTGGCCCAATCATTTGCATCAATCGGCCTTTGGCCCAATTATTTATATCAATCGTTGTCCACCATTCAAATTAATGAACTTATAAAACTTACGTATGAGTAAACAATTGGACAACAGTATATGTCAAATATCTTGTTAAGAAATTACTCACAGTGATCAGCTTGTGGATTTGCCCCGGAGCTTGACCCTATACATTTCATGAACACAAAAGGGTCACCAACAATTCAATCCGTTCCTTAATTCACATTTTCCTCTTTAGGCTTTATTCTTTTCCCATTAACTCATTTACAATGCTTAACATATGCCTAAGAGTGATTACAAGTGAAAGAGAACGGAAAATGAAACACAGAACGCATGAACAAAATTTCAGAAAACAGGGTCCTTGCTCGACCGTGGACTTCCCCGCTCGAGCAGACCCAAGGGGCCTACAAAAGTAATGGTTACCTCAAAATTACGCTCGAGCGTGAGTTAGGGCGCTCGAGTGGAAGGCCTGTCTATAAAAGCTCCCCGCTCGAGCGAACATCCAACTCTGCAAAAAGTGTTGGGAGCACGATTTTCCCGCTCGAGCGGCCCTTTCCCCGCTCGAGCGGCCATAAAAAATCTGGGTTTTCCAGATTGAGTTCTTGAGCTCCAATTCGAATTCTTACCAACCAAATATGCATGTTATGGCTCAAATCTCAAATATACACATATTGACATGATACCAATACAAGATTACAACATTAGGAAGCTCAATTTCTTATATCATTTACATGCATGTCTCAAATCAATCCAAATTCATCTCCAACATATCAAATTCAAACATGCAAAGCTTATTCTTTCATGATCTACTCTTGTATGTAAGAAATACACATTATTCACAACTTATTTGGTGAAGAAATGGTCATACACATGGATTTTATTCAACTTCAACATAGATTACACAAATTAAACTCAATCATGGAAATCCATAACAATTCTTTACATGCATGCTTCTATTAACTTGAAATCCAACATATACAACTCAATTCTATTGCATTGAAGCTAATTCATGCTCTTGACCATCTATTAAACTTGAATTCACAAGATGAGGACTATAATGCATGAATCACTCACCAAGGAGCTTTAATCTTCCCAATTTAGCAATACTTGGGCTTAATCTCCAAAAGGTCTAAGTCTTGAACCACAAATGCACAATTCTCTCCTCCATCTCTCTCTAACAGTCGGCTCTCTCTCCCTCTCTCAAGGTTTGATCAGCCAAAATGAGGTCATAGGAGAGAATGGGAAGTGTAGTGCTCAAATACAACAAGCCCCACTAGCCACAATTAAAAGTATTAAACAATTTGAACACAATGGCATTAAATAAATCAATTTAATCTGACCCGAATCAATTTTCAATTAGATTTCACCGTAGGATCTAAAAATTATGCCAATCCCGATGGCGTAATCAATTTCGGGTTCTATGGCCAATCAAGCCCTCAATTTAATTTCCGAAGCGGATTATTCAAACAGATATTCATACGGTAAACATATAGAATTTCAAAATCACATGTATTCACATGATGACACATAAAATCATGCCAAACCCATAATCATACTCAAATTAAGGACTAACTAGCATACTATGGAACAGGGGTATCACAGTCTTTCCCCCTTTAGGAAGTTTGGTCCTCCAAACTTGGTTTACCTTCATCAGGAAACAAATGTGGATATCGGAGTCACATCTCTTCCTCTTTTTCCCATGTAGCATCTGTCCCATAGTGTTCCTTCCATTCCACTTTCACCATTGGAATGGATTTGTTTCTCAATTCTTTTACTTGTTGGTCAACAATTCTTTCTGGCCATTCGGCGTATTCTATATTCTCATCAATAGCTACCCGGTGATAATCAATCACATGTAATGGGTCTCGGAGGTAACCCCTCAACATCGACACATGAAACACATTATGGATTTGCTCGAATCTCGGTGGCAAGGCAACTCTATAAACAACTGGACCAAGCCTCTCCAAAATCTGAAACGACCCAATGTAACGTGGTGACAACTTGCCCTTTTTCCCAAATCTGACTTGGCCCTTCATCGGAGAAACACGGATGAACACATGGTCACCAACCTCATACTCAAGAGGTCTTCTCCAAACGTCTGCATAATTCTTCTGTCGGTCTTGAGCTATTCTGAGCCTTTGCCGAATAGTTTTGATCTTTCCAGAAGTGTCTTGCACAATTTCTAGCCCAAGCAAAGCTCTATCCCCGACCTCTGTCCAATAAATAGGTGATCTACACCTCCTACCATACAAAGCCTCGTATGGTGCCATACCAATGCTAGAGTGGAAGCTATTATTATAAGCAAGTGGCAAATAATCTTCCCAACTCCCCTGAAAATCCAAAGCGCACATGCGAAACATATCTTCCAAAGTTTGAATCATTCGTTCCGATTGCCCGTCTGTCTGTGGGTGAAATGCAGTACTGAACCTCAGTTCTGTTCCCATAGCTTCCTGCAAACTCTTCCACAATCTAGACACAAATTTCGAATCTCTATCCGATACAATAGATACTGGAACACCGTGTAAACGGATAATCTCATCAACGTAAATGGTGGCCAATCTATAAGCAGTAAATGTAGTTTTGACAGGTAGAAAATGTACAGATTTAGTCAGTCTATCAACTACAACCCAAACAGAATCCATACCTCGAGAAGTCCGAGGTAGGCCAACGACGAAATCCATAGTCACATGTTCCCACTTTCACTCGGGAATAGGGAGAGGTTGAAGTAGACCGCTTGGTTTCTGATGTTCAGCCTTAACTTGCTGGCATTGAAGGCACTTGGACACATATCCTGCAATCTCTTTTTTCATTTTAGGCCACCAATACGTCTGTTTCAAATCCCGGTACATTTTATTGTTGCCCGGGTGCATAGCAAATATAAATCTGTGGGCTTCATCTAAGACCCTCTTCTTTAGTTTTGGGATATCAGGGACACATATTCTATTCCGGAATTTCAACATTTCATTTGCAATGCTAAATTCTGCTTTTGGACTTGTCTCAAATTCATCAATTACCTTCCTGAGGAACTCATCCTCTTTCTGTTTCCACTTGATTTCATCAACAATTGCTAGTTCGGCTGTAATAGCGGCTATCAATCTGCCCTATTCACATATCACCACTTCAATTTCAGACTTTTCAAAGTCTTGTAAAATCTCCCTTTGTTCTGTAAGCAAACAAGCCATACCCCCTGTTGATTTTCTGCTCAAGGCATCAGCCACTGTATTAACTTTCCCAGGGTGATACTGAATTTCTAGGTCGTAATCTTTTATCAATTCCAGCCACCTTCTCTGATGCATATTCAACTTTTTTTGGGTGAAGAAGTATTTCAGGCTCTTATGATCCGTGTAGACTTCACATTTTGCCCCATACAAATAATGCCGCCAGATTTTCAAAGCAAAAACAATTGCGGCCAATTCTAGGTCATGTGTTGGATAATTCTTCTCGTGTGGCCGCAACTGTCAGGAGGTGTAAGCAATAACCTTCCCGTTCTGCATTAACATACAACCCAAACCCTTGTAAGACGCATCACTGAAAATCACAAAATTTTCCGTACTTGAAGGTAATGTCAAAATTGGTGCAGTAGTCAATCTCGTCTTCAATTCATGAAAGGCTGATTCCCTTTCTTCGTTCCACTCAAATGGTTGATCTTTACGTGTCAATTGGGTAAGAGGCATAGCTAATTTTGAAAAGTCCTTCACAAACCTCCTGTAGTACCCAGCTAAACCCATAAAGCTGCGAACTTCTGTTACATTGGTCGGTGTAGGCCAATTCACGATTGCCTCTATTTTCTACGGGTCCACCAAAATTCCTTCCTTGTTGATCACATGCCCTAAGAAAACAACTTCATCCAACCAAAACTCACATTTCTTTAGCTTAGCAAATAATTTCCTTTCCCAAAGTATTTGTAAAATAGTTCTCAAGTGATGTTCATGTTCAAGTCTATCCTTAGAGTATATTAAAATGTCATCGATGAAGACTACAACAAACTCATCAAGGTAGGTTTTAAAAATTCTATTCATTAAGTCCATAAATGCTGCCAGAGCATTAGTCACTCCAAATGGCATAACAAGAAACTCAAAATGATCATACCTCGTTCTGAATGTCGTTTTCTCAACATCCTCTACCTTAACCTTCAGCTGATGATACCCGGATCTCAAATCAATCTTAGAGAACACCTGTGATCCCTATAGTTGGTCAAATAAATCATTAATACGGGGTAAAGGGTATTTGTTCTTTATCGTTACCTTGTTCAATTCTCGATAATCGATGCACAGGCACAAAGTACCATCATTCTTCTTCACAAATAACACTGGTGCACCCCAAGGCGAAGTGCTAGGTCGGATAAACCCCTTATCAAACAGATCCTACAACTGTTCTTTCAATTCCCTCATTTCAGCAGTAGCCATTCTGTAGGGAGTTTTAGAAATAGGCTGGGTGCCTGGCACAGTCTCAATAGTAAATTCTATCTCCCTGTCTACCAATTCCCCTGGTAATTCATTTGGGAACACATCTGGGAATTCTCTAACAATAGGTATATCATTCAATTCAACATTCACAGGTTGTTCAGTCAACAAATAGCACAAATAACCTTGGCACCCTTTCCTGATCAGTTTATATGCTTTCATTGCAGATATCAAATAAGGTGGAGGCACTACCCCATTACCCATAAACACAATTTCTTTTTGTTCTGGTGGTTTAAATACAACCCTTTTTGTCATACAATCTATGGTGGCACAATACTTGGTCAACCAATCCATGCCCAAAATTACATCGAAATGTCTAAAGTTCAAGGGCAATAAATCTACATATAAGGTAGCATCCTCAAGGTGCATATCACAAAACCGATATATATAGTCACATAACACAGATTCCCCCGATGGAGCAGACACACACAACAAATATGGCAATAACTCTAGGGGTCTTTTTAGTCTAGATGCAAATGTATATGTCACAAATGAGTGTGTTGATCCAGAATCAAATAATACAAAGGCATCCTGATTACATATTGAAATGGTACCTGAGACAACGACATTGGCATTCCGTGTATCGCCCGGGACAAGCGCAAAAACTCTCCCTTGTCTCACGGTATCTTCGGTGGGAGTAGGTCCCGTAACATTTCCTAGTTTTGGGACTGATGCTGTTGAACTAGCAGCAATTTTTCCATGGTTCTGCTTGAAATCTCTGGCCATATGCCCTTACTTGCCACAATTAAAACAAGCTCCTGTCACACGGTAGCAAACCCCACGATGCTTATTACCACAAGTGGTACACAACGGGGTTGTGTCTCGGGAAGAATTACAAGTATTCGAGGAGCCCGTATTTTGTTTCTTTGAAAACTTCTTTGAGAAGAAGCCCTGTCTTTTGCTACCCTTCCAATCAGTTGTGGGTTTAGTTTGTCTAGCTATATTAGCCTCAGATATTATGGCTTGGTCTAATACCCCAATGTAAGTCTCTAGCTTCAAGACATTCACTCTCTCTAAAATATCACCTCGGAGCCCACCTTCAAAATGTCGCGCCTTCTTATAATATGTGTCAATCACGTGTGGCACAAACCTGGCCAATTCGGTGAATTTGGCCTCATACTCAGCTACGGTCATGCTGCCTTGTTTTTGTTCCATAAATTCTGCAACTTTCCTATCCCGGACACAATGCGAAAAGTACTTGCCATAAAAGATTTCTAAAAATTTTGCCCAATTAGCATCTTTATAACTCTCACACATCAACATCCACCATCTCCTCGCTTCGTCCTCTAGCATAAAGGTGGCTAGAAGTACTTTATGTGCCTCTGAACATGGGAATACTTCAAATAGTTTTTCGATGCCGAGGACCCAAGCTTCAACTTTCAAAGGATCTAGTCCGCCATGGAACTATGGTGGTTTCATTTTCTTGAACTCTTTGGTGAGGGCTATGATTCGGTCCTCGTTCTGATTATCTGGCACAGGGGGTGCCGGAGGTGGAGGTGGCGGATGTGGTCGCTGCCACTGTTGTTGCCACTCCTGTTGCTGTCTCAAGGCTTCTGCCATTTCCTGTAGCAATCTTTCCATTCTGTCTATTCTGGCAGTAGAGGACTCCACCAACTCATCACCTCTTGTTCTCACCATCTGATTAAACTTGCATTATATTTTATGCAAATATATTTTATGCAAAAGATTTACAAGTATGCGTATATTAAAGAGCATACATATCCAGATAATTTACGATGCAGGCAAATCATAACTTATGGCACATAGTCGTTCACATCAAAACATTTATGCATATACTTGGTGCTTTCAAGTTCATACTATGAATGCATCCTAGATCTTTTCTAGATGCTTATTGCTCTTTTGGACAAGTGTGTGAGTTATTAACTCGTGCTCTGATACTACTCTGTCACGACCCGAACCCGTCCCTATGGGTTAAGGCCATAACCGGCCAGTAATCGTGTGATTACCTACGGCCTCAAAACAAATAAATCAAAACTCATCAGAGACAAAGGGGCCAAACGGAAGCAATTCAAAAACTAAGTCCATAGAGCCGTGCTTAAATGCACATCATAACATTCCAAACATTTATATGTTAATAACTCACATCAAAATGTATACTAACACAAAACGCTAAACATACAGGATCTTACAGATTTAAGTCAGTCAAACCCAAGTCTCATATACAAAAGTAGTCCAACGTATTCGTCAACATAACAAAACTATAAACAAGGTCAAAGGCGAAGACAGTCTCGTGCGTGAGACGTTTGGGCTGACTTCTCAAAACTTAAACTGTTTCTCACAAGTTCACCGGGGCTGGTTCTAGATGTCCCTTGGCTCACCCACATGTACATGAATGAGCGTGAGCGAATGCCCAGTGAATAATACCAATGAGGAAGATATATAAGTAATCATTGAAACAATACAGCAAACGGCCTTCGGCCCAATCATTTATATCCATCAACCTTTGGCCCAATCATCTATATCCATCATTTGTATCCATCGGCCTTGGGCCTAATCATCCATGTCTATCATTCGTATCCATCGGCCTTCGGCCCAATCATTCATGTCAATTAGCCTTCGGCCTAATCATCCATGTCTATCATTCGTATCCATCGGCCTTCGGCCTAATCATTCACGTTAATCGGCCTTTGGCCCAATCATTCGTATCAATCAGCCTTTGGCCCAATTATTTATATCAATCGGCCTTTGGCCCAATCATTCGCATCAATCGGCCTTTGGCCCAATTATTTATATCAATCGTTGTCCGCCATTCAAATTAATGAACTTATAAAACTTACGTATGAGTAAACAATTGGACAACAGTATATTTCGAATATCTTGTTAAGGTATTACTCACAGTGATCGGCTTGAGGATTTGCCCCGGAGCTTGACCCTATACATTTCATGAACACAAAAGGGTCACCAACAATTCAATCCGTTCCATAATTCACATATTCCTTTTTACGCTTTATTCTTATCCCATTAACTCATTTACAATGCTTAACATATGCCTAAGAGTGATTACAACTGAAAGAGAACGGAAAATGAAACACAGAACGCATGAACAAAATTTCAGAAAACAGGGTCCCCGCTTGAGCGTGGACTTCCCCGCTTGAGCGGACCCAAGGGGCCTGCAAAAGTACTGGTTACCTCAAAATTACGCTCGAGCATGAGTTAGGGCGCTCGAGCGGAAGACCTGTCTATAAAAGCTCCCCGCTCGAGCGAACATCCAACTCTGCAAAAAGTGCTGGGAGCACGATTTTCCTGCTCGAGTGGCCCTTTCCCCGCTTGAGCAGCCATAAAAAATCTGGGTTTTCCAGATTGACTTCTTGAGCTCCAATTCGAATTCCTACCAACCAAATATGCATGTTATGGCTCAAATCTCAAATATACACATATTGACATGATACCAATACAAGATTACAACATTCGGAAGCTCAATTTCTTATATCATTTACATGCATGTCTCAAATCAATCCAAATTCATCTCCAACATATCAAATTCTAACATGCAAAGCTTATTCTTTCATGATCTACTCTTGCATGTAAGAAATACACATTATTCACAACTTATTTGGTGAAGAAATGGTCATACACATGGATTTTATTCAACTTCAACATAGATTACACAAATTAAACTAAATCATGGAAATCCATAGCAATTCTTTACATGCATGCTTCTATTAACTTGAAATCCAACATATACAACTCAATTCTATTACATTCAAGCTAATTCATGCTCTTGACCATCTATTAAACTTGAATTCACAAGATGATGACTATAATGCATGAATGACTCACCAAGGAGCTTTAATCTTCCCAATTTAGCAATACTTGGGCTTAATCTCCAAAAGGTCTAAGTCTTGAATCACAAATGCACAATTCTCTCCTTCCTCTCTCTCTGACAGCCGGCTCTCTCTCCCTTTCTCAAGGTTTGATCAGCCAAAATGAGGTCATAGGAGAGAATGGGGAGTGTAGTGCTCAAATACAACAAGCCCCACTAGCCACAATTAAAAGTATTAAACAATTTGAGCACAATGCCATTAAATAAATCAATTTAATCTGACCCGAATCAATTTTCAATTAGATTTCACTGTAGGCTCTAAAAATTATGCCAATCACGATGGCGTAATCAATTTTGGGTACTATGGCCGATAAGGCCCTCAACTTAATTTCCGAAGCAGATTATTCAAATAGATATTCATACGGTGAATAGATAGAATTTCAAAATCACATGTATTCACATAATGACAAATAAAATCATGCCAAACACATAATCATACTCAAATTAAGGACCAACTAGCATACTACGGAACATGGGTGTCACAGCATAGGTCTCTTTCCCATGCCTTGAATAACCGTCGATCGTTTGAAATAACTCTCAAACAAAATAAAATAAGAGAAGTGGGAGGTTGTAGAGATGATTGCAGGATCAATTATTAGAATGACACTCTTCAAAATAAGAAATTAAACAAATGAAGCTATCAACTAAAATAACTTTATGTCTAAGGCCTAAACAACTGCAGTTATGAGGACATACAATACAACAAGCTAATATTCAAAGCATAAGCTAATTTAACAAACTAGGAAAGCCCTAAACAGCCCCAAATATAGAAAGAAAGAAAAAAAAAACAATGGCCGAAAATTATGCTAAGGAGCACAAAAAAGGTAGGAAATACAAGGCTAGTGAACAAGAGCAAGGAGAGATGGCTAACCCCTCCATTTTTGAGACCTCAAACCATGTTTTTTAGCCTTTTTAAACTCTAAAAATTAGTTTGCAAGGCAAAGAAAAGAGTATACAAACAAGAGGGTGAGCTATGAAGTAAGGTACAAGAAAGGGCGTTAAACCTTTCTTCCTTTGGTAGCTATTCAAACCCAAGTTGTAACACTTGAAATAGGATCAAAACAATACAAAAGCACAAGAAATAGGTAGAAAGGCATAGAAATGAAAGCAAGAGATAACGTGGTAAGCTTATAACTCTTGAAGAGGACAAGCTCTTATTGTGAATCAAACTTGGTCCAAGCACACTCTCAAGCTTGAATTGTGATTCACCAAGCTCAACCAAGGTTCTAAGGACTTGTTCTAAGGTTGCATGTAGTGCATGGCTATGGTGTATGGATGATTAAAATATCTCAAAGTTAGCTTGCACGAGAAGAAGGAGCTCTCAAGAGTTGTTTGGCTTCTTTGAATTTTTTCCAACCTCTAACACTGAGATATATGTTCGTGTTTATAGAATTTGAGCAAAATAGGGCAAAAATATCTTCAAAATGGGACAACTGGCTAATTCCTGCCCAGAACAGTATTTCTCGCCAAAAAGAGTTGGTTGGCCCCCAATGGCTACGGCCGGCTCCCAATGTGGTACAGCTGACTCCCAATGTGTTCCCCTATTCCTCTATTTCAGGCTCAGTGCATAGTAGCACAAGGTTGGAGTGGGCAGAATAATGAAGACCATGAAACAAGGTGCCTTTAAGATAGCAAAGGATATGAACTAAAGCATCATAATGAGGTGTAAGAGAAGCCGACATATACTGGCTGACAATATGGACAGCATAGGCAATATCAGTATGAGTAACTGTGAGATAGACAAGATTGCCAACCAGCTAACGATAGAGAGTAGCATCAGAGAGTAGAGTGCCACCAAAAGGAGTAAGACGACTCTGAGTCTCCAGGGGAGTGGAGGCAGTCTTGTAATCTGTAAGACCAGCACGAGCGAGAAGATCAGAGGTATACTTAGCCGAAGAGAGAAACAAACCCGTGGAATCATGGAAGATTTCAAGACCCAAGAAATAACTGAGAGAACCAAGGTCTTTTATCTCAAAATGATGGCTAAGAAACTGTTTGAGGCCAAGAATACCATCCACATTATCATCGCTGATAATCATGTCATCCACATAAAACAGAAGCAGGGTGGTCCCTTAAGCATTTTTCCTCACAAAAAAAAAAAAACAATATCATAAGAACTGGAGGTGAAACCACAATCATGAATAATAGAGCTAAACTTGGCAAACCAAGCCTGTGGGGCTTGCTTAAGACCATATAATGCATGTTGGAGTTTGCATAACTTATTAGGTGGATAAGTAGACCCAGGGAGAGGTTTTACATAGACCTCCTCTAGAAGATCACCATTAAGGAAAGCATTTTTCACGTCCATTTGATAAAGGTCCCATTGACGGGTGGCAGCAACAGCAATCAAGCTGCGAACAGAGGTGAGACAAGCAACAGGAGCAAAGGTCTCCTCATAATCAATACCTTATTCCTACTTAAAGCCTTTAGCAACGAGGTGGGCTTTGTATCTCTCAATAGAGCCATCAGAGTGTGTCTTGATTTTGTACACCTATTCGCAACCAATGATAATATTGCCAGGGTGAATATAGCAATCCGGGTTTTCTCTCCAGTATTTATTATATTCCAGACTCAGTTTCGTGAATGTTGGTTGTTGTCTATATCGCATTTTCATCCTTTAATTCTTTGTATTTGAGTTTTGGGATGTGTTAGGCAGGTTTGTAACAGGTTGGGAGTGATTTGAAACAAATGGTTGTTGTCCAATATTTGGCATCTTCGCTCGAGTGAGGCTTTTTGCGCTTGAGCAAGCTTTGAGTTTGTGCATCTTCGCTCGAGCGAAGGTTCTTACGCTCGAGCGAGCTTTCTTTGAGGTGTCTCTTGGCTCGAGCGAGAAGTCTTGCGCTCGACCGTGCATCTGCATCTAGTTTGGACCTGAAGGTTGTTATTTTTCACTCGAGCGAGTCTTTTGTCGCTCAAGCGAGCAAGGTCTATGTTTTGGGTTTCTTCGCTCGAGCGAGAACTCTTGTAGTAGAGCGTGCTTCTGGGTTGCACCTGAAGCTTCGCATTGTTCACTCGAGCGAGGTTCCTTTGTGTCTGGTTGCTCGAGCGACCACTTCTTCGCTCGAGCGAGCCTCGAGTATATCAGATTGTAGCAGCGTGATTCTTCATCACTTTTGCATCTCCTTTTTACCTCAAACCCTAATTTCAACTCTCTCTCTCTACACACACTCTCTCTCTAGAAATACACTTGGTTCTTGGGTGTGTCTACTCTTGTTCCTTTGTAAAAAGTGTCGGGCTTTATGTGGGCTACGTTTTGATCTGAAAATTCTTGGATTTGGAGCATCTTGAGTTTTCTTCATCTTCTCCATTGAGTCTCTTCTTTTGTGGTAGGGATACTCTACTCCTTCTTATGAGTTTTGACATAGATTTTAGTCATTTTGTATAAATGGCGAGTTATGGAAATTTTGGAAAAGTTAGGGTTTGTTTTGAAATTGTAAAAGGGGGTTTTCAATTGTTGAGCTCCATGTATATGTGAGACCTTGAAAAATGGGATTAGTAGTGTAAAATTGAGCAAATTGAGCCTTAGGGCTATAGTGGAGAAGAGGGGGCTAATGCCCTAATTAATGTGATAAATTAATTTGTATAATTAATTTGGAGAAATATGGAAATATGAAATTGAGTTGAAAATCATGAAATTAGATGGAATTGTGGTTGAATGGTGTAGTTGGATTAATTAATCACTTATCTATGAAAATGTTGATAATTTATCTGTTTGATAATTTTATTATCCATTTAGAAATAACTGCTATGGGCTATCGGTGGAAGATAGTCTTGATTGTTGTAGACATTGTATGTTGATTAGGGAAAACTGAAACTAATCACCTGGAATATGTCATTGAATGTGACGGTTGAACAAAAAAAACACAATGAATATGTGCTTTGATTGATCATTGTATATGATGAAGTGTTTAAATACATTGCATATGTATGTTATTTGTGAGGAGATAGGGGATGTACTCCATTGTGTGGGAGAAGATAAAGGATGTACTCCAGTGTTTGGGAGGAGATAGGGGATGGACAATACATCTGAAAGATGTTGATAATTGAAGTGTTGTTAATATTAGTTGTAGTCTCATTTTGAATTGTTGATGAATCGAAGTGTTGTTTTCTTATGAGTTGTAGTCTCATTTGAATTACTGGACTAAACGAACTATGTTAATGAAATGAATTGGAAATACAAATGGAATCTAGTTGAATGATGAATATCATTGTTCGTGGGTTATAATAAAAATGTTGTATATCGATGCACAAGTGTTAAACATTTATCAAATGCTAATGTTTTAGTTATTTCTCATATTTGGTTTAGCATATCTCTACTGGGTTTTGGCTCACCCTGTATGGGACATCATTTTCAAGTACAGGTGATATGCCGCCTCCAAGGTCTTAGCTTGGGAGGTTTTGGTAGTTGAAGACTCTTTTGCTTGTTTTGTTATTTTTGGTGTTACAGGTAAATTCAAGCCAAGGGCTTAATATGTAAAGAGTTAGGACTCTCTTATGTTGTAACCAAGTATTGGCTAGGAAAGTTGTAAGCCCGTAGGGCATTTACTTTTGTTGTCAACATGTAATACTTTGTACTAAATACTCTGTAAATGAAACTTTGTTTTATTTTCTTATGTATATGGATGTCATGAATGACTAGTTTATACGTATTATTTTGAGGGCGTTACAGTGAACATCAACAATGTCCCAAGTATGAGTTTTTTTTCTAAAGCCTACAATTCATCAGTCATAGCATGCTGCCAAAGAGGATTAGAGCGAGTCTCTTGATAGGAGGTAGGTTCATGAGTAGAAAAAGCAGTGGAACCAACAATATAATCACGAAGACGAGTAGAAGGTTGTGTTACCCGATGTGGTTGAGGAAAGGGTGAAGGAACCAGAGGGCATGGGAGAGACTCAACAGGAGGTGAGGATCCCGAGGGAGCAAGATCAGGACCATCAGAGCAAGTAGGCTCATGGGCAAGACCAGTAGACAAGGATGTCTCTAAATGTGTAGGCAAGGGCCCTGTATCAATCTCATTAGAAAACAAATCTGTGGAAGGGTTAGTAAAAAATGGAGAAGGTGAAGGAGTGGATAAGTGGAATTAGGAAAGGGAGGAAAACATTTTGTGTTCCAAAAAAATCACATGACCAGAGATACGGAGATGCTGGGAGATAGGATCCCAACAACGATACCCTTTATGTTCAATACCATATCCCAAGAAGCAACAAAGACATGACTGAGGTTCAAGTTTTTTGTGTTCATGAGGTTGGAGAAGAATAAAACATGCAGAACCAAAGACCCTAAGATTGGTGTAAGGGGGACGAGTGCCATGCAAATGCTCATAGGAAGTGTGATTATGAATGACAAGCATAGGGATACAATTTATAGTGTAAGTAGTAGTGAGAGTAGCTTCACTCCAAAAATTTTCCGGACAAGAGGAAGAGAGAATGAGAGCTCGAGTAGTGTCGAGAATATGCCTATGTTTCCGTTCAACACGTCCATTTTGTTGAGACGTGCTTGGACAGGAACGATGAGGTTGAGTACCATGACGCTAAAGAAAAGAAAGAAAATAAGAATCCTTATATTCCATAGCATTGTCGGAGCGAAAAATCTTAATAGTTTTAGAAAATTGGGTGTGGACCATTTTAACAAAATTGTAATAAAGTCTTTAATTTCACAGATACCGGAATAATTCACACCAACTTTTCTCTTTCTATGTGACTTTTCATACATCATAGTAAGTCTTATTATTATTTTATTTATATTAGCTTTACATATAATATAAAATAAAGAAGTAAATTAAATTTGATAATAAATAGCATTTTATTCATTTCTTTATATATTTAAATTATCACATTCATCGCAGTCCATGAGATAATTGAAGGGAAATTGATGTTGTGGGCCTGCGCTGATCAAATTCGGTGTGTCCAGAACAAAGTGTGGGCTACAAAGACCATGGCGGAGTTATGGGCCCGTTTGGAAATGGGTTCATGTTTGCTTTTCAATCAAGTTCTCATTGGAAAAGTTTTGCAGGAAGTTTTAGATTGAGTTCAGATGCTGAACTTGAGTAGGGATTTATGGAAGGAAAGGAAAAGAGAAGAAAAATAGTAACAAAAAAAGAAAAAGCTAAATTTTTTTAATTTTTAATTTTTCACTTTCATTTACATTTTCCCACTAAAAATATTTATTCAAATTTATGATCTAAACATAGTCACACTATGCCATGTTTTTTCTTGTCCATGTTGACTCGCTTTTATGCTGTGTTTAGTTGAGGGATTTGAGAAGAGATTTAAAAATGGAAATGGAAATGATAGGTGAAATTTGAATAACATAAATACATTTCATTTAGTTTCACATACCTTTTTTATTTCCCTTTGCAAATCTCTCCTCAAATTTCTCAACTAAACACAACTTAGTGTATGTGAGCACTTCCTATCCTTTCAGCCATTGCCACTTCATGTCATTTGGACTCCATTTTTTTGCTAGAGCCAATGTTTGTAGAAAAAAGTGTCTTTAAAGAAAGCTTACTCTAACTGACTCCATTTTATGTTGTTAGAATTTGAGGAGAAAGCCAACATGGGTTATGTCCCCCATTATTTTGGTTAAAATTTTCATATTCCTTTCAGTTGGCATCTAAATTAAATCAACTAAAAAAAATAAGGACACGGGACAATCAAGACACCGTTAGGACACATGGGAGCTACTGCCAACTACGAAGAAAATTCAACATGTGAACATGCTGAGGAAGGAGCAGTTGGAAGCAATTATACTGATGATTACTAATGCTCTTTGATAGAGGGATTTGAAAATGGAAAAGAAAAAAGTGTGTAAAATGTACACATACTTTTTCTCTTTTCCTTTCCAAATTCTTCTCAAATCCTCCAACCAAACATAGTGAAGAATTTGAATTCAAAATATGGAGGGAAGCATCCAGCAAAGAGGACGACATGGAGATCAACCATGGGGACATGTGAAGCAGTTTCAATTGTTTCGACGATTACCAAAAGATCAGAGAAATTGCTGTGTATATAAATAGCTGTACAAATGAATAGAAGACCCCCCCCCCCCCTAAATCAAACCGTGTCAGACTTGAAGTAGGAGTAGGCAAAGACTTGTGTTGAGTTTCATTTTCATGGGAGTAAAGATTACAGTAATAATAGAGGAGGAGTAGTCAAAGGCTTTTGAACATAAATTTACGCTATGTTTGGTTGGAAAATTTGAGGAAGGATTTGGAAAGAGAAATGGAAAAGAAAGGTGAAATGTGAATAAAATATACCTATATTTCACTTAGTTTCACGGACTTTTTCCCTTTCTTTTTTTAAATTCCTTTTCAAATCTCCCAACCAAACACAATATTACAGTGCTTAGAAAGAATAGTAGTAGTTAGGTAAGATTGTATTTTGTAATTGGGTTGTTCTTAGCCTTATTACAACATAAGTCTGTGTAATTACTTGGTAGTAAGGTACAATTCTATTTTGTAATTGGGTTGTTCTTAGACTTGTTACAACATAAGTCTATGTAATTACGGTAAACTAATCACATTTATTGTATTTTCTTAAACTTCATTAGCAGTCACTATAACTTGCCCTAGTTATTTTTTGAAATATTTTTATACCCTACTATACACGGTGCACACACCCATAAGCGATAAAAGTCCTCATAAATCATTAACCCAAAATTCCCAAGTGGCTAATCCTATTCTCTAGGTTCACCTTTATTCATCTTGCATCCGCACTCTCTCTCTCTCTCTCTCTCTCTCTCTCTCTCTCTCACATAGCGGCATCAAAGATCACAACGGTCGGTGAAGTCTGAAGATCACAGTATGTATATGTTTCTATACCATCTATTTTTATTTATTTATTTAAAATTTTAATTTTTTAAGTATAATATATTTTTTATATTTAACAAGAAGATATTTCAAATATGAACTATCTTTATTTTTCTTTAAAATTTGGAATCTCTGTCATAATTCTTCTGAATTATAATGTTTTTGCCTTTCATTTTTGCTTCTAGATTGAAATCTATCAAAAATATAAAGAGAGAACACCAATTGAAATTGATCTAAAGTTTTCTATTCCCAGAGTGGATATTTTAACGTTGAACAAATTACATTAGTAGTCCCTACATTTTACCTTTAGTGTCATTTTGGTTCTTACACTTTCAATTGGCTTAATTTTGATATTTAATTTTAGATTTTATGTCAATTTAGCTCAATTGATGATTCTGTTAAAAATTTTTACGAAAAATGATCACTGAGTTTGTTGAGGCTAACTCACAGAGTTGATCAAGTTTATAATTTTGTTCATAAAAGTATGACACTTGCACAACTCATATGCATATTTTTTAGGAAAAAAAATGCTAATTATTGAACCAATTGGACCAAATTGAAACAAAAGAAAAAGCTCAAGGTGAAAATAGAGTCCAATAAAATTACAGAGATCAAAATAACATAAGGACCAAAATATAAGAACTAATGATGTAAATTGCCTTTTTAACGTTTTATTCACAATGGCTCTCGAAGGTGGTTTTATTTAAGGTGAGAAGAATCTTTATGGTGTTGTGCCATGCAAATTGGTGGATTTTGATTTATGATGTATACTCTCACTGTTTGTGTATTTAATTTTATATATTTGATTTGGCTTTTAATTTTGGTTTCATTCACTTTACAAAATCTAGGCAAGACGACTTGGGCTTGAACCAGGTCGTTAAGACAAAATCCGATCAATGGTGCAAAAAGTTGTGTAAATGATTACACATTACTTGTACACTCCAAATAAAATTTCCAAGCCATTTTTTTTCTTTTTTGTTTTTTTGGAGAACATGAAAAACAATTATATTAATAAAAAAATAACATATAGCAAAAGAAAAACAACAAGACTCCAAAGGGTCAAACAAACCATCAAACAACAAACTACAAACAACAAAAAAATAACAAGTTAAAAAAATTAGTTATGATCTAGGAAAAGCAACCGATCTTCTTAAAGATGTGGTTTAGAAAATTAAATCTGCATCAAACCATGTAAGATTTGCATCAACACTAGTTGTTGTTGTCGCCATCGTCCCGTTACCACTGCCTAACTTTGCCACTTCTGCCGCCGTATTTGGGACCCTGCAAGAAGCAAGAGTTAAAGAGGAAGAACACCTACAATGATATGAGAAAAGGCTTTAGAGAAGAGGGAATCATTGTGGATTACCCCCATTCCAGATATAAAAAAACTCAGATCTATACTCTAAAAGTATAGATTTATACTTTAGGAGTGTAGATCTACACTTTAGAAGTGTTACAAGAGGTCACCGAAGTATCCCTGGAACATCGTTGGAAATCTACTAGAGAGAGAAGATCTTACTGCTCGCTCTCTCTCTCTCTCTCTCTCTCTCTCTCTCTCTCTCTCTCCCTCTAGAGCTAAATTCGAAGCCATTTTTGTTATTACAATGATGCCGACATACCCCAAAACAACAATCACAATTGAAATCAAACACAACATATTAAGGTCCTTAAAACACACTGCAACTGTCACGAAATCCTTTATTTCATTGAGTTGTTATTCCAGCTCCATATTTTTTTCAGCTAGTCGCAAGCCGCTATTGCTTGAGCTATTCTTTCCGCTGTCACACACCACTCTTTAACAACATTCTTGAATGCTTCTGTTTTATCTGATTGTATTTCAACTCCAACCATGGTAGCCATCACATAGAGCAACCGCTGTTCATCATCTGTTTTATTTATTGCATGCTCCTTCAAGTCTTTCCACTTTTGCTGCATGCACAAATGGTTAAAGCACCACATCATTTGAGCAATTATGAACTCTTGAATGTAAATACATGGAATAAATATTTATTTATTCATTTCACTATATAATTTCTGCTATCACACTACCTATATGTATTTTATATGAAAAATATGGGTCTCTATACATATTTAGTAAGTTAATCAAATTCACTAAGTATGACAAAATATTATGTGAATGTTTAGCTTGGTTGAGTGCTAGTTTCAAGAGTTTTTTTTTTTAATATTCTGAAAAAAATTAAATAAATAAATAAATAAATTTAGAGAATTGACGCACTTTTCAAATTATTTGGAAAACTAACCTGCTTTTTGAAATCACATTTGCAAAATGCGATTTTGAAATTGAAATTGCATTTTCAACATGCAA
Source organism: Camellia lanceoleosa (assembly GCA_025200525.1). Lineage (NCBI taxonomy): Eukaryota > Viridiplantae > Streptophyta > Magnoliopsida > Ericales > Theaceae > Camellia > Camellia lanceoleosa. Next base: position 55,355,132 of record CM045761.1, on the reverse strand, counting down.
TTTCACCTTGAAATCACCGGTTGAAAATGCAATTTATGATGACATGATGAAATTACATGTTCAATACGCGATTTCAATTCAAATCGCATTTTCAACATGCGATTTCAAGGTGAAATTGCATTCATGCAATTTCAATTTCAAAATTGCAATTTCTAAATGCGATTTCTAAAGCGAATTAGTTTCCCAAATAGTTTGAAAAGTGAGTCAATTGTCTAATTTTTTTTTTAAATATTAAAAAAAAAATCCTAGTTTCAAGGCTGTTTTGGCAAATACTTTTTTTTAAATATATATATATATATTATTTTGCTTTTTTTTTGGGAGGGGGGGGGGGGGAGGGGATGGGGGATAAAATTGTTGTTAAAAAAGTTGATGTATTTGGAAAATGTTAAAAGAAGCTACTTTTTGTTATTGTGAAAGTTTAGGTGGATTTTGAATTTTTTTATACTTTTGTGAATTTTTTGAATTTTTCAAAAAAAAAAAAATCTTTTTATATTTTTCTAGGCTAGAAAAACTTGAGAAGCTAAAAAAATTCGTTGAACACAAAATTTAGAAAAAAAAAAGGTTTTTTAGCACATGCCAAATAGAGTAGTGCTTCTTTTAATTTGTTTGTTTGTTTGTTTGTTATTATTATTTATTTATTTATTTATTTATTTTCAATTGTTAGCTAAATAAACTGAAACCAAACAACTAAAATGTTTTTGGCTTAAATAATAAAAAATGATCTTTTCATTTGAAACTAAACAAGTAAAATGTTTTCAATCGTTAAATAGCGTCGATCTTTGGATTGTGAGAAAATTTGAAACTAGATATTAAAGTTTTTGGTGCGAAGGTGAAAGTTTGAGCACAAGCCAAACATCAAATTTGGAAAATCCAAAGAGGGAGGCGATGCCAACACCAGTGGCTAAAGGCAAATCTATAGGAGATGAGGCAGATCTAATGAGGGTGGATCCAATGAGGCGGGAAGGTGGCAAATCTAGTGGCAATAAAATGGTTGGAATGACAAGCTTCCAATATTATTAAGCAAAAAGACAAAGAAAAGGATAAAAAATGGTGGAAGGAGGAGAGAGGAGGCTAGCAGCTGGAATCCCTCCCCACCACTGGTGGCACACCTAGCCGAAGGCTTAGAGAGGGAGGCTTAGAGAGAGATGCTCTAAGTTTAAAGAGAGGACTTTTTTAGTTGAAACAAAATAAATCTTCCTAGTTTCATTGGTTTCGTCATCTAAGAAAATCTATGCTTCCCTCTAAATTATAGATCACTATGCCAAATGATTACTCTATATATATATATATATTTTGTATTGGAGAATTCTATATGTTTCATGGTTCTTGGTTTTCCAGAAGTAGTGCTAAAATGAACTCTTTACCTTCATTTTGTTTTATATTCACTCCAAACCCTTGAAATATTTCTCTTTGGTTTCTTGCCACCTGCATAATTTCATATATGAATGAAAAAAAAAAAAAAAGTTTGAAGCCCCCAATATATATATATATATATTAATTTGATCCACGATAATGTGATATGATAGTTGTTAATTTTTAATTTGTCACACTCAATTATATAGGTCTAACTTACCTGTCATATCATTGTGTGTGAAATTGAGGGTTTATAATTGGAACAAATATTAGGTGGTTTAGGGACATCATGTGTTCCTATCCCCCACCAATCACCAAATATCGAGTCCCATCTTGTTCCGCTATGCCCCAACACAGTTGTGGGCTCTACCCTTCCACCAAACAATGCTCTTTTTGGGGCACCACTTGGGGTATTGACGTGGACATATTTCAAGTTCACTCAAGAACTTCTCCTAATATTGTGACTCTCTATCATTTTTGGTGCATATGAACAGTTTGCTCTGTATGATGTAAAGTGGACAATTCGATGTAATGGACTAAAACTAATTACACAAACATGGGGTTGCAACCCTCCCTGTGCAAGAAACCCGAAGAGTTGCACCCTCTACTTTGTAATTAGTTTTGGTCTATTACATTGAATTGTAAATCTCATGGTTAAATGTTGGTGTCCTAAATAGTCTCTTGTAATTTCTGATTGTGTTGTAACTAACTTACCTCTTTCAACTTGTCTTTGACGCAGTACTTGTAACTCCTACAATCATTTTTAGTACTTCTTCAACTGACCACAAAATTTTTCCTATAAAAGATGAGTAAAAAGAATTGAAGAGATATGTATATATAAAGCCTCCAACAAATTAGGAAGGAAGGAAACTGGGCAATTGAAATGACAACAAACGAATTAAGCTACAAAAAAGACAGTTTGAGTTTATTGTAGATGATATAATCAAACAGTTGAGAGATACATAATGCATACAGGATTTAGGAAGGAAACTGGGCAATTGAAACGACAACAAATGAATTCAACTACAAAAAAGACAGTTTAAGTTTATTGTAAATGATATAATCAAACAGTTGAGAGATGCATAATGTATACAGGATTAGTAGTGGAATATCAAAGATAGATATAACTATACTTCCTCAAAATATATATATATATATAATATAAAATAAAAATAAAAGAGTAAAAAGAAGAAGATAGATAAACTATACATAAGTGGCATTGATGATGTTGGGTTAATTACCATCTTTTTATACAAACATTGATTTAATTTGTATCCTCATTACAATGTTTTCAAAACCGGACTGCACCAGATTGTCGAGTTTGAACAGTCTAGGGTTCAGTTTAGATATGCCATCTTAATTGTTCCCACTTGAAAATCGGTCATTTTAAATTAAACCGGTGAACCTTGCGGTTAAACTGGTAAACCGGCTAAATTGGTTTGTGATACATGGTCTAATATTGAAAAAATTGGTACTGCAAGTAGTGAGTATGTTTAAAATAATTTATACGAGATATCTAATATTTATTGTATTCAAAATAATTTCTTTCAAGCACACAAATAATTAATGTTTTTACAAATAATATTAAAATTGATGAATATGTATATCTTAAATTATAAATATATATATATATATGAGAGGGTAATTTATGTGAACTGAGACTGAGCTAGGTCCAGTTGTTGAAATGGGTTGAGCTATGGGCCGAGGTAATGGTCTACATAGCTTTGTCTTTGGTCTCGTTAGCTCAGTCAGAGATTGTTGCTAGTAGCCTGGTTTGGGTACTCTGAACCGAGGTATAAGTGGATGGAGGACCGAGCTAGACGATGCCCAGGATAGCACTGAGCTAAGTGAGCGCGGTTTAAACTGGTGTTTGACCGGGCAATATTAGCTCAGTTGTGCTGCTACCAAACCACAGTTGAACCATCTGACTTGGTTAGGTAGTGAGAAGGGTGTAAACAGATAAAGTTGTATCAAACAGATAAAGTTGTATCTTTGTGACTCCTAGGAGGACTCTACTAAGGAGAGTTGGAGTCCTACTAGGATTGTGCCAGACAAAATCTATAAAAGCTCATAGTAGGATCTATGTACAGGTATCACAATTTTTATTCTAGAATACACAGAGCTTTTGTATCTATTGTCTATTTGCTGACTTAGGCATCGGAGAGGTTTCCGGCACACACCTGCTGGCTAGCTCGCGTTTGTGTTTTCAAGTAGCAAAGTGACGATGTTTGGAGGAGTGCAAACTTGATCAATAGGATTAGACGAGAAGATTATTTTTTGCTCGTACAATTGGCGCCGTCTGTGGGAATACACGAAGAACAAAACCTTTTGATTGACTCTAACTCTCCTTAGTAGAGTCCTCCTAGGACTCGTTACTCTAGGTCTGAAAGAAAGAGGATTGAAAGGTCCTACATAGAAGGAAGTAGTTACAGGCCCTCACACTTGCACCAAATGACGTCTAGGCACACGAAGTTGCCAAGGTCGGCGGACCTACGGACAGTACTAGAGGAAAGGGCTTGAAGGAGAGAAGACACACAAGCTCGCGACCCATGCAGAGTCTCCGCATTACAACGATTGGCACCTAGGACGCATAGGAGTGTCGAGGTTAGAAAGCCAGAGCCACGCCTTGCCTATGAACTAGCTGACAAAGTGCTAGCATGGTTGCAAAGTTCACCATTCATTTTGGCAATAGAGAACGCACCATTATCATCCGGCTTCTATCAGTCCAAATTCACTAATTATGAGGGAAAGACAGACCCCTACATGCACTTGAGTCACTTTCGCCAGGTTATGGCGGTATATCGGTGAAATGAGGCTCTAATGTGTATCTTATTCCCTTCCAGCCTTCGTGACCTAGGTCTAACATGGTTTGAAAGGCAGCCAAAAGGCAACATAGCCTCATGGGCACAGTTGGCAGAGGCATTCGTGACTAGATTCAGAACGAATACCAAAACACCAGTAGAGATTGACCAACTAGTCTCCATTGACATGGGCGAGAAGGAAACATTGAGGTCTTACAACAGTCGATATTGGGAGACTTTCAATCAGATTGGGGATTGCCCTACAAACCTCGCCATCGCACAGTACAAGCGGGGTTTACTAGTCAATAGCAAGTTGAGAGATTCAATGACAATGATGTCGCCCCTCACAATGGAGGCCCTAATGGAGATAGTGCATCAACATATCTGGGTAGAGGAAGATAGCGCTCGTGCTAAAGCAAAATCTGGCACAATAGCGGTGCTGGATAAAAAGACTGTAGCGAAAGTCAACACAGTAGAATAACCAAGCAAGAATGTGGGAGGTAGACAAGCTAACAGAGAGGACCCCCAAGCAAGGAAGTTGAGAGTTCGCAGTGCCATTACCACAGTATTCAACAAACCTATCTACCAGATTCTTAGCGAGATACGCGATGAACCCTTCATTTGGCGGTTAGCCAAGTTTGGAGAAACACAAAAAGGTTACGATGAGAGGTGCCGTTGCACCTTCCATGATGAAAAGAGGCACCGAACTGAAAATTGTACACCGTTGAGGCAACATCTGGAGGAGTTAGTGGCCGCTGGGCACTTAGACCAATATATAGAAAGGGGAACACAGCCAGCCCTTCAGGACCACAGCGTGCCGAATGGGATATCGATCGACAGTCCACCCAAAGGCATAATCAACATTATACATGAGATCGTCGAACCTGAGCGGGTATGTGAGCTCAGAGGGATGATCAAAAAAGCTGAACACTTGAGAGAGGTGCTAAGTTCACAACCTACCATCAAGAGGGAGAAAACGGAGGCAACGAACATCATCTCCTTCTCTGACAAGGATCTAACAAGGCTACATTGCCCTTACAACGACGCGCTGGTGGTCACTTTGCCCATCAAGAATTTTGACATCAAGCGGATTTTGATTCACCAAGGAAGCTCATGTGTGATAATGTACTACGAGACCTTCAAGCAACTAAAATTTGAGGACAAAGACTTGGCACCGACAACATCTCCCCTCGTCGGTTTCAACTCAATGCAAGAATGGCCAGTTGGCAAGATAATCTTGCGAGTCAAAGTAGGAACAATGACGAAACAGATGGAGTTTTGGGTTTTGAAGGTCCCTTGCACCTACACCATAATCTTGGGAAGAGCATGGTTGCACGCCATGCGTTCGGTAGCATCAACCTACCATCAGGCATTGCGGTTCCCCAATGAAATCGGAGTGATTAAAGAAGTCTTAGGAGACCAAATCATGTCAAAGTAGTGCTTCGTCACAGTAAACGGTAGTCAGATTGCAAAAGGGTTTGTATAGATGGTGGAGGAGCCAAAAAGCAATGAACTGTTCACAGATGATGGCAAAGCAGCCGAACAGAAGGCAATGGAGGACTTGGTAGAGGTAAGAATAGATGAAAAGAACCCAAAAAAGTTTTTTTTGCTCGGTTCATCTCTGTCCAGAACTGAGAGAATAGAGGTCATGGAGTTTTTAACCTCTAATGTTAAAGTGTTCGCCTAGACACCGTATGACACGCTTGGCATTGACCCTAAATTATCTGCCATCAACTTAATGTCCACCCAATTGCCAGACCAATTATACAGCTAACTCACCGATCGACACTTCACTACACAGAGATAGTGGCAGAGGAAGTGGGAAACTTGCTAGAGGTAGGAGCAATCAGAGAAGTACACTACCCCAAATGGATCTCCAACACTGTAGTAGTGCCAAAAAACAACGGCAACTGCCTCGTTTGCGTGGACTACAAAACAGTTAACAAAGCATGCCCAAAAGACAGTTTCCCCTACCACGGATAGACCAACTGGTGGACCTGACAGCAGGGCATAACTGACTTAGCTTCCTTGATGCGTACCGGGGTTACCATCAGATCGCTATGTACGAACCAGACTATGAGGTCACGTCATTTACAACACCCAGAGGACTATACGGCTACAAGGTCATGCCCTTTGGCCTAAAGAACGCAGGGGCTACATTCTAACGGATAATCACCAAAATGTTTGAACAATTGTTAGGTAGAAGAATAGAGGCCTACATAGATGATATGGTGGTCAAAAGCAGAGATAAGAGGGACCATCTCAAGGACTTAGATGAAATGTTTCAAATCTTGAAGTCCCATAAGTTGCATCTGAATGCATCTAAATGTGCATTCGGCGTACGATCAGGCAAATTCCTAGGCTTTCTGGTGACCAACCGGGGTATAGAAGCTGATCCCTCTCAAATCAAAGCCATCCAAGACCTTGCGAGGCCTTACATAGTCAAAGAAGTACAGCATCTCACTGGCCTAGCAGCTACGCTCAATCAGTTCATAAGTCGGTCGTCAAACAGGCGTCAACTATTCTTCCAGGCACTGAAGGCCAAATTTGAGTGGGATGATGAGTGTGACTGCGCCCTAGAAAGCTTGAAAGACTACATGACTTCTCCTCCGTTGTTAGTAACCTCAGTACCAGGAGAAGAGCTCTTTTTGTACTTAGTAGTTCCACGTCATGCAGTCAGTGAAGTGTTGGTCAGAGTGGAGGGAATACAACACATGCCTATCTTTTATGTTAGCAAGACCTTGTTGGGTGTTGAAACAAGGTACCTACCATTGGAAAAGCTGGCCTTAGCTTTGATGTTGGCTTCAAGAAAGTTGTCACAATATTTCCATGCCCACACCGTGATTATCCTAATTGCTTTCCCCTTAAAAGCCTTGTTTCAGAGGGCGGATTTCTTTGGACGAATTTTGAAATGGGCAGTAGAGTTGGGCCAGTTCGATATTAAGTTCCAACCAAGAACCGCAATAAAGGCCCAAGCTTTGGCAGACTTTGTGGCTGAGTTCACACCAGGAAGTCATCATGTTTGCCCGATTGACTTGACCAGGGCAACTGAAAGCAAGAGAGAAAGTGACGCAAGAACTATGCAGCCCCCCAAACAGGGTGCCCAATTACATAAAAGGCCATTCAAGCTTGAGAAAAGTGAAGAAGGAACAGACCATACTATTCTCAGCGGGGACTCACCACAAAGAAAAGACTTGAGGCAACCAGACAGTGAAGATCAGGAAGCCCTGACAACAGACATCGGCCTGGAAGACAATATTAGTAACACCCCTAATCCCAAGACATCATCCGATCCCTCTAGTTGTTAGAAGCTATTCGTCGGAGAGATGTGGAAACTCTTCGTGTATGGAGCATCCAACAGGCATGGTGCAGGACTTGGCATAGTCCTCACCTCGCCAGATGGCTTAACAATTGAACAGGCAGTCAACCTTGGCTTCCCAGCATCCAACAACGAGGTGGAGTACGAAGCATTGCTAGCAAGTTTAAAATCAGCACTTCACATGAAGGCCACCGGTGATAGTATCTGATGACTCGGTGGTAGTCAACTAGATTTTAGGCGACTACGAGGCAAAAGATGATAGTATGGCTAAGTACCAAGAGTTGGCCAGAAAGGAGATTATGAAGTTCGAAGTAGTCCGGATAGAGCAAATCGGCCGAGAGGAAAACAGAAGGGCAGACGAGCTGGCCGGTTATGCATCAATGGCAGATACATCTAGCCCATACCCATTACTGGTCGACTTCCTATCCAGACCAAGTATTGAAGAGCCCAAAACAGTTGAGGCATGTTGCACCGAACTGGGCCCTTCCTGGATGGACCTCATCTGTCATGACCCGAACCCGCGCCCGTGGATTAAGGACATAACCGGCTAGTAATCATGAGATTACCTACGGCCTCAAACCAAACCAAACGTATTTTAACAGAGTTCAAAGGGGCCAAACAGAAGCAATTGGAAACTTTGTCTATAGAGCCGTGCTTATATGCACATCATTACATACATATGTTAATAACTCACATCTGAAAATGCAATAACATAAAAATTCTGTACAAACAGGATCACTCAATCTAAGTCAGCCAAAACAAAACTATATACAGACACGTTCAAAGACTTCACCAACCTGACAAAATATAAATACATAACGAAAAGGCGAAGACGTGTCTCGTGCGAGAGACGCGAGGGCTGACTCCTCAAAACCTCAGTTGTTCCGAACTGACTTCACTGAGGCTGGGTCTAGACCTCTCTTGGCTCACTTACAAACACATGAATGAGCGTGAGCGAAAGCCCAGTGAATAATATCAGATAAAGAAGATACACAAACAATATGTAAAACAACATGCTTCAAACGGCCTTGGGCCCACTTTATATTTCCATTTATCATATATGTACACAATTTAAGTCAAGTGACTATGATTCCAAACATACTGGCCCTTGGCCTACTCATCTTCCATTCGTGTCAGACTATCATTCATTTTAGACTTATCATTCTTATCAAACTGGCCTCTAGCCCATTCATACTTTCGTATCAAACTGGCCTTTAGGCCTTTCAAACTTTCATTTATGTCAAAACGGCCTCTGGCCCATTCATTTATGTCAATCGGCCTTCGGCCCAATCATTTATATCAATCGGCCTTCGGCCCAATCATTTATTAATCGGCCTTCGGCCTAATCGTTCATGTCAATCGGCCTTCGGCCCAATCATTTATATCAATCGGCCTTTGGCCCAATCATTTATCAATCAGCCTTTGGCCCAATCATTTATCAATCAACCTTCGGCCCAATCATTTATCAATCGGCCTTCAGCCCAATCATTTATCAATCGGCCTTTGGCCCAATCATTCATGTCAATCGGCCTTCGGCCCAATCATTTATCAATCGGTTGTCCATAATTCAAACTAGCAAACATATAAGGAAATAAGCAATTGGACAATTGACAAGCTTCAAAATATCGATACTACTCACAGTGATCGGCTTGTGGATTTGCCCTGGAGCTTGACCCTACACATTTCATGAATACAAAAGGGTCACAAATAATTCAATCAGTTCTTTAATTCACATATTCCTCTTTAGGCTTCATTCTTATCTTTGTAACTCAATTACAATACTCAATGTATGCCTAAGAGTGTTCATAAGTGAAAGGGAACAGAAAATAGAGCACATAATGCATTTTCAAAATTCCAGAAAATAGGGTCCCCGCTCGAGCGGACCCAAGAGGCCTGCAAAAGTACTGGTTATATCAAATTCACGCTCTAGCGTGAACTTTGCAGCTCGAGCGGAATGCCTGTCTACATAGCTCCCCGCTCGAGCGTCAACATCCCCGCTCGAGCGGGCACCATGTCTGCAAAATATGCTGGGAGAATGAATTCCCCGCTCAAGCGGCGGTTCCCCCACTCGAGCGGACACCATAAATTCTGGGTTTTCCAGAATGGTTCCCTGAGTTCATTTTCGACATTCAATCAATTTTTCTTGCATGCTATGACACAAATCTCACATATACACATGCTAACATGATACTAATGCAAGATTACAACATTAGGAAACCCAATTTCACAAATTAACCAGATGCATGCCCCAAAATTAACTCCAACTCATGCATTCAAGGTTCCTATTTTAAATAAACAACATGCAAGCCCAATTGGACTTCCATTTCCACTTCTAATGATGCAACTAGTGCTCCTTCCCATGAAACTCAACAAAAACATGCTTGCATGTGGGATTACACTTCTAATCTTTCAAAATTTACAATTCACATGCTAGATTTTGTGATTCCATAGGTGTTCTTTACATGCATGCACATATCAAGCCTCAATTCAACAAAACCAATTCAATTTCATCATTCTCAATTAGATTTATGTTCTTGAGCATCAATCAACTCTAAATTTAGAAGATTAGCTTTAATCACCACAATCTATGGTTGATTCTTTAGTGTGCCTTCAAGATCACCAAGTGTAGACAGGTCTGCGGGGGACCTCGCTAGAGCTCGGACTCGATTTTTGTCACGGTTCTTAATCTTGAACCAAAGAGTCCAAATCCGGAAAATCATTTTGAGAAAACAGAATTTTGAAAGAAGTGCCAAACATGGACTGCTTTGCCAGATACAGAGTCGCCACCTAAATGTTTTATTTTGGTAAATTTAGGAAACCCTGACTCGTTGCCTAAGGCCACATGTCCGTCATCACCAAAGTTGCCTCGGCTCGGGAACTTGGGTACGATTGGGGAAGGTCGCCGTGAGCACCCCACTCTCGATCAAAGATCGCCCGCTACTAACCATGATATCTAGTTTTGAAAACCTTATGCGTTCTTATTCTGGTTATTAGCCTAGATTTACTATGTGATGCGCACAGCATACAAGTATAGACCGGATCACCTGAATTGGAACAAAACATTTCATGTTTGTTTTTTTGAAAGATGGTTTGATGGTGCTACCTGCAAGTAGGCTAAGATGTGGATTTGCCACCCACGGGTGGGCTTAGAAAACATGATTTTGCCACTATCTAGTGGGCTTAAAACACACAGTCAATGATTTGTTCCAATCCAACTAACCAAACCTTCACCCACAGGCATTCAGGCAGTTATATCACATAAGCAATTAGCCTCATGGTAAGCATGCTATTCATGGTAGTCACTCACACGCATGCAAGGATGCTAAATCATAAAACTCACCGAGTACTCCAAGCCAAAACAGAAGCCGATTAGAAATCCATGCATGATCCTAAATATACAGAAATGCCTAACACAACACATGCAAAAATGCAACTATGCAGGCTCGGCTATTCTAAACATGGCGTATGTGTAGACACCCCATTTTTGACCGTCCTCAAGACTTGGACATCACCATTTGAACACTCGGTGATTATCCATGTTTGTGTTTGTTTGGAGTTCCCGGAGGTCTCGGCTACGCGCCCTGCCTCAGGATCTCCGAACTTGACCGTTTTGTGTCTGGTTTTGCACCAAACACTTGTGTTTTGCCTTGGAGGGGCAGGGAATGCCTTATGACGCATCCCCACACACCACCGGCAGTGGCTAGAGGCCACCGGCTGGTTTTTGTTGCCACCGGCAATGTATGTGGCCGGTCGGCACTCTTTGTTGCCGGTCGACAGTCATTTTTGTCAAAATGACATTTTTGGCCACCGACTCTTTGTTCATCTGCTTTGAGATATTTTAGGACATTTGTGGCATTTGGTTCCTCCATACACGTGTATGGAGGATGCCTCCTGTAAGCTTGTTGTATAAGCTTTACAAGTTTGTTGCCTATAAGAGAAGGGTCTCTTCTCTTGGCATTGGGGTTAGAGAATTTTGGAGAGAAAAACACAGAGAGAAGCTCTGGTTTTAGGGTTAGGGTTCATATATATCTCCTACCTCTCTTTTTCTCTCTTTGTGTTCTAGGTGTTTTAGTCCATGCTACTGCACACAAACACCTAGTGCTTCACCTTCCTTTGGCTACTGAGGTTCTAAGGGGCTGGTTTTGGTGTTTTGGAGCTAGATTCAAGCCAAGGAGGGCTATTGGAGCATCATTTGTGAAGGTGGTCTACAAGGGTGAGAAACTTCCCTTTTATTCCCCATTTTTGCATTGCTTTTCTACCTATCTTAGAGCTGTTTTTGTGCTTAGTGTATAATACAAAAACGTTCTGCTTTTTAGCCCTCTTGATTGTTTATTAAGAGTGTTTTGTGGTTTGGGTTTGTTTGACCTCTCCTAAGCCTTGTAAGGCTCCTTTGTGCTATTTTTGGGCAAGTTTGAGACTTTGGTGTTTGGGCCTCTTCACCACTATGCCTTGAAGTCTCCAAAGGGAGGGCCACCCTCTCCTTGTTGTCCTTGAAAGGACCCTTTTTGGCCTCTTGAGAGCATCATGTTAGAGTGTGTATTGATCATGTCTAGGCTATTTTCCATGCTTATTATGCCATGATATAACCTTGTTGTGTGTTGGTTTTGGCACACCATGCATGCTTAGCATACCTACCATGTAATGCCTTGTTATTGCCTTAATATGCCTTAGGTTGTTAGCCTTTGTTCTAGCATGTTTAGGCTTAGTCTTGTGAAGCTTTTGTGCTTGTTTTTGCTATGTATAAGTTCCGTCCTAGGTTGTTTGGGTTGACCCTAGCATGCATTGTGTAGCCCTTTGTATATTTGGCTTGTTGGCCTTAAGTTCATAAGTGTATAGCATGCATTGCTTGCATTATTTCGATGGTTTGGAACCACTTAGCATGAAATTTCTGTCCATTTAACATGTTTGCATACTTGCCTTAGAGGCTTCATTGTTGCTTTGAAAGCTTGTGTTGTATGCTCCATGTTTTAGCCATTATGGATGCTATTGAATTTGAGCTACTTAGATGCCATCTAAGGGTCCTTTACATGTTCAAGGACTGCCTTGAACTTGTTTTAAGCCACCTTAGCCTTGCGGCTTGGTGGAATTGACCTTGCTTCAAGCCTCTATGACTTGCCTTAAGTACTTGGACCATGCTTGCATTCTTATGCTTATCTTGTTTAAGTTGGTTTGGCACCACATTCTAGCATGATTTTGAGTTTATGTTGCATGCTAATTGTCCATGTTAGGCCTCTTTTGAATGTGTTTTAAAGTTGCCTTTGTATGCTTAAGTGTTGGACAACAATATGTGCACATGTGTGTGTTTAGCCTTCATTTTTGGGCACTTTGGCCACTGTTTTAGGCCTATCTAGAGTTGCCTAAATCATGTTTAAGTCCATCTTTTCATTAGTTTGCATTGCCTCATGTTTGCTTGTATGCTTGCATAAGTGTCTTGCCATGTCATGTTGCATCCTTAGCTTGTATGCCTAGGTTGCATTGCATCTTGCATTCATGCCTTGTTCCTTGATTTGGTGATAGGAATTGGGTCTTGATTTGTTTGCTTGATTTGCGTTTCATTTGACATGAAAGTGCATGCTTGATTCTTTGGGCCATCATGCATGGAAATGCGTGATTGGTAGTCTGAGAATCGAGACACATGCCCCTTTGAGTCACAAACATGATAGGGGACATGATTGGTGCATACATTGCTTGAATTGTATTGCCATGCAAGTTACATCCTTTGCATTGTGAGTTCTGAGTTCTGCGAGCATTCTTTGCCGTAATCGGTATACATTGTCGATCGGCGATAAATCACTGACCGATGGATTCATTTTGTGCGGTGACCACAATTCACTGCCGGTGGTAATTCTACTCGGCGGTGGTGATTCCCGATATCGAGCATCCTTGAGACTTTGGCGATCTTGAGAGGCGAGCGGAAAAGCAGGCAGACTATACATGGCAGGTACGCCGAGCGAGACCGAGCATCTTGATCATCTGGCTCTCCTCCTAGGCGTGGTTCTTGCTTTTCCTAGTTTAATTAGTTTGTTAACTGATTAGGAAATTTGTAATATTTAATTAGCTTGCGTAGTTAATTAATTTGTATTATTTATTTGGTCCCTCCGGGTGAGGGCAAATCTGTAATAAGTGTGGGTGAGTGGTGTGCATGTCTTCCAACCCCCACTTCTTTCTTCCCTTTTACTTACCTGCTTTGATGGTTAGTATTAGGGCACATTTAAATTAGCATACCTCATGCAATGCATGCGTGCATCCATTCATTTGTCTTACATGCACCGGGCTCGGCGCACCATTCTAACTGTATCTGTATTTCAATTTCCAAATTGAATACGTATTAGTTATAGCATTTCATATGTCATCGTAGATTAGCCGAGCCTATCCTAAGCACATTCTACATGTGTTGCATTAGTCACTTTAACATGAACTAGGACATGCATGTTTGCTAACTGGTTTATTGTTTTGGCACGGAGTTCGATGTAAGTATTTATGCTTTAGCATATCGCATGCGTGTGAATGTTGCCATGACAGTATCCTTACCATGTGGCTAAGTGCTTATATGAGATAAACTGTTTGAATGCCTGTGGGTGAAGGTTGGATTGTTTGAGTTGGAAAAACTCGTTGAAATCCGTGTTTTAGCCTACTTGCGAGTAGCAAATTCCGAAGCTTTTTTCAAAACAAACGGATATGCAATGCTTGTTTCCAAATTTGGCAATCTAGTCTATACTTGTTCTTTGTCATAACATAGTAATTCTAGGCTAATAACGGAATAAGAACACATAACGTTTTCAAAATCGGATATCATGGTTAGTAGAGGCGGTCTTGACCGGGCGAGAGGTGCTCATAGTGACCTTCCCCAATCGTACCCAAGCTCGAGCCAAGACAACTTTGGTGATGGCGGACAGGTGGCCTTCGGCACCGAGTCAGGGTTTCCTAAATTTCCCCATAAAAAATATTTAGGTGGCGACTCTGTATCTGGCAAAGCAGTCCATGTTTGGCACTTCTTTTCAAAATCTGTTTTTCTCAAAACGATTTGCCAGAGTTGGATTCTTTGGTTCAGATTACAAACCGTAACAAACAAAAAAGGAGTAGGAATGTGAGGTCCCTCGCGGGCTTATTCTGATTTTGGCGACTTCTGGGGAGTTTAGAGAGCTTGACTCGAACTCGTGATATCCTGTTTTGATTCCATTTATGTGTCTCGTTGCATTGCATGTGCATTGGTGCACCTAGGACACCGTGTTGGCCATCTGCTATTCCTGAGCGGTTTGCTGGAGGCTTGTCTTGTCAAGGCATGACCATAAGGCCGACCGGTTGCGGGCTCTGCCAGTATGGGAATACAAACCCCGGTTTTACCGGGGCACCCTTTTTGACCATTCAACCTAGTGCATATCGGAATCCATAGTGACCATTCCAAACTAGGACAGGTTGCTTACCCGATATAGGTTGTTTGAAGCTGCTGTGTGCGTAGTGAAACCCTAGCTCCTGACAAAATAGGACAGGGAAACCCTAGCCCAGCATAGGGGTGTTTTGGCTCTCTTTTACCTGCTATGTGCCTTTTAGAGTGTATCTCTACAGGGAATGCGCATGTCAGTTTGCAAGATTGGGTATCTGGCCTGAGGGCACCAGTATCAATGTTGTCAAGAATCAGTTATGTCTGCGGGTATCTGTTCAGTTTCAAACAGTGATTCTGGGGAACAGTGATCAGTAGTAGAGTGCAGTTGTTCGGCTACACCTGTGTTTCATCTGTTTGGGGTTGAAATACTACTTATTTTCGGTTTCAGTTCAGAGATTCAGAGAATTGATCAGCTAGTGCCTTCTCCTCGTTGAGGCAGAACTTAACATGACACAGAATTCAGAAGAGATCGTGGTCATGACGGCCGCGTTGGATCAAGGAATCACCCTACACAGCGAGACTACTGTTGATATGCCACATCCACCGGATCGCGGTTGCACACCGGTCAGGGCCCTCGATTATCTCGGGCTCGTGAGCCTACTACATTTGAACTAATGGGGATGATAGGTGATCTCCAGAGGTCTGTGGCGGATCTCGCCTATGGGATGTCAGCTTCACCGTCAGCTGCACCGTACGCCAGGAGCTTTGTACCCCTGGAGCCCCCGCTGTTGGGCCAAATTGTTATTGAACTTAGTCAACCGGAGATGGCCTCCAGTTATAACAATGACGTGTCAACATCAACCCAAACCCTCAATCAGGCCGAGGCTAGAGGTAAAGATAAAATGAAGGCAGATGCCGACCCTATCGAACAGCTGCTGTGGGCAGTCGAGGCTATGAAAGCCGGGGGGATGAACAAGCAACAGATATCTGCAATCATGACAAAAGCTGTGGAGGACGCTTTCCCCACTCACTTTGAGGCGATTCGATCAATCGAGAAAACGGGATAGGCCCGTCATGCCAAAAGCAGTTCTTCGCTCCCAACCTGTACCGGAAAGATCGAGAAAATTAAGGCCGCACCCGTTCCGTTCACAAGAGTGCATCGGCGAGCTCCAAAGTACGCCCAAAGACACAGGGTCTTCCATTCTCTACATGCCTTTGTCTAGGGCACTTTTGATTTTGGCCAAAAAGGGGCATCTTAAACCCTTGGAGCCTCGACCCCTACCGAAGAATCTCCACCCACACATGATGTTCTTGTCTTTTGTCGCGTACACCACCACCGAAGCCATGCCACTGATGATTGCTTCCGCCTCCGTCATGAGGTACAGGATTTGATTGACAACGAGGTTATCCTCTCCCCCACCTCAGCAAAGTCCGTCACCACCCAGTTGTTGGATTTTGAGGACACAGATACTGTGAGCATGTAATCAGAAGGTGAACCGCCTGCGGGCAGTGCCTAATGCATTTTTGGATATGGCGTTTGGCACGCATTTTTGAGCATCTGCCAATGCTAGTTTTGTAAATTCTGACTTGGGTGTCGAGTCAGTCTTTTGTTTCGTTTTGAGCCTGTCTATCGGTATTGAGTCAGTCTTTTTGCTTCCAGGGTCTGTCTTGTTGTAATGAGTCAGTCCCTCTTGTATAGTATACCAGGTGATTTCGGGGTTGTTTCCTCAAACACCGTTTTGTCTTGTAATTAGTTGTTTTCGCCTTTTTTTTTTTTTTCTTTTTTTTTGAGTCTGTTTCTGCCGAAGAGCCAGTTATACCAACAAATCTGAATGAAATAGCTGTGGCTATCACGTTCCGTACTTGTTGATATATGGTCGGTATGCGAGGATGTGAATGGAGCGATTACATACCACTACTCTCTTGTGCCTTAAACATCGTTGTAATGACCTAAGCTTTTCATAAAACCCTTTTCGAACAACTGCGGTGATGAAAGCGAAGGAAGTAATTCCTCGGGTTTTGTAAAATTTTGATCATTTTGGCGAAAAGAGGCATGCTAAGCTTTTAATGAATGAAATCATGCTTGTCGGCATAGTCTTGAGAAGGATCTGGTTTGATCGGTGGTTCCACACTATCTTCTGCGCGAGCGATTTGTCGCTTTCTTAAAAACTTTCAAAAATAGAATGTTTTGCGCGGTCTTGTGAAGACCTGTGTGGAATCGCTCTTGAGATTGTGCAGCCTACGATCGCTCTCAGCCTCAAGATTCAACCTATCTGTTTCAAACCTGGAATCCGTTCAAAACGTTCAACTGTGCCATGAAAGGCCCGTGTGGCCCAACTTGAAGCAGCCCTCGAGCAAGGGGCACCAAAGTCAGATCAAGAAGATTAGATCCCACCAGGCAAGGCTCGTGAAGCAACCGTGATGGATTCTTCTGCAAATCAACCCATCAGTCACTCTCCTGGATACAGAGAGGCTTCGATCTCAAAACCATTTGGCATGGGCTTGCTATACTTTTACCCTTTGAGAGGCTTGCTGGGCCGAAAACCCGGAAAGGCGACCCAGGTAAAAGTTAGAGCAAAGAAAAAAGAAATAAAAAGAGACAAAAAGAAGCAAAAAAAAAAAAGAGAAAAGAAAAGAACAAAAATAGCAAAAAAAGAGGAAAAAGAACAAAAAATAGCAAAAGAAACAAAAAAATGAAATGAAAATGCAAAAGAATGGAAAAGAAAAAAAGAAGAAGAAAAACATAGCTCGCAATGTCGAAAACCCGCATTGGGCACCTTGGCAAAAGTTAGAGCCTAAACAGTGAAGGTTAAAATACCCGAGTGTACCTTAGCAGAACTACGTGGAACTTGATTCCCATGTTTGGGATCGTGAGGCAACTTCATCACGAAGTCCATTGCAACGCTTCCATAGCGTCTCAGTCCATGTCATGGTTTTGATCACTTATGCCTCCTCCGAATCTGATGTCTCGATTGCAACAACCTGGAACTACGTGATTAACTTCCTCTTGAAATCCAACCACCAACACCTTCCAGGTGACTGTGTCCATATATTGATTCAAACCGTCTTCGTCTCCTCCGCGTCTGAGGGTCCGATCTTCATCAACAAGGACTGGCTTACAACGTGCCGTGGCATCATCCAAACAAGGGGCAACTTTCCGTTGCCATCCAATGCCATAAGTTGCCCTGAGTTGCCGTCCAGACCAGGGGCAACTTTCCGTTGCCTTATCCCCCTTTAAGCAAGGGGCAATTTGTCTCCAATCCGAGGTTGTGCATCTCGAGGGTAAGTTCCGTGCTCGTCGAGTATCGATTGTTTGTAAAAAAATAGTTTTTGAAAATTTTTACTGAAGTTGACTATTTTCTCAAAAACTATTTCATTTTCCAAAACTCGACCATCTTCTTGGACCCGAAAAGGAGAATTTTCAGTGATCACAGCCTGATTTGCATGATTTTGAATCAAAAAAATCGAACAAGTATGTTAATCCAACTCTCATTTTGATCAAAACTGTTTTAGAAAACAAAGAATGGTCAAAGTAACGAACTAGGGGCACAATTAGTCGGGTCTTCTGTCTTTCCCCATCAACATACTACTTGCGGAAAGACACCCTATCTACGGAAAAAGTGGGCGCAAGCTAGGTATCGGGCATGAGCCCACAACCTCTCGTTTACCCATCAACCGCTCGGGGAGGGATGAAAAATGAGAGAATAAAAGAATAGAGAGGAGTAAGTTGAGAGAAAAGTAAGAAAAGGGTTTTGAGAGAAAAACCGAGCTGAGGGCGAGTGATGTGAGTATCACAAATCGAGAAAGGGTGGGAAATAATACGGAAGAATTGGCTCTCGAGATTTGAGGTCTTTTTGTAAACATGTCCATTATTGTCGTGTCTTTTGATTTGTCGGTCTCGATTTTGGCTTTGAGTCTTTAGAGTGTGTCTCGTTGTGTTGGTCGTGTGCCTTTTGTTTCTTTGTTTAAGTCCCTCCGCTATGTTACATGGTAGGCTCGATACCGGTTGAAAACCCTTCTTTATTTCAAAAATCGTTTGTGCTTTCGAGAATCTTGTGCCATTCTCTACATTAAATCTTGAAACAAGAGAAGGAAAAGGAAAATTTGGGACATCGAGTGTGTTTCAAGCTTTAACCATGTCGACTTTTGTGGTCCGTCTTGTCGATTGGGCTGTTTGTTGAGGTTTCTTGTGTCGGAATAGACAAGTCTTTGTGTTATAGGTATCTTGAATCAATCGATGAAGTATAAATTTGTATTATTCGGTTTGAGTAGTGGTTTGTATGAGTTGTTTCTTTGTTAGTTGGTTGGTTATCCGATTATCATAGTGCAAGTGTTTAATTTTCAAACAAGATCAATATCATTTACATTTGAGGTGTAATATGATGCTGTCTGATCAGGTATGAAATGTGCAGATATAACACTCTTTCAGACAAAAAGTTTGTTTCATTTCATAATCTTTTCAAGTACATAAGTTTTGGAAACAAAATCTGCCTGCGGCAGTACAAAGTACCCTAACCACTAACAAAAGAGGAAAATCTGAAAAAGAAGCAAAAAATCTGTATCAAATGTCAAAGATGACTCCGGGCTGTCAGTCTGTCCTAGTCCTCTTCCTGGATGAAGGTCCAGGAGTATCATCACCAGGAGCACCACCAGGAGCATTACCAGGAGCATCACCGTCTGAGCCTGAGCCCGAGCTGTCCCCGGTCTCTTCCTCCAACGACCCCGCCTCTGCCTCTGTCTACGCCGGACTCGTCATCTGGGCTGGAGCCCTTGGTGCCCCTAACGTGAGTCGCCCCCTCTGGTCTTGGGGATATACTCTGCCATCCGGGTAGAAATGGGAGGTCAGTGAGCGCCCACCCACCGGAGAATCTGGAAGGGAGGTTGAAAAAGCATGAAAGGCGAATGCATCAGAATACTGTGAGCAGTGAATCAGTATAGAATGCAGTGTATAGTCTGATCTGTGAGTCTTAGTGCGGTGAATCAGTATAGAATGCAACGTATGAGTAGTCTGAGTGAGTCTTTGTGAGCAATGAATCGATATAGAATGCAATGTATAGTCTGATCTGTGAGTCTGTGGCGGTGAATCGATATAGAATGCAGCGTATGAGTCTGATGTATCTTGTGAATAACAAATCGATATAGAATCTGATGTATGAGTGTATATCTTTGTGATGGTAGTTTATATCAGTCTTGCGTGAGGCTAGGTATCCAGTGTTGTGTCGTGCATTAGATTATGCGAAGCAGTTTGTGTGTGGTTTGAGGCTGTGGTTAGAAAGAACATACCGGAATGCTGTAAAGGGCTAGGAGGTCGAAGGTCTGCTGTAGCATCCCCATCATGGAGGCATTCATCTCCCATAATGCTTAGGGTGTACTCGAAGAAACTGCAAAAGTGTCGAGATGCATCAATATTTTGTGGAATATCAAATAAGTGAAATGAAATAGTGTACAAAAATCATTAATACATATCGGAGGCAAAGTCGGGGACAGACAAACTTCGTGATCGGCCGGAGGAGGCAAGGGGATCGATAGGTCGCCCCACCGCCTCGAAAAGTCAATGAAGCGGTGAAGCGAGGCCAACGGTCCCGCCCTCGTGAGAACTCCACCTGCCACGGACTCGAGCTCTCTTGGCGCTCCCCTCCGGCCTCCGCTCCCCTCCGGCCCATTGGCGCCCAGCGGTCTCTCTCTCTCCGCTTGGCCCGCTCGAGGTCGCATGATGAAGGTCGGACGTACTCAAATGTCGCCCTCCGCCTCTGAAGTCGTGCGCCTCCCAGCCAATGGTGTAGTCTGCCATCTGCTCGGCGGTGAATCTCTTGGTATCCCTCATGTGCTCAGGAGGGTGCATCGGGACTATCTGCTCCGGTAAACCAGTGCAGCGCAAGCAGCTTCGCCAGGTACCAAGCGAAGCCAGGAGGACCCTCCGTGAGAATCCGAAAGCGAGGTCTCATCGGCGTAAGCAAACCCGATCTGTATCATGGTGGCAAAAGGCCCAAAAGTTGCGCGGTGATCTGAATATGCAATAAGTTTGTTATCTCATTATTGAAATATCACGGTGGAAAGCGAAGCTTAAATGAGCGCAAGTAAAACATACCTCTGCGGAGTGATGGTGTCGAAGATGTGGCGGAAGAAGCTAAATGTCTCTCATGACCTCGGTGCATCCCGTCAAAGTGGCGAAAAAGGGCGACGGAGAGTCTCAGGTCTCGATGCGAGGCGAGCCTAGGAAAGTAGGCATAAACCCTGGCTGCAAGATAAATACCGGTGCATTTATCGGATGAAGCGAATATAGAGTAAGCGAAATAAGCGAGCCATGTGTTGTGCGATGTATTGTCTTGCGAGTGTGCGATATGAAAGCGATATCTGATCGATGTAAGCGAGTATTATGCGAGTGTCTGCGTATTAATGCGATATCTGATCGATGTAAGCAGTATTATGTGTTAATAACATGTGCTCTTCCATGTCTGATGTCTGATTAGTGTAAGCAGACTCTGATGTGTGCGGTGTGCCATCTGAAAATATAAACGAAATGAAAAGCGAAAAAATGTACCTCCCAAACACGCCCGGTAACCGAAACATGTCCCATTGCATGAGAAGGCTGAAACTCATATACCCATAGAGAGTGGCGAGCGGCGCCACCCGATCATAATGTAAGATGTCACAGCGTCCACAGGTCTGTTGGCGGCGAGGAAAACCTTGTGTTACGGTCGGCGAAAATGGTAAATCCCAAAATAAGAACATGAGGCAGCGTGCGTATCTCTCCGGCCTCTGAGTCATCAGTGCATCAACAGTGGAAATTTGGACCTGAACTACCTCGAACCAGGAATCTCGGACGAAGCGGGACGCGCCCGAGCGGCGGCTTCGCCGACAAGTGGATCTGGCGGCCTCCCACTCATCCATATCGATGCTCCGAAGGGGATCGGATCACCCCCTGCGATGCTGTGAGCATCGAGAAATCATAAGGGTCATCGTCATGTCCCTGCCCGGCAAGAAAATGGAATGAATCGGTGGTGTCCACCACCTCTCCACCCGAGGCGGCAAGGAGATGCGCATGTAGTAAGCACAGAGACTCCCTGAGAATCGCCAAAAGCCTAGTCCACGATGTGGCGAAGCTGCGTCGGGAAGCTCGGCGTACCACTCCTGACGGCAGTGTTCCCATACCGCGGATGGTATAGGAGTCTCTATTTTCAAACAAATAGTGGCGAAGCAATGTAAAATGTCTGATTTTGAAGAAAGCAGTCAAAATCGATGCAAATTTGGCATCGTGCGAGTTTTCAAATTCAAGCGGAATGCGGTGCGGTGTTCTTCGGTGAACTGGCGTATGATCGTCGAATGCGTGTTCGTGTAGATCGGTGCAAATTGTGATTAGAACTGGCATGCGTGCGAGTTTTCAAATTCAAGCGGAATCTTAGGGTGCGGTGTGCTTATAGTGAACTTCTAGCGTATAGCGTCGGCATGTTTGTAATGGTTCGATGCAAATCTAGCATGCGTGCAGTTTTAAGATTCAGCGAATCTTTGGGTGTTGGTGAGTTTGCGGTGAAATCTGGTGTGCCGTGTGTTTGAGTGATTAAGGCTAGTCTTGATGTGTGTCCATGTGTCGTTCTTAAATAGATATAAGTTGCTAGTGTGTTTGTGATCAACTTCTGATTACATAGTGTATCGAGTATCGAGCTAAACAATTAAAGAATGTGTCAGTTATGGCAATTGGCGATTAAACATTCTACATTCTGAAAGTAAAAGCGAGAAAAAAAATGTTACCTCGGGCGCCAGAAGGATAGGTGAGAAAGCGAGCTCCATGCTTGAAGCTTAGGGATCAACGCCATGTCGAAACTCTGAGGCTGGCCTTGATCGTCGGCGAGAACATGAATCGCCCGGCGGTGGTCGCCAAGTCGAGCAGGCTCGCTCAAAGGTAGGAGCTCGACCGGGATCCATCTCATAATCCGAGTCCAGCGTGGAATGTCGTCCGCCATGTGAGAATGATGATAAAATGGTGAAGAATGAAAATAAAATTTGGAATATGGAAAGTCAGCGGAAAAGTCAACCGGGAGGGTGGAAAATGGCGAAAAAGGCGGGATGTGAAAAGACACGAAATCAAGAGAAATCGAGGGAACAAACCCCAAAAAGGTGGAAATAGCAAAAGGCACGAAACAAAGATTTATGGGTCCAAAGTATTGAAGCATGGAGGTATCTGGCGAATCGAAGATGAAAAGAAGCGAGCATAAAGCGGAGAAAAGAGAGGAAAACACTCTAGAGAGAGGTGTGGAATTTCGTGAAGGAGGAAGTGAGAAATAGGGTTTAGAAACCTATTTTAAAACACCCATAGTGAAATCTCGAATCTGCCCGACTTCGAGAACTTTGCGATCGACAACATTTTGTGCGGCCGAGAATATTAATGCCCGGCAAGAAATTATTTTGCGTGGGTGGACAGCGGTGGCTTCCCCTTCCGGCGTTGGTGTTCCCCAACCTTGTTTGAGCCATATGAGTAGTTTTGGTCTTCATAGCTCGAAAGTGCAAGAAAGTGTATCTCCAAGCGCTCAGGCCTCCGTTTTGACCTAGGACGCGTCTTCTGTGCATAGCACTCCAACTCATACAATGTTGTATCCTTTGGTATCCTTTTGCCTTTACAAGATTCAAAGTTGCCCGTGTGCGTTGCTGCGTTCATCGCCTATTCGGTGCATTACATCGCGCTATCATGCGCCTCACGGTTGCATTGTTATGCACATACTATATCGCGTTATAACCGCACCTTGCATGTCATGCACATCTCTCGTGCATTGTCATTGCATTTTTATTACAAACATTGTCATGTATTGCAATACATACGTCGCCTCGCGCGCTCGTTTGCGTTAGGCGTGCATTCCTTACCATGCATTGTCATGCATTCGAAGCAGAATCGTTATTCGCATTTAAGTCCGTTGCATCATTTTACATTAGTGTGGCATGCGTGTCACCTTGCATCATTCTCATTTGCATTGTGCGTGTGTCTCATTTACATTAACGTGTGCCTCATTCTCATTAACGCGTGTACCTCATTTACATTAACACGTGTGCCTCATTTTACGATTACGTGTGCCTCATTTACATTACGTGTGCCTCATTCTCGATGCACGTGTGCCTCATTTTACAGCCGGCGTACCTCATTTTACATTCGCCGTGTACCTCATTTTACGATAACGCGTGTGCCTCATTTACAGTACGTGTGCCTCATTTTCATCGTGCGTGTGCCTCATTTCATCGGCACGTGTGCCTCATTTGCATCGGCACGTGTGCCTCATTCTCATCGACGCGTGTGCCCTCATTTCCCATCGGCTTGCGTGTGCCTCATTCCCATCGACACGTGTGCCTCATTCCCACATCGACGCGTGTGCCTCATTCCCGCCGACACGTGTGCCTCATTTCCCATCAACGCGTGTGCCTCATTCCCGCTCGCGTGTTGCCTCATTCTCATCGGAGCGTGTGCCTCATTCTCGCTCGGCACGTGTGCCTCATTCTGTCGGCTGTACGTGTGCCTCATTCCTCGAACGCGTGTGCCTCATTCTCATTAGCGCGTGTGCCTCATTTCTCATCATGTACGCGTGTGCCTCATTCTGTACGTGTGCCTCATTCCGATAACGCGTGTGCCCTCATTCTCATAGCGTGTTACTCATTTTCATCGGCATGTGTGCCTCCTTTCATCGACATCGTGTGCCTCATTTCCATTGGCATGTGTGCCTCATCTTCATCGGCATCGTGTCTCATTTCCATTAGCATCGTGTCTCATTTCCATTGGCATCGTGTCACATTTATTGACATCGCGTCTCACTTGCATTGTGCATTTCCGA
The DNA here is from genome assembly GCA_025200525.1 of Camellia lanceoleosa. Lineage (NCBI taxonomy): Eukaryota > Viridiplantae > Streptophyta > Magnoliopsida > Ericales > Theaceae > Camellia > Camellia lanceoleosa. The sequence goes on along the minus strand of CM045761.1, from coordinate 55,330,523 downwards.
GTGGGTCTGGCGAAGGACCTTAAAAAGCCGCAGTCCGAGACCTAAAATCCTTGGGAGGTGCAAGACCTTCATAAGTGTTGTCACGAGCACTTTTGTTTTCGCATCTCATTGCATTTGGCATGCATTCCATTGCGCGATCTTGCGCATTCTTGTTTATCTTGTGCACCGCATCTCAATTCATGCATTGCCCCCAAATGGGTGCAGCGAGACCTTAAACACGCCGCAGTCCAGAGACCTTAAATCCTTGGGAGGTGCAAGACCTTGTGCATTGTCATGCATCGCATCGCATTATAAATGCATTGTCATGCTCGCATTGTAAATACCGCATTGTCATTCATTTCCCTTTGTAAATATTGCATTTACATTCCATTGCATATTTGTAGATATTGCATTGTAGCTTGCATGCATCCATTGCATCACCATCTATGGCTTGCGCCTTTCTTTGTTGAGCTTGATGCGGTATGTGCTCATACTTTTCCGTCAAACACAGTTACGATGATTCATGTATGCGCCTATTCACGTTGGCTAATTATATGTTGGTTTGAGGTTGCGGCACCTTTTGCATGCTAGACATGGCTTGCGTGCAGTTACATGTCTTTCCTAAAAGATTTGGTTTGGCCAGCGATGCCATATCCGTTGTATCCATCTCCATTGCATTTTAGTTGCATGCATTCTTTGCGTATCCTCCATCTATGGCTTGCCCATTTCCTTGTTGAGCTTGATGCGGTATGTGCCCATACTTTTCCGTCAGCTCACCGATTACGCATGTGTATGCGTGCCTATTCCACGTTGGTACGCGCATGTTGGTTTTGAGGTTGCGGCACCTTTTACGTGTTAGACATGGCTTGTATGTGTCATGCCTTTCTTAGGCAAGATACGGTTTTGGCTACGCCATATCCGTGTAGATATTACATTGTAATGTAAGTTTGCATCGGCATTAGGATCATTGTTCTTTCCGGTAGTCGTCACCCCACTTATGTCATTCCACCCAATACTTTCGTACTTGTGTCAGTCTACATTACTCATAGATTACTGCATGTGTGCGCCTATTCCATGGTATGTTGGTTTGAGGGTTGCGGCACCTTTTCTATGGTAAACGGACTTGTTACTTCCATCAATCTACTTGACATTTGGGTGGTTTCGAACGCTCGCGATTGAATCATGATTGATTACATTGCATATCATTTGCATTGTTTATCACGTAGTTTTGTATATAGTGCATATCATTTTGCATTGTCATGCATGTTCTAATGACATTGTACTGTTAAGTTTGTTCTCTCTTCTGAGCCGCGATATTGTATGTCTGACTCATTTGAGGCGGTGCAGCAGACGAACCGCACAAGTATTGTATCCTTGAGTGAGACGTCACGGAATTACATAATTCTCTTACATCCTTTATGCATTGTAGTGTAGTCCGGTGTATGCTAACAAAAGCTGTGCATGTGTTAGCCGTTACAACTTTCTTTGCATGATCATACGTTATGCTTTCGGCTTCTTGCATTTTCGATTTGCATTTGCCCCTTGTGGTATATACCTTGTTTGTCTTGTATGTTTGTCCAAGTCTTGACCTTGTCAAAAATGGGTGCGTTAAATCTACGGGCTTTGACATTCACTCCATCATTGTTATGACTTTCGAGTTACTGTCAAAGAGGGCAAGCTATGAACACCCATTTTTGACCGTCCTCAAGACTTGGGCGTCATAGTTTGAACACTCGGTGATTATCCATGTTTGTGTTTAGTTTGGAGTTCCCGGAGGTCTCGACTCGCATACGCCTCGGGATCTCCGAACTTCGACCGTTTTGCGGTTTTGCACCAAACACTTGTGTTTTGCCTTGGAGGCGGGGAATGCCTTGTGAGGCATCCCACACACCATGATAGCTAGAGGCCACCGCTGGTTTTGTTGCCACCGGCAATGTATCAACGGTCGGCACTCTTTGTTGCGGTCGTTAAATAGATCATTTTTGTCAAAATGACATTTTGGCCAACCGACTCTTGTTCATCTACTTTTGCGGATATTTTAGGATGTTGTCATTTGTGGCATTTGGTTCCCCCTCCATACACGTGTATCGAGGATGCCCTCATATAAGCTTGTTGTATAAGCTTTACAAGTTTGTTGCCTATGAAGAAGGGTCTCTTCTCTTGGCATTGAGTTAGAAAATTTTGGAGAGAAAAACACAGAGAAGCTACGGTTTTTGGGTTAGGGTTCATACATATCTCCTACCTCTCTTTTTCTCTCTTTGTGTTCTAGGTGTTTTAGTCCATACTATTGCACACAAACACCTAGTGTGTCACCTTCCTTGAGCTCTTGAGGTTCTAAGGGCTGGTTTTGGTGTTTTGGAGTGGATTCAAGCCAAGGAGGTGTTGGAGCATCATTTGTGAGTGGTCTACAAGGGTGAAAACTTCCTTTTATTCCCCATTTTGCATTGCTTGTCTCTACCTATCTTAGAAGTACTGTTTTGTGCTTAGTGTATAATACAAAAAAGTTTTGTTTTTTAGACCTCTTGATTGTTTATTAAGAGTGTTTTGTGGTTTGGGTTTGTTTGACCCCTCCAGAGCCTTGTAAGGCTCCTTTTTGTGCTATTTTTTGTGCAAGTTTGAGACTTTGGTGTTTGGGCCTCTTCTGCCTTTGGCAATCTGGAGGGATTTTGAAGTGGTGGAGATCAGTATGAAGTCTCAAAAAGGGAGGAGCCACCCCCTACTCCCTTGTTGTTGTCCTTGAAAAGGACCCTTTGGCCTCTTGAGGGAACATCATGTTAGAGTGTGTATTGATCATGTCTAGAAATTTTGTTTTCATGCTTATTATGCCATGATATAACCTTGTTGTGTGTTGGTTTTTGGTACACCATGCATAGCTTAGCCTACTACTACCATGTAATGCCTTGTTATTGTGCCTTAATATGCCTTAGGTTGTTAGCCTTTGTTCTAACATGTTTTGGGCTTAGTCTTGTCGAAGCTTTTGTGCTTGTTTTTGCCATGTATAAGGTCTGTCTAGGTTGTTTGGGTCCGACCCTAGCATGCACGTGTAATGTAGCCTTTGTATATTTGGCTTTGTTTGGCCTTAAGTGCATAAGTGTATAGCATGCATTATAGCATTATTCGATGGTTTGGAACCACTTAGCATGAAATTCGTCCATTTAACATGTTTGCATACTTGCCTTAGAGGGCTTCATTGTTGCTTTGAAGCTTGTGTTGTAGCATGCTCCATGTTTTAGCCATGCCATGCTATTGTGAATTTGAAACCCTTAGATGCCATTTAAGGGTCCTTTGCATGTTCAAGGACT
>CM045761.1:55066945-55327142 GCA_025200525.1 Camellia lanceoleosa | reverse complement strand
AGGTAACAAAAGCGTATTTCAATTTCGAGATCACCTGGCGGCGTGGGCTCCTTTACGCCAGCGATGATCACGAGAATCGGTTTGCAACGTTGCCGTCGAGAACGCCTGGCGTGCAGGATTTTCTTTGAAGGCCTTGATGCATGCGGGCTTGGTACTGAAGCGGCGCTTCTTCGTCGAACCACAGGCTTACACAGCGAGATAGTCGATTACGCCCTCTGAGCATATGAGGACACCGGCGTTCCTGCATGGCGGATGGCGAACTACACCTTATCGGTGGGAAGCGAGCTATGGCTCTGAAGCCGAGGCCGATTACTTTCGAAATGCGTCCGGACCTTTCATCAATGTAACCTCTGGCGGTGGTCGCCGGCTTGAAGAGAACTTCTTGGCGCCCGGCCGTCGGAGGCGAAAGAAGTGAGGAGGAAGCGCCCGTGTGAGGGCTCAGGAAGTCCCTAAAACGGCGAAGTCGAGAGAAGGAGCGGAGAGGCAGTTAGCCGCTTTGCCTGCCTTGGCCCGACTTTAAAAGTCGGATAGGGCGACCTACTCGAGATCCACCGCCCCTCATGCGGTTGATCCACGAGTTTGTGGTGTCCCCAGACTTTACCTCGGTATAATGTTACTGCATTTACATCTGATCATTCAGCGCAAGTGACACCATTTTAGTTTATTTGATATTCCACGAGAATATTGATGCATTCGATTCCCTTCTACATGGCGTCTTCACGGATACACGGCGATTCACTTTGGAGATGAATGCCTCCATGGCGATAATCTTCTGGCCGGACCTTGAGTTCCTAGCGCTTTTACGGCCTTGAGTATGTTCTCTTTGTCATCAAGCTTTCCGACCCGCCTACAGCGCAACGCATAATCGATACATATCACAACCTTTGCGATACCAGCCCTCCGCGGCACTTGATACAGCAGCCTTTCGCGCCTTGCCGTCTTGTCTTGATTCTAGCTTCTTCGTACGGCGCGCACTTTGCGTATTATTGCCTTATGCAGCGATTAAGCGCTCCACGGCATTCATAAAGCAGCCTGTATTCATACCGCGCACTCTGCCTTGTTTCAGCCTTTCTGGCTTGCATACTACGTACTCGCCTGCGCATTACCGCGATAGCACTCACGGCATTTCGCGGTATTGCTACTTTGCTGCATTACACGGCGATAAAGCCGCTCCACGGCATTCATACTACCCCATGTTAAATTCGCCTGCGCGCTACGCGATACTTGCTCCACGGCGATAAGCGCTCACCGGCGTTAAGTATCTTCCTTATTCATACTGTGAAGCGCTTGATAAATTATACATGTATATTGATGCATTTGCCTTTTATACTTTTTGAGCCTCCTTCCGATTCCTCACATGGGTGGTGGCGCTCTGCTCTGGACCTCCCATTTTCTACTTTCGGGATGGCCGGGAGATATTCCCCGCGCACGGAAGGCGTGCTACTCCGGGGAGTAGCGACTACAGCGAGAGCTCCAGTTCGAGACAGCAGTGCGAGGAGGGCCGGAGATTATCCGAGGAAGGGAGGCGAGAGCGCGGCTTCGGGCTCGGGCTCGAGACATGGTGACGCCACCAGTGATGCTCTGGACTTCTGCCCGAGAAGAGGGAAGAGGCGAGAGCGAGAATGAGATCCCGTGAGCCAGGCCATTGATGATCTTGATGACCCGGACTTTTCGCGTTTCTTTTATTTCCTCTCTCTTTTTGTACTTTTCCCTCTTTTGTTGGTAGATAGAAGTGACTTTGCTCTTTGCACGTGGCAGATTTTGTTTCCAAAAGCGTATATGTACTTGAAAAGATGATATGAAATGGAAACAAACTTTTTAATCTAAAAAGAATGTTATATCACATGTTCATATCACATCTTTCATACTTTGCCTTTTACGTGCGTCATGTTACCTCAAATGTAAATGATATTATTGATTTGTTGATACGAAAAGAGAATTGAGCAATTATTATGCGTGATAATCGGATAACCAACCAATTAACGACAAAACAACTCATACAAACCAACACTTTGCTCAAAGCGGATATACAGCCCATACTTCTCTTGAGGTTAGTTGACACGCATATAGCCCATAACCACGACATTGGGTTCATTACTGCGCTACGACAAACCTTGAACGATATTTAATCGACAAGGCGGATCACAAAAGCGTCACGGTTGCGGTTAAACACACTCGGATGTCCCAAATTTTCCCTCTCCTTTCTCTTAGCACCTTCGCGGATGTAGAGAATGCACGGCACTCACGAGCACAAGCAGGCGATTTTGAAATAAATAAGGAAGGGTTTTCAACCCCAGAGGAATTATCGAGCCTACCCACGAGAACACAGCGAGAGCAGACTCAAACAAAGAAACAAAAGGCACACAACCTAAAAGAGCAGAGACATGTCTGGAAAAGACTCAAAAGCCAAAATCCAAGACCGACAAATCCAAAAGACACGACACACCGGGCGTGTTTCACAAAAAAAAGACCTCAAATCTCCGAGGAGCCAATTCCTCCGGGTATTATTCCCACCCTTCTTCGATTTGTGATACTCACATCACTTTCGGCCCCTCGAGGCTGGTTTTTCTCTCAAAGACCCACTTTTTCTTACTTTTCTCTCAACTTACTCCATCTCTATTCTTTTATTCTCTCATTTTCAATCCTTCCAGGGTGATTAATGGATGAATAAAGGAAATTAATGAATTCATGTAACACGTATGTTAGCTCCACGGCTATTTCTTACGGTGAATAGAGATTGCCTTTCACGAGTTGGCAAACATGTTAACGGGAAAGAGGCAGAAGACCTGACTGTCAATTGTGCCATACCTAGTTACGTCGTTTTGACCATTTTTTGTGCTTTCTTATAAAAACAATTTTGATCAAAAATGAGAGTTGGATAAACACACTTATTGATTCTTGATTTGAAAATCATGTGAATCGAGGCCTTGAGCGAAAATTCTCCTTTTTGGGTCAAACATGGTCAATTTTGAAAATGAAATAGGTTTTGAGCAAATAAGTCAACCTCGGTGAAATTTTCAAAAACTATTTTTGCAAGCGGTCGATGCTCAAGCGAGCCGCGGAACTTACCCTCGAGATCATAACCTCGATCGGGAGGCAATGGAAAGTGCCCTGGCAAGGGGATAAAGCGACGGAAAGTTGCCTGGTTTGGGCGGTAACTTCCAGGCGACTTATGGCAATGGATGGCAGCGGAAAGTTGCCCCTTGTTTGGATGATGCGCGGCATGTTATAAAATCCTTGTTGATGACGATCGGACCCTCGGACGGAGGAGTGAGCAGTTTGAATCAATATGTGGACCGCAGTCACACAGAAGGTGTTGGTGGTTTAACCCAAGAGGAAGTTAATCACGTAGTTCGGGTTCTTGCAATCGAGACATTGATTCGGAGGGCACAAGTGATCAAAACCATGACATGGTGAGCTATATGGAAGCTTTGAAATTTGGACTTGAGATGAAGTTGCCTCGTATCCCAAACATGTGAATCAAGCCTTACGTAGTTCGGTTAAAATTGCTCGAATTATTTTAACCTTCCTTTGTTTAAACTCTAACTTTTGCCAAGGTGCTTATCGGGTTTCGACCTTGCGAGCTATGTTTTTCTTTTTCTTTCTTTTTCTTTTCTTTTGCTATTCTTTATTCTTTTCTTTTCCTTTTTTGCTTCTTTTTGTATTTATTTTATTTTTTTCTTTTGCTTTCTTTTTCTTTGCTCTAACTTTTGCCTGGGCCGCCCTTCCGGGTTTTTGGCCCAGCGAGCCTCTCAAAGGGTAAAAGTGTAGCAAGCCCATGCCAAATGGTTTTGAGATTGAAGCCTCTCCGTATCCAGGAGAATGACTGTTGTATTGATTTGCAGGAAAAGTCCATCACGGTTGCTTCTCGAGCTTTGCTTGGTGGGATCTGATCTCCTTGATCTAACTTTGACGCCTCTTGCTCGAAGGCTGCCTCGAAATAGGCCACACAGGCGTTTCATGGTACTGAACGTTTTGAACGGATTCAGTTTGCAACAGATGAATTGAAACTTGAGACCGAGAGCGATCCTGGGCTGCACAATCTCAAGAGCGGTTCCTGTCGCCAAGACCGCACAAGACATTTCGTTTTTGAAAGTTTTTAAAAGCGACAATTCATTAGCGTTGAAGATAGTGTGGAACCCGATCTGGACTCGGACCAAGATCCTTCTCGGTACTTCCGCGCCGGCAAGCATGATTTCATTCATTAAAAGCTTAGCGAGGCCTCTCTTTCTCTCAAAATGATCAAAATTTTACAAAACCCAGGAATTACTTCCTCTTCGTTTTCATCACCACAGTGTTGAAAAAAGGGTTTTATGAAAGGTTAGGTCATTACGGCGATGTTTAAAGGCACAAGAGAGTAGAAATGCTGCTTGTCGTTCCATTCATCTTGAAGCACGGCCTAACTCAAATAACAGCAAATACGGAATGTGATAGCCACATTGTTTCATTGATTTGGTGGTATATCCGGCAAACTCTCGGCGGGGAACAGGCTCAAAAAAGCAAAAGCAACTAATTACAAGACAAAAGCGGTGTTTGAGGCAACAACCGAAATCACGGTATACTATACAAGAGGGCGATTCATTACAACAAGGCAGAGATCTTGTAAGCAAAAAAATGACTCAATATAGAGCAGACTCAAAAACAAAACAAAAAATGACTCGACACCCAAGTCGGAATTTACAAAACTAACATATGGATGCCCAAAATGCGTGCCAGCGCCACATCCGCGTGCGAGAACGCCCATGATTCGCGGTAGTCCTGCCGATTACATACTTGCGATATCAGTATCCTCAAATCTAACCCCGAGTGGTGATGGACTTTCTTGAGGTGGGGAAGGATAACCTCGTTGTCAATCAAATCTTGCACCTCGTGCGGGGCGAAACAATTATCGGTAGCATGGCCGGTCTGGCGGTGTGGTATGATACAGTCTGAGCGGCATCATGTATGGCGGGAGATTCTTGGGAGCCGAGCTCGGGGTTTAAGGTGTCCCCTCTCGGCAAGGATTTGAAGTGCCTTGGACAATGGCATGTAGAGAGCATGGAAGACCACTGCGCCTTGGGCGGTACTTTGGAATTTGAGCACTCTTGCTAGATGCATTAGCGAGCGGATCGGCGGTGCGGCCTTGGGTTTCGATCCTTCAGGATGCAAAATTTGAGCGGGAAGAAGCTGTCTTGGCATGGCGAGGCCTATCCGATTCTCTCGATTATTTGGAATTGCCCTCGGGCGGGTGGGGAAAAGCATCCTCCACAGCTTTGGCGTATGCGGATATCTGTTGCTTGTTCATTCCCAGCTTTCAAAGACTCCTCGCCCCACCATGCGGTTGTTCGATAAGTCGGCATCTGCCTTCGTCTTGCCTTTGTCTCTCGGCCTCGGCACTTTGATCTAGAACAGTTTGATCGCGTCGTTGCCATACCCCGGAGCCATCTCCGGTTGGTTGAGTTCAATTACAATTCGTCCCGATGGTGGGGCTCTGGGTATAAAGCCTCTGGCATATGCGGCTGGTGGCGAAGTAGACATTCTATAAGCGAGATCGCCACGGACCTTTGAAGATCACCTATCATTCCCATTAGTTCAAATGTAGTAGGCTCGTGAGCATTGATATAGATGAGGGTCCAAATTGGATGTCGGCGGCAACACAGGTGAATCACGGCATATCAGCGATAGTCTTCATCTTGGGCTAATTCGCCAGCTTGAGCTTCAATCTGGCTCATCGGCCGTCATGACCACGATCTCTTAAGTTTTTGCGTCATGTTGATTACGCCTCGGCAAGAAAGACACTAACTGTTACGGATCGACCCTCTGAATCTACGGACTCAAAGCGAGAAAACAAGCGATATTTGACCCCAAACAAATCAAACACGGATCTTGGTTGGGACAAGCGTACTTGCCTTTACTCTTGAGCAGCTGTTCCCTAGAATCACTATTCAAAAGCCAGCGATACCCATGAACACGGTGATTCTCACAACAACGATCTGGTGCCCTCGGGCCTAATGCTCAAACTTTGCAAGCCCGATATATCGTTCCTAGAGATACACTCTAAAGCACATAACGGGTAAAAGAAATACACCCCTATGTTGGGGTAGGGTTTCCCTGTCCTATTTTATCGAGAGCTACTGCGGGCTTTCCTTCATATAGCTTGGTTTTCAAACAACCTATGTCGGGTAAACAACTTTGTCCTAGTTTGGAATGGTCACTATGGATTCGAATATGCACTAGGTCGAATGGTCAAAAAAGGTGCCCTGGTAAAACGGGGTTTGTGTTCATCTTGTGGCGAGCACTGGCGGTCGGCCTTATTGACATGCCTTGACAAGACAAGCCTCCGGCAAACCGCTCGAGGAATAGCGAGATGACCAACCACGGTGTCCTAGGCGCACCAATGCATATGATGCAAAGAAACACATAAGTGTAGTCACAACAGGATATCACGAGTTGCAGTCAAGCTCTCTACAACTCCCGGCGAGTCGCGAAGCGTAGGCGTCACGAGCCTCGGGAGGGTTAAGTCCGTTCCGTTCATATTGGGGTCCTCTTGTTCAAGGACTTCGAATGTCACGGTTCTTAATCTTGAACCAAGAGTCCAAATCCGCAAATCGTTTGAAAAGCAGTTTTTTTAGTAGTGCCAAACATGGACTGCTTTGCGGTCTGATCGCCACCTAAATATTTAAATGGGAAATTTAGGAAACCACGACTCGGTGCGAAGCATGCGTTAATAAACCATGATGTCGTCATCACCAAAGTGGTCTTGGCTAAGGAGCTTGGAGTGCAATCGGGAAGGTCATTATGAGCACCCCCCTTTTCGCCCGGTCGAAGACCAGCCTCTACTAAGTGATATCAATTTAAAAACATTACATGCTCTTATTCAATTATTAGCCTAAATTACTATGTTATCCGACAAACAAGTATAGACTAGATTGCCTAATTTGGAAATAAACATCGCATATCCTTCGTTTTGAAAGCGTTTGGATTTTGCTACTTGCGAGTAGGCTAAAACAGTTTCAAGGAGTTTTCCAACTCAAGCAATCCAACCTCCACCACGCATTCAGCGGTCTATCTCATATAAGCATTTAGCCACATGGTAGTCATACTATCATGTCAACATTCACACATGGGATATGCTAAAGCATAAATACTTACATTGTACTCCGTGCCAAAGCATAAACTAGTTAGCAAACATGCATAGTCCTAGTTCATGTTAAGTGGCTAATGCAACACATGCAAGATGCAACTTAGAGTAGGCTCGGCTAACCCTAAAGATGGCATGTAAATGCACTTTATTCGATGCACATATTCAAATTGGAATTGAAAATACAATGCGGTTTGTATGATGTACCGAGCTGGTGCATGTTTAGACAAGCATGGATACCTTTGTATGCGCTGCATAAGGTATGCTAAAATAGGCGTGCCTAATCTACCATCATGCGAGGTAAATAAAGGGAGAAAGAAATGGGGGTTGGAAGACATACACACCACTCACCGCACACTTATTGCAGATTGCCCTCGCTCGGAGGGACCAAAAGAATAATACAAATTAATTAACTACATAGCTAATTAAATATTACAAATTAATTAATCTAAGGAACTAAAAAGCGATACGCTTAGCCTCGGAAGAGGCTCAATCTGTGGCACGGTCGGGATTCACTCGAATTACCTTTGCCATGCCTAGCTTGCCTCTGTTTTCCCTTGCTTTGCACCTCGAGCGCCAAAGTCTCGAGAACTACTTCTTGGATCTTTGGGGATCACCACGGCTAAGCGAATATCCACCGCTTCTATATGTGGCCCACGGAAATTTTATATACAAAATGAACTCATCGGCTATCAATAGGCCGGTTGGCACTAAATCTTGGCCCGGCTTGACGAATGTCCTACTTGCGAACACCCAACTCTGGCAGCGAGAGGGCAAAATCATGCATGGCATTGCTATTCAAGCTATGTATGCACCAATCATGCCCTTATCATATTTGTGACTCAAAGGGCATGTGACCATTCTCGGGCCACCAATCACGCATTTCCATGCATGATGGCCCAAGAACCAAATTGTGCACTTTCATGTCAAATGCATGTGAACCAAACAAACAAAACAAGGCCCAATTCCTATCACCAAGTCCAAGGAACAAAGCATATGCAAGGTGCAATGCAACCTAAGCATGTTAGCTAATATGCAACATGATCATGGCAAGACACTTATATAAGCATGCAAGCAAACGCATCAGAGGCAATGCAAGCCAAGCAAATGATGGTCTTAAACATGATCTAAGCAACCCCAAATAGGCCTAAAATCGTTGGCCAAAATGCCCCAAAAGATGGAAGCCACCACGCACACACATTATTGCATATGTTAAGGTACCAACAAGCATAAACAAACAATTCTAAAATGCACTCAAAAGAGGCTAAGTGTGGACAACTAACATGCATTGTAAAGCTCTGAAATCATACTAAACATGGTGCCCAAACCAAGCAACAAAAGCAAGCTAAACATGCAATTAAGGTCCAAGCACTTAAGGCAAGCCAAGGGGCTTAAACCAAGGTCAAACCACCAAGCCTCACAAGGCCAAGGGGACTCAAAATAGGTCAAAGAAAGACCTAAACAACACCAAGGAACACCTAGATGGCATCTAAATGGTCCAAGCATAAAGGCACATCTGAAGGTAAAACATGGGGCATACAACATCTTTTAAAGCAATAAAAGATCGACTTAGGAAAGCATATGAGCATGCCAAGGGACTGAAATTACATGTTGGGTGGTTCCAAACCACCAAAACAATGCAAGCAACACATGCTACACAATCACATACTTGAGGCATACAAAGCTCAGCAAGCCACAAATGCAAAGGAGCTATACTAAACATGCCAAAATCAATCCAAATGACCATGAAAGACCTAAAGCATGGCAAAATAAGCACAAAACATTCATAAGTCTAAGCCTAAATCTTGCTCAAATGAGGCCAACAACCTAAGACATGTTAAAAGGCATTATAAGGCATTACATGGCAACTATGCTAAGCATGCATAAGGGACCAAAACCAACTCTTAGCAATGTTATATCATGGCATAATAAACATAAAATGCAGCCTAGACATGCTCAACACACACCAACAAAGGCTTCCTCAAGAGGCCAAAACTTGTCCTTTTCAAGGACAACAAGGAGAGAGGTGGCCCTCTTCTTCTTGGGACTTCAGGCATCATCTTCACCACTGAAATCCCTCAAGATTTCAGTGGTGAAAGACACCAAAATCCGGAGCTCAACAAAATAGCACAAAATGAGGCCTTTCAAGGCCTAAGAGAACAAACTTCCCCAAAGCATGAAACTCTTAATAAACTATCAAGAGGACTAAAAAACAGAACTTTTTGTATTAAACACCAAGCACAAAAACAGGTCAAAAGATAGGTCAAAATGGAGTGCAAGAATGGGATATATAAACAAGTTTCTCACCCTTGTTGACCTTCTTCACAAATATTGACTTTGTTGCTTCCTTGAGCTCCAAACCCGGTCAAGAACAGCAAGAACAACCTCTTGGGGCCTCAGTAAAGGGAAGGTGAAATACTACGTGCTTGTGTGCAATAATGAGACACAAAACACACACAAAGGCAAGAAGAAGAGGTATAGATATAGGTTAGATACAAAAGCAAACCCTAAAAACCCGAGCTCTTCCTTCTCCTCTCCAATTTTCTAACCCTAAAATGGAGACAAAGGCCACCTCTTATAGAGGAGGCAATCTTGTAAACTTAGTCACTAAGCCAAACAAGAGGCATCCCTCCATACGTGTATGGAGGAGAAACCAATGCCATCTGTCTGCCTCTAAATATCTAAAAAAGCAATGCGCTTAACAGGCAAAGAATGTCATTTTGACAAAATTTAGTGCTGGCGGCAACAAATAGTGTCGACCGGCAATATATATTGCGATGGCAAAAAAAACCGGTGGCCTCTAGCTAGTGCGGTGGTGTGTGAGGATGCCTCAAAAGGCATTCCTTGCCCTTCAAGGCAAAACACAAGTGTTTGGTGCAAAACGGAGACACCAAAGCAGTCGAGATCGGAAATCTTGAGGCAAGGCGTGCTTGCCGAACTCGGGAACTCCAAACAAACACAAACATGGATAATCCCGGAGTCTTCAAATGGTGCCATCCAAGTCTTGAGGACGGACAAAAATGGGGTGTCTACATAGAGGCGAGGGCCGTGGCGGAGATAGCGAGCTTAGCCTCACCGGCTGGATGGTGTCCTGTGGGATCACCGCAAAGCTTGGTGGGATGATGTCACTGCATAATGCCGTGATGGTGATGGAAGCGGTGATTCATAGCTTGGCCTCACGCCCGTTGGAGAAGAAAAAAGAGCGGTGGGTTGTGGTGGCTCATGCGGTTAGAGATAGTGATGGAGGTCGGGAAAAGTGAACTCAGATCTTGGCGGTGACGGGAGGAGGGAAAAGAGGGAGATCAGCGGTGATAGGAGGATGGAGATCAGCGGATGGTTTAGGAGAGAGGAAGAGAGAGATGGGGGGTGGTGAGGAAAAGGTGAGTGTGAGGTGCTCCTGTGTGAGTGAAAGGGTTGGTTTATATATATATATATATATATAGGGGTAAAATAGTAATTTTATTTTGGGAAAATTCGGGGCGGGGCGGTGAGGTCGGGCTTGAACACCGATCATAGTCCACTGGCCCGAAATCATCTGAGATTCAATTTTAATACCATCCAGCCCTATGGGGGTAATTTTTAGAAAAACCTACTAATCGGGGTTTGGAGATCGGGCCCCCATCGGGCCGGGTTTAAATTACCATCCCTAAGTAGCGGGCTGGGACTCACAGAAGTGATCATAGAACCAACTATACCTCACCATCCCGTGACTAGTGATGTTCGGGATTGCCACTGAAAGCTAACGTCATGCGGCTCTCCACGCATCATGTCAAGATCATATGGGATTAGACCACCAACCTTGACGCGGAGCCAATGAGCATCGAAAAATAAATCGTGCAGGGGTCGAGTCGGCTCCCGATCGATGAGAAGTGGAGCAGGTCCATAGTGTCCCACCATGTCTCTCTACTAGAGCCCTTCACAATAGCGACTTGACCCTCGTCTATATGAGCCGGAAGCGAGAAAAGGGCCCATGATAACATCAACCATTGCACGGACCTCTCGATCGATCTCTCATACCCGGTGTGAGGCCGAACATGGATTCGTGGCTTCAATCCTCCTAGCTATCATCTATAAATGAGGAATGTATATGACATTAACTAGAGTCTACTTGTGAGATTCAATATTGGATCAAAATAAAGGAAAGTTGCTTACCATGGAGGCATCGGCGGATAAGTGCCCATGAGCTCGTGGCAGGATCTCCTTATCTATCCAGGATGAGGCCCTCAAATCTCAAGATACCTGGTGAAGGAACGCATGTCATGGGTGGGTAGCCGCATCGAATGGCACATTAATAAGGGAAAGCTATGTGGGAGGCGTCCTCGACCTCCATATCTATACCTAAGATGGCCCGATATCAATGGTGGGTCCGGGATAGGAACTTCCGTCACTAGTCATGGAGAAGAGTGGAGGAAGTGAAGATAAAGTGAGGGGATGAGTGAAAATATGTGAAAATTCCAAATTTTAAACCCTAAGAGAGAGAAAGTGAAGAAAGTTTTGGAAAATCAAAGGGGAATAGAAGGAAAGTGTGGGCAAATGTGATAAAAACCAAGGAAAAAGCTCAAACTCCACCAAATCAAGTTTTGTTTGGTTCAAATTATAGAGGAGGGGAAGGGTTTCAATGGAAAAGTGGCGAGGGTTGTTGGGTACTTCAAGAAAAAATCTAGAAAGAGAGTTAGAGTGTCATGACCGAACCTACTCCTATGGATTAAGGTCATAACCGGCTAGTAATCGAGAGATTACCCTCTGACCTCAAACAATTCTGAGACATATCTCAACGAGTTAAGGGCCAAAACAAAAGCAATTTTAAAAACTTTGCCCATAAATTTTGTACTTACATGATATAGCAAAATCATTCCAAGGGTATTTCATAATAACTCACACAAACCATAGAGTTAATCTATATCCAGGGAACTTTCGGGTTATGCAATCAACCAAACAAACTTATATACAAAAGGTGATTCAACGTTTTACTTCTAACAAAGCAAAAATATAACCAAAGAACAAAAGGGAAAAAAAACAAGTCTCGTGCATGAGACATTAAAATTGACTCTCAAACTTTGACTTTTCCTACATACTTCAGAAATTTGGGTTTAAACATCTCTTGGCTCACCTATATACACATGAATGAGTGTAGCTCGATAAATAATATCAAGTAAAGAAGATACATGAATGAAGTTCGGAACGAGTTATACATATATCAAGCGGCCTTGGGCCCATTTATGGTTTTATCTAGTACATTAAATGACTTTAAGCCCAAGCATGTCATCTGCCTCTAGCCCATTCATTCATGTCAAAATGGCCTTTGGCCCAATCATTCATATCAAACGGCCTTTGATTTAATCAGGTCCGATTATGTCGGCGGCCTTTGGCCCAATCATTTGTGTCGTGACCTTTAGCCCAATCAATTATGTCCAAGCGGCCTTTGGCCCATTCAATAGTATCACGAATGTTTGTCCACAATTCAAATTAACAAACTTATGAACTTAAATAGGGTAAACAATTGGACAAATAGCATACTTCAAAATATCTTTACTAAAGATATTACTCCGATGTTACAGGTGGATTAGTCCTTGTGCTCGACCCTACATAAATCATAACACATATTGGGTCTAAACAATTCAATCATTGTCGATTTATTCACTCCTCTTAGGCCTCTTTCTTATCTTCTTAATCTATTCACAATGCTCAATGCATGCCTAAGAGTGCTTAGAAATGAAAAAAACGGAAAATAAAACATAGCGTCTATTCAAAATTTTAGAAGCAGGGGCTTCTGCTCGGCGGACCCCTTTATGTCTGCAAAAATCTTGGTTGCCTCATTTTCGCTTCGAGTGTGACTTGGACGCTCGGCGTATATCCCTTCGGCGGACATCAATGTCTACAAAAGTTCAGGAAGCTAACATTTCACGCTTTCGAGTGGCGCTTTCCAGCAATGGAAATGCCAGATCTGGAATTTCTAAATTTGTTCTTGAAGTTGAACTTGATATTCAAAGGCCCTAAACTCTTGATTTTGGTTAAAAAACATGGAAACACATTATATAATATGAGAATATAAGAATATGAGACCAAATTGTTCAAATTCATGGTCCTTTTCCAAAATCATTTTGAGTTCTCTTCATAGGTTTGCAAAACACATGTATTCAACTTCATACAAGCCATATCTTCATCAATTATGCATGCATGTAAATTCTTGACTCAATTTTATTCCAAATGATACAAATGACACTTATAATCCAGGAAACTCACATGAAAAGTATGCATGTATGTGAGATTTGGTGCTCAATTCTTCTTGTTCAACATGATTCATGCTTGAAGGTATAAAATCATGGCAATTATGCACATGCACATACAAGCTCCAAATTCATCAAATTCAACTCAAATTATGTTCTTGATTACCATCTAACTTGAATTCACAAAATTACGACCTCAAACTTATAAATCAATGTTCAATTACTCATCGAGGAGCTCCAATCACCCAAATTCTAGTTAGTTCTTTGAGTTTAGCTTCAATTCTCAAGCTTTGAGCAAAGTCATAATTTGAGCCTTCTCTCTCTCTAGAATACACTTTAGATTTTGGGTTCAACAATGAGTAACTTGAGTGTATATTGGCCTATTTATAGGCTTGCTTAATCATATTGATTAAGTCTAAGTAATGGCACTTTTAATTAATCGTTTGAATCTAATTACTTTTGATTTGAATAAATTTTCAATTAAATTTCACCATAGGCTCTAAAATTATGCTAATCACAATGGCGTGGTCAATTTTAGTTTACGATGCCTCTACGACCTTGGGTTTAAATTCTCTGAAAATCAAATGATTTTCCTCACGGTGAATAGATAGAAATACAAAGACATATATAATCATGTAATTATCACACAAAACCATATCAAGCATATAATCACAATTATAATTAAGATCAATTAGCGTATCTGAAATAGGGTTATTACATAGAGAGGAGGGAGGAGTTTGAGATGAGAGGGTGTGAAAATAAGGATTTGAGTTTGTTTTAAACAAACATATAAGCGAAATGCCTAAAACTACCCACTAAGCTACTCTGAAGCCGATTAGTTTGTCTCGATGCAGTATGTACTTCATTGAGGACCAACTCACGATGTAAACTCAATTTAGTTTCTTTCCTTTATTTTATTTCTTGTATTATGGGTTTTAAAAGGAGAAAAAAAAGCAAAAAAAGAGTTAAAAAACAGAGAGAAAAGAAAGAGAAGCAAACAAAAAGAAAAACAATAAAAAAAAAAACAAAGGAACAAAAGAAGATAAGAGAAGAAAAAAATGAGCGAGTAAAATATAAAGAAAGGAATTCTATTTTGTTTTATTGTGTAGATGCATAATTTGATCTACTTGGTTTGATTTACTTGGTCTCATCTGTTTAATTCAAAGTTTAAACTCATAAGCTGATTTGTTTTGTTTCAAAACTTTTAATTTGTTTTAAATTGTTCTGTTAGGTTATAAATGGTTTTGCCTAAATAAGTAGTTCATTAGTGATTTACGTAAACAAACAATATTGTATGCGGTTCATTGAGGAGGTTCTAGATAAAATCATTTGTGCCATAGTAAAATCATCCTCCTTTTTACCATCAAATTGGAAGGCGGTGTGTTATGGTCAGATTAAAGCCCATTGTTTTAACACATTGGCAAATTGGCTTTCACTTTACTACATCGCTTTAATTGTTTTGATTTTAAGTATCTGTGTAGAATCAAGTTTCTAATTCACGCTTATGCAATTTGTTTGTTCTTTTATTCATCAACCTTTTTTTTCCTCTCGTGTGCGACGCGTGTGGATTGTACCTTCGGTTAAAAACATTGGGCATATCCCGGTGTTCACACCAATGTTTCCTTCTCTCGTGTGCGACGTGTCAGGATTTTACCTTCGGTTAAAAACATTGGCGTGTCGGTGTTCACCAACCTTTCCTCCTCTCGCGTGTGATGTGTGAGATTGTACCTTTAGTTAAAACATTAGGCGTGTCTCGGTGTTCCTCCACCTTTCCTCCTCTCGCGTGCGACGTGAGGATTGTACCTTCGATTAAAAACATTAGGCGTGTCGATGTTCACACTTTCCTCCTCTCGTGTGATCGTGAGAATTGTTTACTTTGGTTAAAAACATTGGGCGTGTCGGTGTTCACACCAACCTCCTCCTCTCGCGGCAACGTTAGAGATTATACCTTCGGTTAAAAATAGTAGAGGCGCTGTTCGTTCACACCACCTTTCCTCCTCTAAGCGTATGATCGTTAGGATTGTACCTGGTAAAAGCGAGTGGGTCCATTGTTCACACTAACCTTTCCTCATCTTGCGTGCGTATTAGGATGGTACCTTGATTAAAAATAGCGGAGTGCACTGTTTGTTCACACCACCTTTCCTCCTCGCATGTGACGTGAGATTATGCCCATGGTTAAAAAGCGGTAGGTACACACATTGTTCACACCATCTTTCCTCCTCTCGCGTGTGATCGTGAGATTGTACCTTCGGTTAAAAATGGCGGTGCACTGTTTGTTCGAACCACATTTTCTCCTCTCGCAGACGTGAGGATTGCTAACCTGGTCAAAAACGTTAGAATGCGCTGTTTGTTCCGCCACCTTCCTCTATCGCGTGAGACACGTTAGGATCTCGGTTGAGACCTCGGGTGCACTTTCGATGGTTCGTCGCCCTTCACCCTTCCTATATTTTCTTACATCTTTTCTATGTGAGGCGTGGTTTGGTTTGTGTTTTCTTTGTCTTTCCTCGTGAGATGTACTGTTTATTCACTTCTTTCTGTGAGACACAGCAGGGTTTATTTTTCTTTGATTTGTATTGTAGCATTGTTTCATTACTTCATTTGCATTGTTTCATTGCATGATCATAAGTTATTTGCTGTATTTCATTTGCACTTTGCCCTCAAGTTCAATCTTTGCATTTTTGTCTTGATTTCTTGCCTGTGCCTTGCGGCCTCGTCAAATGGGTCGTCTCTGGGCTTTGACATTCACTCATGTCACTTTATGACTTGAGCTTCATCAAGAGGGCAGTGTGGACACCCATTTTGACCGCCTAGGCGCTTTGCATACACTCGATGATGAAAGTGGTGTTGTCGTGGTTGAGGTCTCAACAAAGGGGCCATGTTTAAGCTTCAAACAATACCAAACCTCATATTCCCCAGTTATACCCAGAAATCCATTTTAGACATTGTGCCACCCTATACTAAGTGAAGTAGAAAAACAAGGGGACACATTGAGGGTTGAGTCGTGCCTCATTGAAGGCCACCATGCCTTAATGCAGCTCTTGTTTTGGAAGGGAGCCAGCTATTTGTTCATTTTGAAGATATTTATGACCTCTTGCTCAAATTCTATAAAACAACCATATATCTCTGTTTTAAAGGTTGAAGAATTTCTAAAAGCCTCTACACCTTCTTGAAAGTTCCTTCTTCTTGTGCAAGCAACCCTTTGAGCAAGCCTATCACATTGACTCTATATCCATACACCATATACACCTCACACTTTAGCTTAGCAACCTTGGTTGAGCCTTGAACACCATAATTCAACCTTGAGAATGTGTTGAGACTTAGTTTGATTCATAAGCAAAACTCACTTCTTTGAGAGGTATAAGCTTGTAATCCTCTCTTTTACTTCTTGTTCTATCTATTGCTATCTAGTTTTTATAGTTTTGTGTTGTTTTGATTCTCTTCCAAGTGTTTGAGTTTGGGTTTGGAGAGCTACCAAAAGGGTAGAGAGAGTTTACACTCTTTTTACACCTTTACTTATAAGCTCAAACCCTTACTTTTATACTCTTTTCTTTGCTTTCTAAATTGATTTTCAGAGTTAAAAAGAGGCTAAAAATCATGCTTTGAAGTCTCAAAAGTGGAGGGGTTAGCCATCCCTCCTTGTTCCTGTTTACTAGCCTTGTTTTCTCTCTTTGTTGATTAGCCTTTTAGGATCTTTTCATGCACTTTGAGCCACTGTTTTTCATCTCTTAAGGGCTGTTTTGGGGCTGTTCTAAGTTGTTTAAATAGTTCATGCTTTGATTAGTTTGGTCGTTGTCTCATAAGTTTGCCTACATATCTTGTTGAATATTTTTATAAGCTTTTCTTGTCTATTTTCCATGTTTAAGAACCTCATTTTAATAATCAACTTGTCATTCATTTATTTTATTTGAGATTTCATTCAATGGGTTGTGAGTTATTCAAAACATGAACTAGAGATCTATGTTTAATGGCTTAATCTCTCTGAGAGGTTCATCGTCAATAGCGTAGTCTCTTTTTCATGTTGAAAATCATCTCCGTTTGACATGTTTCTCACTTAGTGGAAACTATCATCTTGGACTTAATGGATTAAAGATGGCAAAGACTAATGAATTTGGCTTAAAATGAACCAACTCATATAAAAAAAAATGAGTTATATTGTTTGGGGTTGACGGACATTATGCCAAATCTATTGTGTCAAGGGTTTCTTATATCAATTTATGATGTTTTGATGAACCTTGAAGTGTCTCCTCCCTCTCTAAGTTCACTTCATGATAGGAGAGGGGTGGTTATAGTTCCTTTCATTTATTGATTTTTGTCCAAATTGTTCCGAGATCATCAAGCAATCAACTTGCTCATTGATGGTTTTGGAAACAATTCCAATCTTCTCGAGAACTTACCCATGACAAAGAAGTGTAAGAGGACAAGCGAGTCTAGAACAACTCTTGCCTTGTTTTCACTTGAGAACACAAAATAAATTTTGCATGAAATTGAGGCATGGTGGCCTTTTTAGGCTTGGTAGGGCTTCATTGAGGGCGGCGGTCATCAATGCTTAGTCCAATGTATTTTCGCGAAAGCAGAGGGCATTGGTGAAGGTGAAAGCAGTGACAGGCGGGAGACAGAGCTGTTCTTGGACATATGCATGTAACCCTTGTGCATCCTTGCTTACCTTAATGTTCTAGATTAATGCTTCAATTATTAGCGTTATGATTAATTTATTTATTATTGTTGTTATAATTAGTCTTGTTAATTATTAGTGTTGTAATTATCATTATTGTTTATTTGTAATTGTTATAACTAGTTAGCTTAAATAGTTAGTTTACTCATCATGATTATTCTTATTGTAATAGAGTAGTGAGCTAGTTAATTTTTTAATTTATTCATTTGATTTTGTAATAATTAGTTTAATTTGGACTTTCAAACTTTGATTAAGTACCCTCTTGCACGAAAGGTTATGTAATAAATTGTATGTCTTCAACCCCACGTTTTTCTACCTTTTACTTACTCGCTTATGGTGGTTAGCATAGGACATCATTTTCCAAATTAGCATTCTTATACTTTGCACCCATTGTCTTGCATGCATCAAAGGTTGACTCATCATACTAACCCAATATCAATGTTCAAATTCATTACTTGAATATGTGCTTTATCGCATGTCTTGAATGAAATCATATGACATGCTCATAGCGATCCTATAAAATTACATAATGCTGCAGCGTTGCATTTAGTCATAATGCATTAAGTAGGAACATGTATGTTTTCTAATAATTTGCTTTGTTTTAGCTTTCGAATTACTAGGTGAATAATTTTATGTTTTAGCATTTTGCATCGAATGTTTGTGTTACCGTGTCAAAGCATACTTCCATGAAGCTAATTGTAAATGATATAATGTTTGAATGCTGTGGATGAAGGCTAGTTGCTTGTATTGGGATAGCTTGATTAAAATCTATTTTAAGCCCACTTCTTTAAGTGGCAAATTCTAGCGATTTAAAATAAAGCATGAGATCAAAATGTTCAAATCTTGCAAATTAGTCTATATTTGTGTGCGTCACATAGTAAAAAAATAGCTAATTATCGGAACAAGAGTATATAATGTAAATAAAAATCACATCATGATTAGTAGAGGCCGATATTTGATCGGGCGAGTGAGGTGCCCATTCATGACCTTCCCCTCTCGTATCTAAGTTCCCGAGCCGAGACATTTTGGCAATGACGGACTAATGGCCTTTGGCACGAGTCTTGGGTTTCCTGAATTTCTCAAAAATATGTAGGTGGCGACTCTGAAATCTAGCAAAACAGTCCATTTTTGGCATTTGATTCAAACATCGATTTTCCAAAAGAATTGCAGGATTCTGACTCTTTTTGTGTTTTCACTGTTTCACATTGCACTTGTGAAATCAAATTCAGAACCACGGGAGTCCGAACTGTAGGGCTATTCGTCTTCAAAAAAGAGTATGAAAAGTTGAGCTACAGTTTCTGGCGACTCTGCTGGGGACTTTTGAGAACTTGACTCAAACTTCATGATGTGAAATTTTATCTACACCTATATGTTCTTTGCATTGCATTTGCATGGTTACTTTAAGTCACTATGTTTTTCATCTGTTATTCTGGACGGTTTGCGGAGGCTTGCCCAAAACTTGCTAAAAAATTTGACGGTCATAGGCTCTGCCATGTTGGAAACCTGGCTGTTGGATCTGGATTACATTTGTCCACTTGATCCACCTTTCACTTCTCGGTGTTAGGTATGTGAGGTACATTAGGTATTCTTCTGAATACCCTTTCGACCATTTGACCTAGTTGCATATAATTGAAGCTATAGTGACTATTCCAACTTAGGACATGATGCCATCCATTTGCGAGGATGTTGTGAAACTCGTTGTTTGAAATAGTGCAACCTAGATCATGCCAAAAATCTAGGATAGGGTAACCCTACCCCCCTTGTAAGGGTGTTTTGGTTCTTTTCCTTGGTATGTACTTTTACAGTGAGAGTGTACAAGATGGTTCATATCAGTATGAGTTTGAGAACATAGTTTAGTGGAATTCTGATTCGACTATGTGTTATAGTTTGTGAATTGGGGAAGTCTTTGTCCGATTTTGATTGTGTTTTCTTTTTTTTTTTTGCTAGGTAGTTTACCATCATAGCTTCGAAAGACTGATATTCCCCAAGTTGTGTGGACTCGTTTGGTAGGCTTTGTAAAGCTCAAGACCTTGTTGGTGGTTAGCCCGTGTTAGTCTCGCTTCCACCAGTCACTCGACGAAGAAGGAATAGACAGTCGGTAGTACCAGTACAAAGCACTCTGCAGACACCTATCCATTCTCACTCAATGGGTTCACCAACATCTAGTTCACGGACCAACAATGGTATAGAACCTGACAAAAGCGTGAAGGAATTTGTTGCCATAATGGCGACTTTCAAGAACCGCCGACACTTTGTAAACCAAAGGATGGTTGCACAAGATGAAATTATTGCCCGATCTCGTCGTATATCTAGGACATCGACTTTAACCATGCATCAATCGGTGCTCAGCAAATCTGATCCATTCCTACGGTTGAAAATCTACGATCCTAGATCTTTAGGAAATGTTTTCCGGCTCGACTTATCGACCTCCGGTTTAACTTGGTAAAGAATCTTTCCTTTTGATATCATTGAAATTGATCGGCCTTAGTCAAGATTGCTAGATTGGAGAAAGCATTGAAGAAATCCGGGGCTTCAACCTATTCCGGATATCGAAGATGGGCTGCTGAGGCTTCGGTGATTCTTTGGAGAAATTTAAGATGCCCCACATCCAGATTCGAGGAGAGTGGGGATCGATTGTGCATGTCGATTGTTTTTAGATATATTAAAGCATGGGTTTGTCTAGGACACAGAAACTTTCCTTGTTTAGAAGAACCCTGTCTGATGTGGCGGCCATCTGCTATGCTAAATTGGAGGAGTCAACAAAGCGAAATTGGGAGGAGCTATCTGAGGCTTTTGTCAAACAGTATTCATATAACACCCAAATAGAGGTAACCATTAGTGAAATTTGGAGGCTACTACCCAGAACTAAAGAATCATTCATTGATTTTGTTTCTTGGTGAGATCCGAGATAGCACGAATGACAAATAGGCCTGCTGAAAAAGAACAAGTCCGACTAGTGGTCTAGAACCTTGAGCCAGACATGTTGCAGAGAATGATATGGTACCATTGTCCACATTTGCTTCCTTATATGAGTTGGGGGTCCAGATTGAGAGTGCATTCAAAAAGGGTATTATTCATAGAACAAAGCGAACCGCAAGAAGGCGTTCTCGGGTACCAATGCTAGCAATAACACTATTCCACGACCTGCGGATGTCGATCTTTGTTATTTCAACACCAAGATGGTGATCCCTTTATCTTGCCACAACCTCACAACCTTCACAAAATGCGGTCCACCACGGAATCGAAGAGTTTTACTCCCTTCCATATAGGCCAACCCACACCCTCAAGTTATTAATGCAAAGGTGTCTCAAGCCTCTCGATCCTCATCCACTTCTAGACCCATTGCCACTCAAACATGACCCTACCTAGTACTGTATCTTCCACCAATAACATGGCCATTCCATGGACATGTGCTACCATTTACGTCATGAGATCCAAGATCTCATTGACAACAAAGTCATCGCTCCACCTTCCAAACCAAACGTAACAACCAACCCACTTCTTGCACATAACTAAATCCTCCTGCCTAGCAACATTAACCACATCCATACACTATAGCCTTCTTTAACCTAGCACATACATTACCTCATCCCACTTAAAACCATTGGTGGTCATTCTAGAAGAACAGAGACATGTGCATGATGGATCTAACACCACAAACCCAATCTAGGCACATGGCAATAGAAAGGAGAAAGAAAAGAATGCACTAAAAGGCGGTGCATGATACCCATGTCATAGAAAGGGGTCTTGCTCATGAAGGAGTACAATCTAGTTTATACATTATGGCCATCGATCTGCGAAGCCGAGTCATCTTGTCGGACTTTCTCAACATCAATGCTATCAAAGAAGGCCGATTAGGGCAACATCAAAATGATTGGCCCAAACAAGGCCTAAATGACTTGACTTAGAAGAGGATTTGGCTTATGCGGAGGAGGATCTAGAGGATTTATACTTCTTCAAAGAGGATACAAGCGGTGTTCAAGTGGGATGGTGGGACAGCGACGAAAACAAGCAATGGATGGTTGAGTGAGGAAGAGTCAGATGTGGAAGAACAAATAAAAGAGGCGGGAGCGAAGAGGAAATTGTTGTTAGGGACAAGGCTAAATGCACCTCATTGAGAAAGAGCAGGCACTAGAACAATTTCAAGGAAAATGATAGAAGAGATCGAGTCAAGATAGCTCTAGAGCAGGGCAAAGGAGAAAGGTAAGAAAGAACTTGAGACAACGATGGGTGATTCCTAAACTACTAAAAGGTCAAATGGGAGCTTAGAGATCGAAAAATGATGTGGCAGAAACTCCAAAAACATTGGGATTGAAACCAAGATTGTAGTGGAGGAAGAATGGTATGATGATGGGGTAGCGTGATGTCAACATGCTCGAGATAGAACGATGCCACCAGGCCATGGCGCAAGAGTGGTGGGAAGACAACGACCTAAGTCATGCATACATTGGCGAAGGTTGGAAAGTTGATACTGGATGACACTTGGTATATTGATGAGATCAATCATATGACCGGAGTGGTTGGTACTTCAAATCCATGACATTAGACCATTAGAGACCTCCTAGAAATTTGAGAGATCAAAGAAGGATGTTGAAGAAAACCTGGTCTTGAAATAGCTTAAGAAGATTTAGGTGACATATCAATGCAGGGGCTAATAATGGCTTCTCGGAGCATAGACAAGCCTTTGTTAGAAGCAATGAATGGACTAAACTATCTATTGATACCACTGAGCCAATTGGTATCGTTGGTAACATCTGGGGCGTTCGTTGATGATATCTTTTCTGAATGGTTACCATAAGGGTGCCAACCACAAGCGTCCCATATATGTAACTCTAGAAAGTCGTAAAAAGTGGTTTCCGGTGGTGTTAGTGGATACTGGATTGGCGATCAACGTGTGTCTAGTGAGAACTACCTATGCCATTGGTTTGAGGTTGATTGACTTTATACCCACGACCCAAGCTATTCGGGCTTATGACAATAGAAGTCGGGATGTTATGGGAACGTTCAAGAGCCATATCCTAATCAGCCCATCCGAACATGAGGTGGAATTCCATGTCATGGGCGTTACAGCCTTACAATCTCTTTGCTAGAAAGGCCCTGGCTACATTAGATGGGGGCTGTGTCATTAACAGTCCATTAGTTAGTAAAGTACCCCTTCAAAGGTGGGATTGCCACTGTGTAGGTAACTCTGTGATCCATCTTCCCCAGGGAACCACTGCGCCTTTATTGGGAATCATACATGGGGAAGAAGACGTGTTCCTTTCTGGCTTCTCTGTAGCAGAAGCCCGGTTGGTCCAAACCATCATGGCAAAGGGCGATGGGGACTATGTGAGTGTGCAATCCATTTACATAAAGAACAAATAAGGGCATATGCCCGGATTGGGACTAGGCTGAAGTGGTAGACAAGGAGTCTTTGTTGCTCTGAGGTCATCCCAACCCCATGCCTTTGAGGTGAGATACAAACCTACCGCTACAAATTGGCAAAGGAAAGGAGAGGAGCTAAGGGAAAGGTGAAAGCAAAGAGGGCGTGTGAGGCGGTACAAGTCGATCCACATCTTGTCTGAGAGGACCTTGAGCGGATGTTTTGTTAGCCAAGGAAGACTTCCTGTAGACACCCCATTTTGACCATCCTCAAGACTTGGGCGTCATCATTTGAACACTTGGTGATCATCCATGCTCGTGTTAGTTTTGAGTTCTCAAAGGTCTCATTGCGCCTTGCCTTAAGATCTCTCGACTTATGCATTTTTGTGTAGTTGTGGACCAGGACTTGTGGTTTTGCTACGAGGAAGAGGATGAGCTTGTTAGCCATCCCCTCAACCATCTAAGGCTTTGTGCCATCGGCTATGTTTTCTTGCTATCGGCCAAAAGTGTTGGCTGATCAGCACTTTTTTTGGTCGATCGGCACTCTTTTTGGTCGATCAGCCATATTTTTGAGGCGAGACCTTTCCATCTTCTTTTTGCAGATATTTTGTGCATTGGTGGCTGGTGGGCTGGTCTCATCCTCCATACGTGTATGGAGGGTTACGTCAAGACTCAAGCTTGTTGAACAAGCTTGAGGTGAAATTCTATAAGAAGAGCCAACCCTCCCTTTCGGAGGTTCTAAAAATCTGATATACAAGTTCTATATCTCTCTCTCTATATTTTACCTCTCTCTCTCCATTTACCCTTGTTTATGCTCAAAAGTGTGTTTTCTTCACATTATTGTACACAAACACCTACTAGAACACCATCCTTTTGTTGCTGAGGTATTGAAGAGTTGGTTTTAGTGTTCTTGGGCTGGTTTTGGTCAGAGAAGGTTGCTGGAGTTGTGTTCTTGAAGGTGTTCTTCAAGGGTGAGTCAACTACCTTTTAATCCCCCATTTTGGCTTAAGGTTTTAGACCTATTTGCATGCTGATTTAAGCTTAACTTTCTATTGTAAAAAGTTCTAATTTTTCATGCTTGTGATATTTGTTTAAGGTCACTTTTGTGTTAGGGGTTGTCTACTCCCTCTTAGGCCTTGTTTGACCTTGTTTTGTGCCTTTCTTTTGAGCTTTGGAACCATCTTGTTTTGACCTTCTCACCACTGAAATCCAAAGGATTTTTAGTGGTAGAAAATGATTTTGAGTCTTGAATAGGAGAGGACACCCCTCTCCTTGTGTCTCATTTTCTAGTATAAATGGCTCTAATAGTAGCATGTTTGCTTAGCATGTTTTGGCCCCATTTCAGCAACTTTTTGGTGTTATCTTAGCATACTATACCTCTGTCTAAAGTTGGTTTGATAGCCGCTTACATGCATCATGCACTTGTAGTGTAATCCTCTCCATTAACATGCACCTTGTATTTGGATCATCATTCTTGCATGTTTTGGCTCAACTCAAAGAAGCTTTTAGTCATCTTTTACCATGCTTGAGCTCTGTTTCATGTTGTTTTAGTCATGCATGCACTGTTTTGTATAGCCATGGTTCAATCTAGCTTGTTAGCTTTGAGTGTCCAAGTCATTGGCATGCATTGCTTAGACCATTTTCATGATTTGACATCTTTTCATATGTGATTTTAGTCCATGCAGTGTAGCCATACACTTGCATTTGTCATCCTTTCAATGCTTTGAAGAGTTGGTGTTTTATGCCTTAAGAGTGGACCATTGTGCATGCCTTTATGCTTAGGCCTTTAGGATGCCATCTCAGTGGGTTTTTGGCCTTATTTTGATATGCCATAACTCTAATTTTTATTGGTTAGGTCATGCCATGTTTGGTTTTAGTAGGTGTAGTGTAACACCCCTTGGTAGCCTTGCATGCTTCATGTTTTTGGTCTTTTGTTCTAGCTTGTGTTGGCGAGGTTCGAGCATGCTTTTGGTCTTGTATTGACACCTTAGACTGTTTTGGTTGCCCTTGGCCCTTTGGGGCTTGCTTTGAGTAACCATGGTGTAAATCCCTTGCTAGCTTCAAGCTTTGAGCTTCCTTGCATGCTATGTGACTTGTGTGTGATTTGGCATCATTCCTCACATGATTTGAGCTTATTGCATTGCCACATTCTCATGTTTGTCACACCTTGCTCATGTTTGAGGATTATGCATTGTTACCTAGTTTATGGACCAATATGTGCACATGTGGGTTTTGCTCTTTTGGTGCCTTAGTTTTGGTGTTTTGGCCACTGATTTGGGCGCAGCGAGGTCTGTATTACATTTTTAAGTCCATTTTTGCATCTTGTTGCATGCTTGTCCATATTGCATGTTGTTGCATGCTTGGTGCGTGTTGCATACTTGTTGCATGCCGTGTTGTTTACATGTTTAGGTTGCATTGCATCATATGTGTATGCTTGAGTTACATTTGCATTTGGCATGCTTATGTTGCATTGCATAGCATCTCCATGTCGCATGCATTGCATTGTGTTTGGTTTAGGGTGTCAAACCAAACACGAGGCAGGACGTTCATACTTGAAGTGATGGCGTGCCTCAATTCTCAATCGCCGACACTCTTGATCGAACATGATAGAGTGTGAGGCATTCATGTATTTTGTGCATTCATTCCATATTGATTTGTCGCATTTCGGCCTCTTTGGCCATCATGCATCGAAATCGTGATTGATGGCTCGAAGTCGAATACTACACTCCTTTGAGTCTCAAACATGATAAGGGGTGTAGTTACTGCATTTTCTTACAAATGTATTGCCATGCCTCTGTTTGTACTCTGCTGCGACAAAAGGTAGTTAGCGAGGAAGTGATGGTCGATCGGCTATCTTGTGTGCCCGATCGGCTAATAATTACAGGTGATGGACTTATATTTGGTCAATGAACCTCATCTCTTAACCGATGGCCATACCATTTGGCGATGACCTCTCAAAGTGCCCATGGGGTGGTTCAGAGGCATCACCGAAGTAGGCATAATTTTCAGAGGAGGATAAGTGTGCAAACAGAGGCAACATGAGGCATGGCAACGGATTTCCGGGCAAAGCAGACCGGGCACGCATGCATCCCTCGTCACAAGGCCATTTTAGTGCTTTCGATAACTTAGAATAGATATTTGTTTCGATTCGGTTGTGTAATAATTAATTAGCTAGTTAGATAGTTAATTAGTTGGTTTGAAATAAAATAGCTTAGCGAAGCTATTTAGATGATTCATTCGGACCCTCCGTTGAGAGGGCGAATTTTGTAATAAGTGTGCGTGAGTGTGTGAATGTCTTCCAACCCCACATCTTTCTCCCTTTTACTTACCCGCTTACGATGGTTAGTTTTAGGGCATGTTTCAATTAGCATTCCTATATAGCCTATTTGCATCCATTCATCTCATTGCATGCACTTAGGGCTCGGCATCATACCAAGCGCATTGTATTTCAATTCCTACTTGAATACATGTTATCTAATTGCATCTCATGTGCCATCTTAGAATAGCCGAGCCTATTTCTAGTTTCATTTTGCATGTGTTGCATTAGCCATCTTAACATAGCTAGGATCATGCATTGATTACTAACTAGCTTCTGTTTTGGCTCGAAGTACTAGGTAAGCTTTTATGCTTTAGCATCTTGCATGAGTGTGAGTCTTTGCCATGATAGCATGCTTGCCATGAGGCTAAATTGTAAGTGATTATGTCTGAATACTGTGGGTGAAGGTTGGATTACTTGAATTGGAACCATTCATCGAAATCGAGTTTTAAGCCCACTTGAGGTGGCAAAATCCATGTCTTAGCCTACTTGAGTAGCACCTTCAAACCATTTTCAAACAAACAAACATGAGATGTTTTGTTCCAACTTAAGCGATCTAGTCTATACTTGTATGTTGTCGCATCACGTAGTAAGATTAGCTAATAAATCGGAATAGGCGCATGTGTTTTCAAAAACAAGATATCACGTTAGTAAAGGCGATCTTTGATCGGTGAGCATGGTGCTCATTGCATGACCTTTCCCTCTCGTACCTAAGTAATCGGCGAGGTAACTTAGGTGATGACGGACACGTGGCCTTAGGCACGAGTCAGGGTTTCCTAAATTCTCCCAAAATAAATATTTAGGTGGCGACTCTGTATCTGGCAAAGCAATCCATGTTTGGCACTTCTTTATAAAAATCAGTTTTCCAAAACGATTTACAGGATTTGGACTCTTTGGTAATTTATCAATCTTGCATTGCACTTTGTGAGATTAGATTCAGAACCGTGACATTAAGTCGGCTATGTGACCTAATGAACAAAACGGATTTTCGCGCCATCTCGCGCGCGGAGCCGGGACGTTCATGCACGTCTACACTTCCCTTTTTGTGGATTCCCAAAGCCTTGGTTTGACAAGAAAACAAAAACAAGATATCCGGGGTTCGAGATCTTCTTCGGACACCAATTGCCAGAAGAGGAGGATGAACAAGCAGACCTGAGCATTAGCATAGATCAAGGTGGGATTGCAAGCCTGGATATTGAATAGGAAAAATTTGTTGGGAAAAGCGGCTTGTGACCCTCTTGACAAGTTCCTCTGAAATTTGCCACGCCAACGGGAGATAGTTTAATATCTCAATGATGAGGATAACCCGGCGTAGTTCTCAATCTTATCGTGGATGCATCTGCGACTCCACGCTGCGGAAGTTTGAGCAAGGCGTCATCATGATTTTGAATTGGATAATGAGTCGGATCGATTCACGAGTCTATGGAATCGAGTCGATTCAAGTTCCTCTGGTTTGGTATACGGGAGTGGTAACCCGGATACCAAAGTCTGTCGAGTCATCTTTTAACTTTTCTTTTGAGTTCATTGTAACCGAAGAACCAGACTTTTTGAATGGGAATGCTGTGGACTTTGCCTACTTTTCTGTGCCTTTAGTTTTTGTACTGATCTTAATTTTTAAAATTTTGACATAATGAAGAGGAAGAAATTCCTCCAGTTTTGTAAATTTTGGTTGATCATGAGGAGGAGAGGCGTGTTAAGCCTATGCGAGATGAAATCGTATCAATTAACGTGGGTACTAAGAAAGATCGTCGATTGGTCCAGATCGGGTCCACACTGTCTTCAGAGGAACGCGAGCGTTTAATCGCTTTATTAAAAATTTCAAAGATGTTTTTGCGTGGTCCTACGAAGACATACCTATAATCGATCCTAAGATTGTACAGCATTGGATCACTCTTGACCTTGAGGCCCGGCCAGTTAAGCAAAAGCTGCGTAGAGTTTGCCCAGATTGGGCTTTGAAAATCAAGGAAGTTACCAAACAGATTGAGGTAACGTTCTTGCTTGTATCTGAGTATCTAACGTGGTTGGCCAATATTGTTCTAATCCCAAAGAAGGATGGCAGAATTAGAGTCTGTGTCGGGTTTAGGGATCTGAATAAGGCTAGTCCAAAGGATGATTTTCCACTACCGCATATTGATGAGTTGGTAGACTTCACTGCAGGCCATGCATTGCTTTCATTCATGGATAGGTTTTTTGGGTATAACCAGATTCTGGTAGCACCCAAGGATAAGAAGAAGACTGCTTTCACTACTTCGTGGGGCACCTATTGCTACCAAGTCATGCCGTTTGGGTTGAAGAATGCTGGAGCTACTTATCAAAGGGCTACAACCACCATTCTGCACGACATGATCCACAAAGAGGTTGAGGTGTATGTGGACGATATGATTGTCAAGTCCAAAGATCGAGAGGGCCACTACACTGCCTTGGAAAAATTCTTTCAGTAGATCAGAGAGTATAGATTGAGGTTGAACCCGCAAAAATGCACTTTCAGCGTAACAATAGAAAAAATACTGGGATTTTTTATCACACAAAGAGGAATTGAGGTAGATCTTTCCAAAATCAATGTCATCTTAGAAATGCCACCACCAAGGACTAAAAAGGAGGTGCGAGACTTTCTAGGTAAAGTGCAATTCATAAGACGATTTATTTCAAAACTAACCTTGACTTGTGAATCACTATTTGGTCTCCCGAAGAAAGGAAAGAAATTTCAATGGGATGATCGCTGTCAGTTCGCTTTTGAATAGGTTAAGTAGTACCTGCAGAATCCACCTATGTCATCACCACCAGAACAAGGAAAATCGCTGATTTTGTACTTGTCAGTGACGAATTCAACCATGGAGTATATGTTAGCTCAGGAGTCCGAGGCCAAGGTGGAAAAGGTCGTTTACTACTTAAGCAAGAAAATACTGGGTTACGAGACCCGTTACACTCCCCTAAAAAAATCTTGCCTAGCCTTGGTATGGGCCACTCGGAAGTTGAGGCACTACCTGTTAGCTCACTCTATAATCCTAGTTTCGAGATTAGATCCTATCAAATATCTCTTTGAGAAACCAGTGCTTACAGGTAGGCTAGCCCATTAGTTGCTTCTTCTCTCCGAATTTGATCTTACATATGTTAAACGCAAGTCGATTAAAGGGAGAGCTGTAGTGAAATTTCTGGCAGATCACCCAACAGAGGGGCTGAAGCGGTGGAGTACTTTTTCCCAGATGAAGATATTCGCAAATAGAGGAAAGCGTGGGCGATGTACTTTGTGGGCGACCAATCAATACAGTTATGGGATCGGTGTATTGCTAATAGCACCTGATGACTCCCATATACCCTTAGCCTTCAAAATCCGGTTCAAAGTATCCAACAACGAAGCAAAATATGAGGCGTGTGTTGCTGGTTTAGAAGTTGCCCTAGAACTACGAGCAAAAAGATTGGATGTCATCAGAGATTCGAACTTGGTTATGTCTTAAGCCAATGGAGATTGGCAGGTTAAAGAGGAGAAAATGAAGGTTAACCACCAGGACGTGGATATGCTAGTCGAAAGGTTTAAAAAGTTAATGTTTACCCATTTGCTAGGAGAGAACAACCGATTCGCTGACGCACTAGTAACTCTATCTTCTATGGTAGACATTCCATTAGGAGTTAGGATCGTCCGATCAATATTAAATAGAAGTACATCTTAGGCTATGAAACCATTGCGCGATAGATGAGCTTTAGATCGAGAATCCACTGGTATTACGATATTTGGAATTTCTGGAAAAGGAGGTGTATCCGCCAGAACAAATGCTAAGGACAAAAAAGAATCTGACGTCTGGTGTTCAATTTATCATCTACGGGAAGTTGTACAAAAGGCCATTTGGGAATGCACAAGCTATGTGTTGAGGAAAAGGAATCAAAGCGCCTTATGGAGGCCATTCACGGAGGAGAGTGCGGAGCCCACATGAATGGTGTGATGCTCGCCTGAAAAATCCTTAGACAAGGCTATTACTAGTCAACCATGGAAGAGGATTGTATTGGTTTTGTTCGACGCTATCACAAATGCCAAATTCATGCCAATCGCATGAATATTCCACCGTCGAAGCTCTACAACATGACTTCACCATGGCCATTCTCTGTTTGGGGAATAGATGTTATTAGCGTAGTTACGCCAAAGGGGTTAAACGGGCATGAATTCATCCTGGTAGCAATCGACTACTTCACGAAATGGGTGGAGGCCCAGTCTTACTCTTTATTGAAAATGACGCATGTGGCTTAGTTCACCAAAAACAACATTATTTATCGGTACGGGGTTCCAAATGAGATTATCTCTGATAATAGGTCGCACTTCAAGAAAGAAGTGATAGATTTGCTTGAGAAATATAATGTGGCCTTCCATAAGTCATCGACCTACAGGCCACAAACCAATGGAGCCGTCGAGGTTGTGAACAAAAACATCAAGAGAATTCCGCAGAAGATGGTGGAAACCTCTGAGGGGATTGGCTACATAAATTACCATTCACACTCTGGGGCTACAGGACCTCAATCTGAACATCTACAGGGGCAACCCCTTATTCTCTCGTCTATGGGATGGAGGCTGTTTTGCTGATCAAAATTGAAGTGCCCTCACTGGGAGTTATGGCTGAGTGTCAGATAGCAGAGGTAGATTGGCAGCAAAGTAGGTTTGAGGAATTAATGTTGTTTGACGAGAGAAGACTAAGAGCATCATATCATGTCCAGGGCTACCAACGTCGAATTGCTAGGGCTTTTAACAAGAAAGTTAAGTCCAGAAATCTTAAGGAAGGGAACATGGTGCTGAAAAATAACCGAGCTCTCATCCATGACCCTAAGGGCAAGTTCAAACCCAACTGGACTGGTCCTTACATCATCAAGTCAATTTGGTTAGGAGGGGCAGTTATTCTTATGGACTTGGATGGCTTGGAGTTCTCACAACCGATCAATATGGACAAGTGGAAGAAATATTACCCTTGAGAGGCTCGCTAGGCCGAAAACCCAAAAGGGCAACCTAAGCAAAAGTTAGAGCATGAAAAATTAGAAATAAAGAAAAACTGAGCTCGCAAGGTTGAAAACCCTAAAGGGCGACTTTGGCAAAAGTTAGAGTGCAAAAGGAGAGAGTTAATACTCAAGTGAACTTGAACTGAGCTACATAAGGCCTGATTCCCATTTTTGGGATACATAGGCAACTTCACCCTGAAGTTCGGCCATAATTATCTCCAATTCAACTATCCTATCCATTTTCTTGATCAGGTCATCTTTGTGCATCATCTATTTAGTTCGGTTGTGGTCTTTATTTTGGGAAGGAAAGCTAATTACATACAGAGCAACAGTAATATGCAATCAGGGTCAGTTTTGATTTCTTTTGATTTAGGATTGTGCATCTTGAGAATTGACTCTGTGCATGTCAAGTGGCGATCGTTTCCAAAAATTGTTTTGAAAAGTTTTAATAAAAGTTGATTTTGTTCAAAATTCTACCCTTTTAAAACTTGGACCATTTTTAGGACTGAAAGGAAAATTTTCAATACTTGCAACTTTAATTTTATTGATTTCAACACAAGTACATTCTCCTCTTTGATTTAGATCAAAGTTGCTTTACATCTTAAACTTGAAAAGAAAAGATCCAGCGATAAAACTAGAACCTGACTATGTCGGTGGTTTTATGCCAAAGATGGCCCAACCTCTGCCTCCTCTTTAAGCCAAGCTGAACACTCCTCAGAAAGGATGTAACTGAAACTAATGGAAAGGGTCAGAATCTCTCTCGTCCTCCAGGCCACGAGATACCGGGGCAGGTGCGAGGCATGAACCGGAAATGAAGTTGTGTATTCCACTCCCTCATTTGGACGTGTCTGATTATGCAGGCTGGTGTTTGAACCGGAGAGGAAAATAGAATACGCAATGTATGAGACCAATCAACTCTACACCCGACTGTCGGGACATACTATAGCTTATCTCAGCTAAATTAAGGCAGGGGTAATGCCAAGTTATGTTAGCTGCGGACCTACTGCACATCCAATTACACCACAAACCCTCTGAGGGGAAATCCATCAATCGTCAGTAAAAGAAGTAAGCTCGGGCTGAGTACTCAGGCAAGGGTCCACTACTTGTAGTTTATCCATCAACCATACCTGGGGAAGGATGAAAAATAAGAGATTAAAGAATAGAGGTGTGCGATAAGAGAAAAGAAAGAAAGGTTATGAGAGAAAAATAGAGAATGAGTGTTGAGTGATGTGAGAATCATAAATTAGAAGGGTGGAAATAATACGGAGAAATGCGAGCTCCACCTTAATTGGGTAGTCTCTCTCGTGGAAAGCATCTAAACCCATTAAGGTTTTTGCGATTACAAACTCATACAATTCTTACCCTCTTCGACATTAGGCCACTTGATCAACAGAATGCTAGCTCTGCGGAAACTAAGGGTGGAGGAATTGTGCAAGAAGGCATAAACACAGAGCATGTTGCGCGGCCTCACCAAATAAGGTTACTCCTATCTCAATGGTGGAAAATCAATGAACTAAGATGGGGATGTCTGGCTCCCATCATGTTCCAAAGACCGAGTCTCGTGTAATGTTAACACATTCGTCCCAAAGCTTGGGCATTGCTAAAAGCGGGTTGCGATATGATTTCTTCATTGCAGAGACTCCATTAAAGCTCGAAATTCCTCGGTGTCGGACACACCTCTTGTGATCCAAATTGAAATACATGAGTGATCGGGTTACAATATCGAATAAGCGGCATGGAGAGCGGAAAGCAAAGAAGTGCGGCTCGAGAAAAAAAGGGCATTTAAGCGGCAAGTGAAAGTTCACCTTTTCCAAGCCGTCCAAAGTGGCTATCGATCTCGAGCCTATTGTTGCCCAATGTCTTCATCTTGAGAGCAAAATATCAAAGACTTGCTATTCTACCAGAAAAACAGCATGGGAGCACCATTTATAGAGAATGAGAAAGAAGCGTGCATGGCAATTTGGGTAGCCTTGTGACCTCACACTTCGCCTTGGTCATGCCTTAGTGAATCGGCGAAGTCTAAATGATGGCTCGATCGGTCACGAGTTGTAGGAAGAGCTGACCCGTGTCCTGACGTATCGTGCTTGTGTTTTACGTCTTGTTTTGTTTGTCACAGGGCTTCTTTTTTTCTTTTTTCTTTTTTTTTTTCTATTTTCAAGTTGTTGTTATTTTGTTTTCCTGTTATCGAGTTGTATTTTACATTTTGTCCAGTTATGGGTTGCTATCCGACTCAAGAATGAATGCAAGAACAAATATTTGTTGTTTAAGTCTTATGCGAAGTTACCATGCAAAGGTTACGCCATTCGTCATATGCCATTCATCACATTGTGCAAGGAGATCATTCAAAAAACTTGTCTTTTATAAATTAACAGGTCCAACACCGATCATTGTTTTACAAAGCAACAAAATAAAAGAAAATCCTTAAAAAAAAAAAGGGTCTATCTGAAGTTAGTCTTTAACTACAAAGCAAAAAATAAATAAATAAATAAACAAAAACAAAATCGTCATCCATATCAGTAACATATCCTCGCCCTCTTCCTCCTCGGCTGCGGAGGAGGTGCATCACTGTCATCGCTGGGGCTATTGGACTGCAAGTTAACCTCCCGTCCCTTGTCCTCGAGGGTCGTGGGCAGATCAAAGACTCTTTAGAAGGTGGCGTTGCCTCGCTCGGCCTCTCTCTTGATCGACTCCCCTTAACCCCTCAGGGCCGTCTCCTTCTTCTTGAGCGAGAGGAGGTCTGTGAGCCTTTGTTAACACCGACTCAAAATTTGAAAAGAGTATAGGTATCAGTATGGACTAACAGGAATATAAGCATGATATGCTTGATGAGCTGGCGAGTATACCTCACTCCCATGAGTGACTAAGGTGGTCTGTCTCCTCTGTACCATAAGGAGCAGTTGGTCGATCGTTTGGAGAAGGTCATCAGCATATGCCCGAGGTATCTACAAAAGGAATAGAATTTGAGAAGGGTAGATAGAAGTAATAGAGAACAATGAACAGAAATAGTAGAAAACAAAGCAAGATAAAGTGCAGTAAGTAGAAGTATAAAGAAATGTGTACTTGCTCGATGCTAGGTGCGAATGCTAGCCTGCAATCCCTTTCCTCGATATTCTTAAGGGGAATCTACTCGATCACTCCATCTGGACGCATGTAAATGATCTCAGTGGAAATCACGGGAAACCCAGGAATGGGAGCAATGGCAAGGACACCTCCAGCAGGGGCATCGCCCGATCATATGATAATAACCTTGAACGTATGAACCACGCCCAAGGTAAAAAGCGCCATCACCCGAGTATGTAAGAAGGTGGTGAAGTCGCTGGGCTCATGATGACGATCACCATCCTCTCTCAACATCAAGAGGTTGATCTGAGGACTGTCCTAAAGCTTATCGACTACCCTCATGATTAGAAGAGGAGGATGTGGAATGTTGGGGTTAGCTATGCCTTGTGTTTGGTGAATGAACCTGTTCCCCAGGTAGTAAGCCTGGCCAAAGGGGCCCTCAAATAGAATCTGCATGGTGGAGGCATGCCATGTAACAACATAGGTCGTCCTCGACGCCTTTGAGAATCTTGCCCAAGGATGCCGATCAACTGTGGAAGCAGGCAGCTAGATGTTAGAAATCAATGCAGTATGAAAATGACAGTGTAGTATGAGAATGACAGCGTAGTATAGAAGCAACAATATGAAAATGACTGTGTATTATGGGAAACAGTGAAGTATGCTTATAGTATATAAAAGTTAAAGGTTGATATTTTGTTACTTGATCCACAATGATCGTGTCAAAGAAATGTTGAAAGTAGGGGAAGTCTCGGTCTACGCGGCGGCGCCACTCAAATTGGGAGTTGTAGTACTAGGAGCGGGGTACTGACAACTTAATTGGTCTCACTGGGATTGGAGCCTGAGAGGTGAAATATTGTAGACACCCCATTTTTGACCGACCTTAAGACTCAGACGTCACCGATTGAGCGCTCGGTGATGTTGCATACTGTGCTCGTTCAGAAATCTCAGAGTCGCAGCCGTGCGCCCTGCCTCCAGACTCCCGAACTCTCTTCTGTGCCTTGTCTCGGTTTGCGAACTAGACTCGGTTTTCTCTGTTTCTTTTCCTGAAGGAAGGGAGAGGTCCCGTAGACCATCTCTCAGTGGCCGTGGGCTACATTTCGTGCTCGTAGGCCATTTTGCCCATTCGAACCCGGTTCCCGATTTTGGCCGTCGGTCGTGTGCCTCGGTTGGGACCACCCAACCATCTCCGATTCCTCCGGTTTTAGCATGCATCTCATTTACTCCCTTCGAGGACCTTTGGGGTCTTAGATACCCATTGGCCAAACACCACTTCGGTGCTCAGCGGTTTTGAGACCCACTGCGTGTTTTGGCCCCAGAGCATTCGTTTTGCATCGGTTTTGTTCATTTTGGCGGTACCTCTGTTTTATCATAAGGAAGATCCTTTGGAGGGTGGGAGGCCAGCAATTGTCTCACAACCAGTTATGCCCTCTGGCGCCCGGGCCGTTTTCTCACTAGGACTAATGTTGAACACCCTAGGGCCATTTTCTTAGAGCCAAAACCACATATTTGTGTTGTGCACACATGGAAGGACCGTAAAATATAGAGCTGGGCTAGTAATTCTTCTTTTCATTTTTGACCCTCTCCTAAAAGTGGATTGTTGTCTCTCCTGGTTCAAAGTTGCCAATTTCCAACCATAGGGTCTTGTTGTACACATTTGGGAGGACACCAACCTTTGGTGGCGGCAAAATTCACTTTTCATTTTGCCCTTGGTCGGCCGGCCATGGTGGCAGCCACCTCCAATAAAGGTGGCTAAGGCACTGCTTCCTTGGGATGTGTGCATTCGGTATGCTTTGATTTTTCCCCAAAAATATCTTCTCCGGGGGACCCCTTTGGAGGGAAATATAGAGCTCATTTCCCTCCCCTTTTGCAAGGATTTCCTCTCTTCCTCTCTTGCACATTTTAGTGTCCTCCCAACTCAAGAGAAGAAGCCACAAGTGTTGATTGGAGCATACATATACATACAACTCCATTTTTTTCAAGTTTTAGGGCCATTTCTTCATCATCTCCAAGCACCACCACTACTAATCCATTCTAGCAGCAAGGAGAGGCTTTCCAAAAGCTAAGAGGGAACAAATCTGGTCCAAGAAGCAACCAAAGTCTTGATCTTCAAGGGTAAGTACACTTCACCCTCTTTTGAGCTCATTTTTGCTTCATTTCTTAAGCTTATTTTCTCATTGTTTTGGGCTCCGACCAGAACTTAAACTAGGTCTATTTTGAGCTATTCTTCATGTTTGTTCAAGGGCTCAACCTTGTTTGAGCCCTCCATCTTGCACTTGTTTCAATATCCTCTTATATGCCATTATTTTGCATTGAATATTTGGTCTATGTGTGATCTGATTTGGAGCATCTCATGAACTGATATTGTGATTATTTTGAGCTCCTCTTGAACATTGAAGAAGGGCTCAACCTTGTTTTCATGCTCCATATGCCACTTGCTTCAAATCCATGTTTTACCCTTGTTTTTTGCATGCTTTATCTAGCCTATGATTCATCTGTTTTCGAGCATAATGTAAACTGTGAGTGGGCCTATTTTGAGCCCCTCTTCAACATTGAAGAATGGCTCAACCCT
The DNA here is from genome assembly GCA_025200525.1 of Camellia lanceoleosa. Classification (NCBI taxonomy): domain Eukaryota; kingdom Viridiplantae; phylum Streptophyta; class Magnoliopsida; order Ericales; family Theaceae; genus Camellia; species Camellia lanceoleosa. The sequence continues at coordinate 55,289,840 of CM045761.1, read as the reverse complement.
GTTTGGCCTCTCTATCATGCACTTGCTTCATAATCTCTCATATTTACCGTAAATTTGCATGATTTGTTTGACCTACATGTAGTCTGTTTTGGAGCATGTCATGAACTGTGAATAAGCTTATTTTGTGTCCCTCTACAACATTGTAGAATGGATCAACCTTGTTGGGGGTCTCCATGTTGTGCCTGTCTTTATGTCCCTCTTTGACTCCCATTTTTGCATGCTTTTTAGGCCTATCTAGCTTCTGTTTTCGGCCATGAGCGGTACTGAAAAGGTCCATATTTTGGCCTTCTTGTCATGTTTTGTTAAGGGTCCAAGGTTTTTTGATGAATGTATGGCATACCTCATGTTCTAGCCATTGTTGGCTTCATTCTTGCATGACATTTTTAGCAAATTTACACACTGATTTGAGGGTTTTCATCTATTGTAAATGTGCATATTTTTAGTCCCTCATCAGTGTTGTAGAAGGAAATTTTTCAGTTTGAGCATCGTATACATCACTTGTTTCAATACCCCTCTCTTGGCCCCCATTTTTGCATGCCATTGTTGTCCTATCTATGCTCATTATTTCGCCATGTTTTGTACTGTAAAAAATGCTATTTTGGGGCTGCCTTGCTACTGTTTCTCATGTCATGTACTAATTATGCATGTTTAGTATGGCTGTAGGCCATTTCGGGTGCCTAATATCGCATTTCGGGAACGTTCCATACTTCGGGTGCATCTTTGCCATGTTTCGGGACTGTTTTCCCCCACATTTCAGTGCTGAAATTTCATTGGTATGTTTGCATATCATTTTCTGCGTCATTTCATGCTTAAATACATCGCCTCGGTTTGCGTGCCCGTGTGCACGCATTTCGAGACGCCTCATTTTCATCTCACGGCCTCTTATGTGAGTGTGGCTGAGGCCCTATCATGTTAGTATAAGTCCAATCTACATGTGGAATGACATTTCATATTTTAGTACCATTGCCTCAGTTTGCGTGCCCGTGTGCACGTATTTCGAGGCGCCTCATTTTTATCCGACGGCCTCTTATGTGAGTGTGGCTGAGGCTCACTCATGTTAGTGTAAGTCCATTTTGCATTCTGTATGTCATTTTAGTCTCATCGCATTGCGTATGCCATTGCCTCGGTTCGCGTGCCCATGTGCACGCATTTGAACATCTCACTTTTCATCTATTGGCCTCTTGTGAGTGTGGCGAGGCTCGCTCATGTTAGTATAACACTTATGTTAGTGTAAGTCCAATTTGCATTACGTATGCCATTTTATGCCTTAGGATCATCGCCTCGGTTTGCGTGCCGTGCATTCATTTAGGCATCTCATTTTCATAGCATTATGTATGTTAGGATTGTATCTTAGGCGCATTTCATGCATATCATGCATATTGCATCGTGTTAGGGATAGGAGTTAGCGGGCACGAAGCGAACACGTTCGTACTCGAGTGTGAGCAGGTCTCAATTCCCAAGTCATGACACTCGGATTACCCATGATGGAGTTAGGTTTTGTTGCATTCATTCATACATTCATCTTATATTGAGTTGTGCAATCCGATTCCTAGGCCATCATGCATCGATATCGTGATTGGTACGAGGATCGAGCATGCATATATTTGTGAAATACATTGCTATGCCCTTTCTTGCTCTCTGTTGCGGCAAAATGAAGAATCGACAACTTTTGAATCAGCGCATTTAGAAACATTACAAGCGAGGCTGATTAGGGCATCGGTGGATTTCAGCGACTCAACATGCATCATATCATTATCCGGAGCGAGTCAAGGCACCCGGCTTGCCGCCGATTCTGATGTTTCTTCTTTAAGCTATTAATTAATTAGGAATTTGTATATTTATTTTGGTGAATATTTGGATGTATTATTCTTTTATTTGGAATTGTATTATTTATTTGGACCCCTAGGGCATAATTGTAATAAGTGTGGGTGAGTGTGATGTATGTCTTCCAACCTATTAGCATATAGTATAATGCCATGTTTAGAATAGCGAACTGCTATAGTTGCATTTTTGCATGTGTTGCATCAGGCATTCTGTGTATCTAGAATCATGCATGATTTCTAATGAACTTTTGTTTTGGCTTGGAGTACTCGGTAAGTTTTATGCTTTAGCATCCTTGCATGCGTGTGAGTGACTGCCATGAATAGCATCCTTACCATGAGGCTAAATGCTTATATGATATAATTGCCTTGAATGCTTGTGGGTGGAGGTTGAGTTATCTGAATTGGGACAATTCATCAAATGTTTGTTTTAAGCCCACTAGATAGTGGCAAAATCATGTTTTCTAAGCCCACCTGAGGGTGGCAAATCCACGTCTTAGCCTACCTGCGGGTAGCACCATCAAACCATTTTCAAACAAACAAACATGAAATGTTTTGTTCCAATTGAACCTTGATCTATTCTTGTATCTTTGCGCATCACATAGTAACCTAGGCTAATACTTAGGAATAAGAACTCACAATGTTTTCAAAAGCAGATATCATGGTTAGTAGAGTAGGTCTTTGACGGCGAGTGGGGAAACTCACGAAGTGACCTTCTGTCGTACCCAAGTTCTCGAGCGAGGCAACTTTGGTGATAGCCGGACCGTGGCCTTTGGCACCGAGTCGGGGTTTCCTAAATTTCCCATTAAAAACATTTAGGTGGCGACTCTGTATCTGGCGGCGATCCATGTTTAGCACTTCTTTCAAAAATATGTTTTCAAAAGCGATTTGCGGATTTGGACTCTTTGGTTCAAGATTAGAACGTGACATTTGAGTCCTTGAATTAGTGACCCAATGTCGAACGAGCGAGAGGACTCGCCTCCTTCTCCGGGATGCGTTAGGGGCGTCTGATTCTGGCGACTCTATTTGAGGATTTACAGAACTTGACTCGAACTCGTGATATCTACTTTGACTATACTTGTGTGTTTCTTTGCATTGCATTTGCATTGGTGCGCCTAGGACACCGTGTTTGCCATATGTCATTCCCGAACGATTTGCCAGAGGCTTGTCTTGTCAAGTCATGACCATAAAATTTGATCGGCTCTAGGCTCTGACGGCATGGGAACACAAACCCGGTCTTCTGGGGCACCCTTTGACCATTCGACCTAGTGCATATTCGGATCCATAGTGACCATTCCAAACTAGGGCGGGTTGCTTACGATATAGGTTGTTTGAAGCTGCGTGCATAGTGAAACCCTAGCTCGACAAAATAGGGCGAAACCCTACTGACATAGGGGTGTTTTGGCTCTCACTTATACATTATGTGCTTGTTAGAGTCGTCTCTGAGGAATGTATGTATCGATTGAGTTTGGGCATCGAACTGGGCATCGGCGATTATTTGAGAATCGGTTGTCTGCGGATATCGGATTGATTTTGAAACGATGATATGAAGCGATGATCGATTATTGAGAGTGTATTTTGACTTATCAGCTGCGTGTTGTATATGCATTGTGTGTTGTGTGTATTTAAATTAATTTGTTATCTTTGCCCGTTTTTACGGTCATTTATTTCCATTTTGCTTTATTATCTTTTTGCTAGGGCGATTTTATACGATTGCTTCGAACGATAGATACTCCCCAAGCACTTTGGACACGAGGTCGCCGACTCAACGTCCGAGGATCTCGTTAGTGGACATCGGTGTTCCTCTCTACCAATTATCGAGAAGAAGGCCGAGAAGCGCGATGTGTCGAAGCGAGGATTCTGGAGACGGTGCTTTGGCGATAAATAGTCGAGTTGAAATTTATGTATGCTGCGTAGAGGTACATTTACGATCATTCGGATGGAAGCGAGAATACATCGAGGATGGAAGGCGATGATCGCCCGGATGCATGAGAGCATAAACGGATGCAAGATGATGCCACCGCCATGGCGGAATTTTCTAAACAACAAGCGCGATCATGGCCCAGCGGTAGCTGATTACTAGGTTGCCAATGAGAATCGTGTCTGCTTCACATCGAGCTCCTCCTCCACGGTGGCTCCACTACGGCGGGCATCTCTTGGTGAGAATACCTGCCAAATCCTCGGAATATCCCCGAACATCGAACACCCTACCCAGCGTCCAAAATACTCAAGAGGACCACGAACCTTCCAGAGGCGCTCGCCCCCTTCTGCCCTTTGTCCAAGAATCTTACACCCAACCACGGACTCTCCATTTGAGTTCGAGGTAGATCATCTGACTCTGGTGAGTAATTTGGAAAAGCTTTTCAAGAAATCACGAGGGTGAAGGCCATCCCGGACATCGAAGATGGATACAGCGATGTGGCGTGACATTGCTAGACGATTCAAGATGCCGCAGTTGACCGTTTGATGGGTCAGGAGATCCCATGGTCCATCTTCGGCTATTTTTCGGACATCCTGAGACCAATGGGCCTAACCGGACTGAAACTTTCTTTGTTTGGCGAACCTTTGTCGAGTGGCGGCCATGGTATGCAAAGTTGGATAATGATGTGAAGAAAGCGGGATGAAATTTGTGAGGCCTTCGTTGCCTGATACTCATATAATACCGGATCGAGATTACAACCGTGATCTCGAAACAAGCGAGAACCAAAGAGTCTTTCTCGATTTTGTAACTTCGGTGGAGAGCAAAGGCATCGATGATGACCTTGAGGCCATGAGATAAAGATCAAATTCGGATGATTGTCGCAATCTCCAGCGAGACTTATCACGAAGATGATTGTAGTTCCTTTCCCACCTTCTCTACATGATATGGGGGTGCAAATCGAGGATCGCGATGAAGCAGGTTGATCGACCCGGGGCCGAGAGCGACCGAAGGACATTCAACCGTAATAACTGCTGCGAGGAGTGGTATTGAACACAAGGACTTCAAAGGTCGGTAGGGTCACCACCACTCCCCTTCCCAACCAAGGCCCGGCGGCCACACCTTTTCGGTACCTCGGGAGGCGATAACCAAGCCGAGATACCAATCCGAGGCCAAGAACCTTCACTCCACTATATATGCCCTTGTCCAAGGCTCTCGGCGTTCTAATCAAAAGGGGCATCTGAAACCCCTAGATGAGACCACTACCAAATCCACTCCCCCTTCCCACAACGGCCAAATCTTGTGCATACCACCATGACATGGCCATGATCTGAATCAATGTTTCCAATTGCGTCACGAGATTCAATACCTCGTTGGCAAGAATATCATTCTACCTCCCGAAAGACCCAATGTCACAACTAACCCACTCCGCATAACCAAGATCCACCACCCAAAGAGTCAACCTCATCCAAAGCAGGGTCGTTTCCTCGATCTTAGTATCTATATTACTCCCTCTCACCTATCCAAGCGGAGGTGATCCTTCTGATTACCTTGACTTGTGCATGTTGGACACCTTCACACCAATCGAGGCGGTGGTGACCTCCGAAGATGGAGCAGGCGGGTTTGAGGAGCGAGAATTGGTGAATCTGGGATGGGACAGCCTGGGAATTATGCTGGAAGAGTCTATGATCCGAGCGGATACATCCTATCGATGGGCGAGTCAAAAGTGAGAGTGTGAAATTTGCGAAAAAATTGGCGTGCATGATTAGGGGGCAGACTTGAACAAAGGCGGATGATCGACAGCGGTGGAAGAAGATTTTGCCAACCTCCATTTCTTCAACGACCAAGCGAGGATGCAACAATCAATTGGTTTGAATATAGAAGTCGGCGAATCGGGATGGTTAGATGATCGGCCGGATATTGTGGAAATTCGGCGAGCAAGGCGGCGGGGGTATCAATGATGGCGGAAGGGCGAAGTCGAGAATGAATTGCGGAGGCGCGGTACAAAAATTTCGCTCGGGATCAAGATATTGTGAAAACCGAACAACAAACCCTACTAACACGGGAGGAGCAAGAGAAGAGATGGGATTACGAGAGAATCCGGAAAGCCAGAACCATGAGGAGGTTGAAAGTCTTTGCGAGCACAAGGCGGGACATCTTTGTGAGCATGTGGGATGAAAGTACCAAGAGTCTGAACTTGCGGAACGGATAGGTGTTTGTTGAGCGTCGATTGGGATGTGGTGGGAAGGCGATGACTTATGTCTTGCCCACCTGAGCGAAGATTAGGCAGTGCTCAACTAGATGATACTTGGTACCTCGATGAGGTGGACCACATGACCGAGGCGGGCGGTACTTCAAGCCCCCACCTCGACCAACTGAAGCATCTGGGAAGATAAAGAGGCAGAAAGCAGAGAGAAGCAAATTGAAGAAGAAGGCATCTTGAGGCAGTTAAAAAGAAATCTGAGGAACATCTCCATCGGGGGCGCTTATGGCTTCAAGGGTGCCAGACAGGCTCTCCTATACTGCTATGGATAAGGCCAAACTCTCCATCAAAACTCATGCCCGGCATTTGGTTAAATTTGGTTTTTCAGGAGGAGGTTCCCGGTATTAACCTTTTCGAGACAAGGAATTGCTGAGGCGTGAATCATAACAAACCCTCTACATCTCCGTGGAGTGTAGAGATAAGTGGATACGGTGGTACTTGTTGATCTAGATTGCGCTATCAATATGCCTTGATCGAGCGGCATATGCAATCGGGTTAAAACCGGACTTCATACCAACCACTCGGTGATCGAGCTTATGATAATACGGTAGGGAAGTGATGGGGAATTTGTCAAGGTTCGGACCGGGTTGGTCCAGGACAACACAACATTGAATTTCATGTCTTGGATGTTCCCGCAACCTTCAACTTGCTCTTGGGGCGGCCATGGTTGCACCAAGTGAAAGCGATCTCTTCCTCTGCACGGATGTTGAAATACCCTCACGGGAAGGGGTTGCAATTGTTTTGGAAATTCGTCCATCCATCCGCCCGAAGTGTCTATGCGGTTTGGAAATCGAGCACGCGACGGAGGATGTGTTCTTATCGAGGGTTCACTTTGGCGGAGGCGGGTAGTGCGAATATTATGGGCTGTGAATGAAGGTGTATGCGTCGATTGCTCAATCCGTCTACCTCATGAACAAGCTACAACATATCCGGGATGGGATTAGGAAGAAGCGGCGAGGAAAGAGTCGATGCATTGGCGAAGTGCCACACAACCCGCATACCTTTGGGTGGGTTATCGCCCACTAAGAAGACTAGGTGAGAAAGGAAAGAAAGGAAATGGCGGCGAGCGAGCGAAGCGGTGGGAAGCCTTTTGACTTAATGCAGGCCCATCCGAGGTACCTGAGCAGACGCTTTGTCCGGGAGAGGACTTTCCATTTTGCGGTTTCTAGAGCCATGGTTAAGCGCGGAGAAAAGCGCGTGCAGGTTTCAAAATCTTCTTCGACACGCAACTATCCGGGGATAGCGTTGCCCGAAGCGAGCAGACCCAACAAGCGAGGTTGAGCAGAATAAAGGCGATGGATCCGAGGGCATAGAGTTGGAAATGGGGTATGGCATGTCTCCTCTCGATCCTCCGTCGACCAAAAGTGCTTGGGGATAACCCGCGGTTTCCATGATTGGGGATGAAAGCAGTGCGAGCCGACCGGCTGACTATCTTGGATGCATCAATCGCACCCTCTCACTTGGCGATCTGAGGAGGATTTTTGTCCTGGACCGGGTCGGTAGTGGCGAATCGATTCCACGAGTCTGTGAGTCGGAATCGAGTTCGGCTCGTGAGTCTGAGTCTGGTACTCTTGGGAATGTTAACCCGGATGCCACAGTCCTGTCCAGGTCGTCTTTTTCCTTTTTGTTTGAGTTTGTTGTAACCAATGAATTGGACGATTTGGATGTGCCTAATGAGAATGAACTATCTATGGTTTCCGAGTACTTTTCTGTGCCCCTCATTTATTGCATTAATTCAGACTTTCAAAATTTTGATCAAAAGCAGCGAGGGCGAAGTTCCTCGGTTTTACAATGTTTAATTGAGCAAGAGCAAGAGATTTGTTAAACCATTAATGGATGAAATCATTACCATGAACATTAGTCTTGAGGAGGACCAGCGGTGGTCTAGATCGGGTCCACGTTGTCTTCGGAGGAACAGGCGCTTAGTCGCTTTATTAAAAGATTTCAAAGATGTTTTCGCGTGGTCCTCGAAGACATGCACAGAATCGATCACGAGATTATGACATCGGATCCCCTTGACCGAGGCCCGACATCAGCGAAACTTCGAAGGATCCGGCCGCATTGGGCTCTCAAGATTAAGGAGGAGGTCACCAAGCAAATCGTCGCAGGCTTCCTGCTGGTATCAGAATACCCGACTTTGTTGGCCAACATTGTTCCGGTTCCGAAGAGGGATGGCAGGATCGGTGTGTGTAGACTTGAGGATTTGAGCGAGCTAGTCAGAAGGGCGACTTTCCTTACCGCATCGATGAGTTGGTAGATTTCCAGGGCATGCATTGCTCTCATTCATGGATGGCTTCTCGAGGATACAACCGGATAGTGATGGCACGGAAGGCGAGAAAAAGCGCATTCACCACCCGTGGGACATCTTGCTAGGGTAATGCCGTTTGGGTTGAAGAACTTTGGAGCTACTTATCAGCAGACGCGACCACAATAGTACATGATATGATCCACAAAGAGGTTGAGGTGTATGTGGGCGACATGATTGTCAAGTCCAAGAAAGAGAGGCCACTACACGCCTTGCACAAGTTTTTCAAAGGATCGAGGAATTAGGTTGCGGCTAAACCCTCGAAATGTACATTTGGTGTTCTGTGGGGAAAATCTTTGGGATTTGATTACACAAAAGAGGCATCGAGGTCGATCCTTCCAAAATCAAGGCCATCCTAGAAATGCCACCACCAAGGGTGAAAAGGAGGTGCGAGGCTTTACGGGTAAAGTGCAATTCATAAGGCGGTTTATTTCAAAACTAACCTTGACTTGTGAACCACTTTTGGCCTCCTCAAAAAAGAAAAAGTTCAATGGGACGGTGATGTCAAAATTGCATTGAGCAGATCAAAGAATATCTCTGAGAACCCACCCGTTTTATCGCCACGAACCGGAAAGCAGTTGATTTTGTATATGTCGATGCTTGAAACTACAATGGGCTGCATGCTTGCACAAGAATCGAGAAGATAAGGTGGAAAAATCCATCTATTATTTGAGCAAAAGATCTTTGGAGTATGAGACCCGATATACACATTGGAAAAAGGCTTAGCTACGGTATGGGCTACGAGGCTGCGGCACCACTGTTAGCTCACTCTGTAATGTTGGTTTCACGACTTGATCCCATCAAATATCTCTTGAGAAACCGGCTTACTGGTAGGCTAACCCGTTAGTTCTTGTTGCTCTCGAATTTGATCTCACGTCGTGACCATAAGTCGATGAAAAGGAAGAGCAATGGCGAGTTCCTTCGACCACCGGTTGAGGATGAAGCGATTGAGTACTGTTCCGGATGAATCAATTTTGCATATCGGCGATGAAACACGGGCGATGTACTTTGGTGGGCGTCAAATCAACATGGGTATGGGATAGGAGTGTTCTTGTGCTTGATAGCACATGATTCCGTATCCCTCTAGCCTTCAAACTCGGTTCAAAGTCTCAAACAATAAAGCAAAATCTGGCGTGCATTCTTTGGTTTAGAAGCGACTCACGGAACTAGGGGCAAGGCAATTTGGGCGTCATTGGGGATTCGAACCTTGTTGTGTCTCAAGCTAAAGGAGGCTGGAAAGTGAAAGAGGAAAAGATGATGATATATCACCGGACCTTGGATTTGCTAATTCCTCGGTTTGAAGCTAAGTTTTACTCATCTACTAAGAGAACAACAGGTTCGCGACGCTTTAGCAACTCTATCATCTATGATAGACATCCGTGTGGAGTCGAATCGTCCGGTCATTATTGACGAAATTTGCACTGCCTATGAGTCGATTGCGACCATAGATGAAGTTGAGGCGAACACCCAGTATTACGACATCTGGAACTTCTTGGAGAAAAAGCATACCGCCAGAGTAAATGCCAAAGACAAGACAATCGGAAGAATGGCGATTCGATTCATCATCTGCGGGGTAAAGCTGTATAAGCGGGGTCATTTGGGAATGCATAAAGCGTGCGTTGATCTTTGAAGAGTCAAAGCGTCTGATGGAGGCTATCCACGGGGGTGAATGTGGTGCACACATGAATGGGGTAATGTTGGCACGGAAGATTCTCAGACAAGGTTATAACTGGTCCATCATGGAGGAGAATTGTAATGGCTTCGTCCGGCGATGTCACAAGTGTCAAATTCATGCAAATCGCATGAACATCCGCCGTCAAAAGTTTACAACATGACCGCCATGGCGTTTTCTGCAGGGAATTGATGCAATGTCGAATTTATTCGCCAAAGGGGTCGAATGGGCATGAGTTCATCTTGGTAGCGATAGATTATTTCACAAAGTGGGTTGAGGCCCAATCTTATGTAGTGTTGAAGGCTTCGCATGTAGCAAAATTTATCAGAAACAACATTATCTGTCGCTCTGAGTCCCCAAATGAAATCGTTTGGACAATGGTTCCCACTTCAAGAAGGAGGTGATCGATTTGTTGGAGAAATACAATGTGGCTTTTCATAAGTCGTCTACTTACGCCGCAAACCAACGGGCGATTGAGGCCGCCAACAAGAACATCAAGCGCATACTACGAAGATGGTGGAAACCTATCGGGTGGCGGATAAGTTGCCGTTAAGCTCTGTGAGACTCTGGGACTTCAATCGAACTTCTCTGGGTGACTCCGTACTCATTGGTTTATGGGATGGAAGCCGTTACGCCTATTGAGATTGAGGTTCCATCATTACAGTATTGGCGAGTGCGGATAGCAAGCGGATTGGCGACAAAAGCAGTTGAGAACTCATGCTTTTCGATGAAAGAAGGCTAAAAGCAACATACCACATCCAAGGTTATCAACGAGGATCGCGGGCTTTTAACAAGAAGGTTAAGTCGAGAATCTGAAAGAAGGAGATTTGGTACTCAAAGACAACAGAGCCCCATCCACAACCCAAGGGGCAAGTTCGGACCCAATTGAATTTGGTCCCTATATTATCAAGTCAATGCAGTCGAATTGGGCGTGGTTACGATGGATCTAGATGGCTTAGAGTTTTCTCAACCGATCAACATGGACAAGTTGAAGAAATATTACCCCTGAGGAGGCTCGCTGGGCGAAAACCGAAAAGGCGACCTAGGCAAAATTGAGCATAGAAAATTTGAAATTATAAAAGCTGAGCTCATAAGGTTGAAAACCATAAAGGCGGCCTTGGCAAAAGTTAGAGTGCAAAGGAGAGTAAAAATACCGGCGAACCCAAGCTTTGAACTCGTGGGCTTGATTCCCATCTATGGGATCGTGGCGACTTCATCCGAAGTTGACCCTAATCTTTTCCTCGATCAACTTTGTCCATTTGATCATCTCGATCATCTCTATTCATCGGCATTTATCGTGATCTCGATGCAGTGTTATTAGGACTAGGGGCAACGGCAACTTTCCGGTTGCTAGGATCGAGGTTGTGCATCTCGGTGACAAGTCTCGGCGTGTCGACTCGATCCATATCGAAAATAGTTTTGAAAAGTTTTAATAAAAGTTGGCTTGGTTCAAATTAATCTTTTCACAACTAAGACCATTTTGGACCAAAAGCGGAGAATTTTCGATTACCACAACCTTCAATTTCATTGATTTAAAAACAGAGTTCTCTTGCTCTTGCATACAATTGAAATTTCTTTTTATTACGCTCATAACGAAAACTTGAAAGTACTAATAAAGCAATAAATTTGGGGCATAGTCAAGTCAGGTGCCCCTGCGCCCCCTCCCAGAGCTGTTTGAAGCCTCCGATGCCAACCTAGGCCCAACCTGTGCTTCTTCGTTGAGCCAATCCCAGCACTCATCAGACAAAGTGCAACTAAAAGTGGGAGCAGGGGCCAGGAGTTCTCTAATTCTCCACGCTGCGGCTTGCCTCGAACCGGGAATGTAGCCGGATACTCTATCCCCTCTGGTGGGCAAGTCTGATCATGGCCAAACTGGCGCAGAATACGGAATGGGAAATAGAATACACAGTGAGTCAAGCCGATCAGTCGAATCCCGACCTGCCGGGACATGCTGTAGCTCATTACCGGGAGATTGAGCCAAGGACAACGCCACGCAATGCGATCCGCCGACAAATTGCACATCCATTCAAACCACCATCCCTCATCAAGGGCATCGACTAGGCGTGGTCGAAAGAAGTAACCGCGGGCTGAGTAAGCAGGGCAAGAGTCCACAACTTGCAATTTATCCATCAACCATATCTGGGGAGGGATGAAAAATGAGAGAATAAAGAATAGAGAGATGTGCGATGAGAGAAAAGTAAGATAAGGGTTTTGTGAGAAAAAACCGAGCCCGAGGGCCGAGTGATGTGAGCGAATACATATGTGAGCTTGGATGGGAAACATTACCTGCAGCAGTAGTGGACTCCCTGCAAACCTGGTTGTCTCCCGGCAGTGGAAAGCATCCAAGCCCATCAGTGTCTCGGCCAGAGTCATGGCAATGCAACTCTTTCCCTCTTTCAAGCCTTGAGCAACTTCAATCAGACGGGCGCCGGACCCTCCGAAGCTTGAAGCAAATAGAAAATGAGATAATAGGCACAAACAGAGAGCATGTTGTCGGAAGCCTTGCCAATGATGGTCGCTGCGGTCACCGGCACCGGAGAATCGGTAAATCAGGCTCGGGATATCCAACATTCCGTCACAGATCAGGGATCGAGCATCATGTGCGTTGAGTCTGCACATCCGCCCTAAGGTTTGGGCATAGCCAAAATTGAGCTGGGGCAAGATCTCCTCACCTCGCTCGGATTCTATCAAAACTTGAAAATCTTCAAAAGTGGGACATACCTCTTGCCCTCCGAAGCTAAAGACGTGCGTCACTGGGTTCCAAAATCTCATCGCCGCATGGAGGAAAGGAAGATGCAGTGAAGTCCGGCCCAGCGTGAATAGTGCATTCAAGCCGAAACCCCGGAAGTTCAACTTTTCCGAGCCATCTAAAGAAGAGATCCAAGATGTGAGATTTTCTGCGAGAAATGCCTCCATTTTGTGCAAAGCAGTGATGAAATGAATGAGTTCCAAAGTTGGAGCTTTATAGGGGGGTAAAACACTATTCAAAGGACACGTGTCGAAATTCTGGGGGTTGGGGGAGGTGGCGGCCGGCCATCTATTCTAGTAGGCGGCCACCCTCTAGTCTCCGGATGCAAAATGTGTTGACCACGCATTGGTCCTATTTTGCCCTCCAGAAAGGAAGTTTGAAGCATTTCTAGGCATCGGGAACGTCGAAGGCCTCCATTTCTCTCAGTTTCGGATACGTTCCATCATCCAGATCGTCCGTCCGAAGTACGCTTTGTTGTATTTTTGTTTATCGAGTTGTTGTTTTGTTTATCGAGTTGTAAGTTTTGTCGAGCTGACGCATTTTGTGTTTTGAGTTGTTACTTTTTTTGTTTACACAATTTTGTTAAGTCTTGTTTATTGAGTCGGTAACATTGTTGTACTTTGCTTATCGAGTTGTAAACTTGCTAAGATTCTGTTATTTCTTAGTGTGTCGAGTTTTTGATTTGTTGCGTCGGTTCATTACCTGACCTGGTAAATACACAAGGCATATTTTTCATTCAATTCAATTTTGTGCAAAATGATGCGTTGCGATGCTAAAAATTTCGAATACAAACATCTTTTCAAAGGCTATTTCATTCCATCATGTTTTACAACAAATAAAGGTACAAGTTTTACAAAAAATAAAACTGCCTAACACTATGCAAGGTGCTACAAACTACTAGCAAAAAGTAAAATAAAGCAGGAAATAACGTCAATATCCTCGAGAACGGGAATGAGGAGGCCCTCTCATCCTCTTCTGCGGGATAACCTCTGCACCATCATCACCATCCGGATCAGAGCTATCATCCTCCGGATCCCCCTCAGCCACGTCTCCACTCCCGGAACCAAGACCGGAGCCTCCCTCCCCAGCGGATGTCTCTGACTCACGGTCTACGACCTCCTCCTCCTCCTCAATAATGGGTGCCCCACGCGTCTGAGGCGACCACCTCCTCGAGCTCCTCGAGAAGGCCTAGATGGCCCAGCTCCCTGAGAAGGCCTGGATGGCCCAGCTCCTCGAAAAGGCCCGGATGGCCTAGTACCTCGAACAGGTCCAGTACCTCGATCTCCCTGAGAAGGCCCAGGTGGCCCGGCCCGCGGCGGAGCATACACGGGAGGCATCTGAAAGTGAAGAGTTCAATACATCAGTTCAAATATGAAAAGCAGATGTAAGTACAATATGCGAGTGGGGTGTGTGCCAGATGTGCTCTACACAGCCTATCAATACAGCAAGATGTTCAAAACTAGCGTGTCATCAGAAATATGCTAAATACAAGGAAGATGGATAATACCTGCACACCCATGATGGCCATCTGTGCCTCCCTCCGTAGGATCATGCCCTCGAATGTGGCCAGCATCCCGAGCAGCTCTTCTGTGTACTCAACTGGGGGCTGCAAATACAAATGCAAAACTATCAGTGAGGGAATGAATGTCCAAATGTCGATTGATAAATCAAAGCTGTAAAACATACCGGGGGTGAATCAGGGTCCCAAACATATCTGTGGTCAGGAAGAGGAGGCTCTAGCGGGACCTGGTAAGGAGTCCCGAACAGCCAACTCGTCAACTCGGTCAGCATGTCGGCCACCAGATGATGATGAAGAGCGGAGGATCGGAGGAATCGAACTACCTCTACCCTAGATGCACCGGCCTGCTAGAGAGGGATATCCGTAGCAAACGCGACTCGAAGATGGCACATCAGTAGACCTCCGTGACGGAGCACGCACTCTCGTCAAGGAGGGCATCAGATATATACGACGATAGGTGGCGTAGTCCCCCTCCATGAGATGTAACAAAGCATCGGTGCCCTACATAGCACTAGTGACCTCCTGGGAAGACAGTCTATCGGCAGTCCGCATAGTGGTGGAGAACTGCAGGAGGTCCCGAGAATCGTACCCCCCACACGGCGAGCGTTCCCCGAGAACCATGCCCTACCGAGGTCCTTCGAGGAACCTATCTTGGGAAGTGCCGATCCTCCGGGATCTTGATGTCGGAGATCGTCACCAAAGACCGCCGAGCGCCAAATGTCTGCGGATAACGATTGCATAAATCAATCAATCGAGAATATCTGAGGCAGATCAAAGATGAAAATGAAAAGGCGAGAGTTACGAAATACCTCGTCGTCCGCCGCGATATCAAAATCTTATCGCGGTAGAAGAGAGTCTCTCGAGGTCTCGCTCGGTGCTCGCCCTCGAACACACTAAAAGCGAGTCATAAGGAGTCCTGCCACTTCCATCTCGGGGCTAATGTGGGAAAGTATCGTACACCTATAAATTTGAAAGCGGTCACAGAATATGAATACAAAGTGCTAAAAGCGAACACGAGTGCAAAGTCGCCGTGTGTGCAATGAACAAGTAATGAGAAGCGAAATGTAAATCAAGAGGGGCAGCGTGCCTCCCGAGGCTCTCCAATAGCCGCCGAGTAAGTCTCCCGCCCTTGCACAGAGGCTCTCATGTAACAATAGAGCAGTAGCGAAGCGCCACCCAGTCATATCGGCCGACTGTGATAGGTCCACTAGGGCACTCGAAGATACAACCCGCAGTGTTCCCCTATCGGCAAAGCAGTGGTGCCAAAGAGGAACATAAGGAAGCCACGGGCGTACTGCTCAACCTCCTCGGGAGACTCAGGCTCCATCTCCGGCCTCCTAAAATGGGAAGAGAACCAAGTGTCTGGGACACTCCGGAAGCTACATCTCTGGTGGGCGAGCCCCCAATAGATGTGTCCAAGCGGCCTCCCACTCTCCCATATCCTCGTCATAAGGTATGGGCCAACCGCCTACGTCTAGGCCAGTGAGTACAGCAAAGTCCAGCAGAGTCATGGTCATATCTCCGGTGGCAGAAAAGTGGAAGGAATTGGTGGTGTCCCACCATCTCTCCACCAAAGCAGCTAACAAAGTCTTTGGCGAGAACAACGTGATAATCCCATGAGAATGCTCGAACCTGCTAGATCGACCAGATCCCAGACAGCCTCTGGAAGCTCAGCGTACCAGTCCCTCGCGGCGGTAGAGTCGTATCCTCGCACGGTGCGAGAGCCACCCTGCATTCAGAATGAATACATGTGTTCAGTACACAATGAAATGAAATAACTGTGTGCAAATGAAATGAAATAGCTGTGTGCAAATGAAATGAAATAGCTGTGTGCAAATGAAATGAAGAAGCTGGGTGCAAATGAAATGAAATAGCTGTGTGCAAATGAAATGAATCGATTAAAATTGCGTGTTCACTTCAAACTGAAATTGCGTGTTGATGCATCTGTGTTTTGGGCTGCGTGTTCAATTCTCAATCGATTAGGGCGTGTTCACTTCAAACCTGAACTGCGTGTTCGATAATCGTGTTTTGGGCTGCGTGTTCAATTCTCAATCGATTGAAATTTGCGTGTTGATAAATCTATGTTTTGGGCTGCGTGTTCAATTCTCAATCGATTAAGCGCGTGTTCACTTCAAACTGGCCGCGTGTTGATGAATCATGTTTTGGGCTCGTGTTCAATTCTCAATCGATGGGTGTGTGTTCACTTCAAACTGAAGTGCGTGTTCAAAATCTGTGTTTTTCGATTGCGTGTTGAAAATCGGAGTTTGGGGCTGTCGTTCTACTCTCAATCGATGTGAAACGTGTGTTCACCATCAACTTGACCGCGTGTTGAAAATCGAGTTTGGGGTATGTGTTTCTACTCTCAATCAGTGTGGGATGTGTGTTCACCATCAACTTGGACTGCGTGTTCAGAAAATCAGAGTTTGGGCTGCGTGTTCTACTCTTAGTCAGTGTGTGCGTGTGTTCAACTTCAAATTCGGGCTGTGTGTTCGACAAATCAGTGTTTGAGCCGTGTGTTCAATTCTTGACTAATGTGTACCGTGCGTTCACAATCAATCAGTCAATGGGCCGTGCGTTCAGCGATTCAAGTGTTTAAGTTACATGTTCAGAATGCGAACGAAGTATTATGTCATAAGCTAAAACTGTGTGTTCAAGCATGGCAAAACTACAAAATGCACAAAAATGCAGAAAATGAAGTGAAATACCTCCCGTGCATCGTGAGAGGTCTTGCTCCCTCTCGCAGTAAATCCCGGTGCGGTCATTGAACCCGATGAAAGCGACGACGGCCATGAAGCATATATGCAGTGGGGCATATCTCCCCGGAATAAAAGGGCGGACTCTCGGGGGCAATGTCATGACATCAAAATCATCCCCGACACCTGGAGGACCTCCACCATGAGGTTAATCACCCGCCATTTCAAGAAATCTGCAAAAAGGAGCAAAAATGAGCAAAATGAGCCAAAATTGGAAAAAGTCAACAAAAGTCAACTCCCGGGAAATGCAAAAGTCAACAAAAGTCAACTCCCGAGAAAATCTTCCAAATATTGAGACAAACTTACCTCAAGTGGTGAAAATGAGAAAAGAAGCCCTGAAACCAAAATTTAGTCGGCTCAAAGTGCTTAAAACTGAAAGATTTCGCGAAAACAATTTGCGTGGGAGGTTGAAAAGCGCGTATAAAGTGCAGATCTGAAGGAAAAAATGGTTTGGGGAGCAAGGGAAGGAGTTTTTGCAGCTGTGGAAGTGATTTCGGAGGCATTGGATGAGGATATATATAGAAATGAGGAAAATGACAAAATGCCCTCTTTTGGGCGGTGGCCGGCCACCTTTTCTGGCTGGCCGGCCGGCCATTTGCTTTTTCTTCCCTAGCCGGTGGCCTCCCCTAGGGCAACCACCTGGCCGGTGGTGTTCCCCACACCCCCCTCTAGCTCTCTGCAAATTTTGAGGAAGATCGGAGTTCCCGGGACCTGAAAAAGTTCAAGAAAAGTACACTTTCTGGCGCGAAATTGCTCACTTGAAACTTCACCGCAATTTCGACATGTGTCTCATCATCACTCATCAAAATCAAGGTGTATCCTTTTCAAACATGTTGTAACCTCTCCGGGAGGTGAATCAGAGGCCGCGATCAAGTTGCCTTCGCCGAAATGCGCGTTTCCCAGCTCGTTGTTTCGCAACAAATGGCATACGATTTATGCTCGTTTTGCATTGTCGTGCATATAACTTGTATTCTCATGAGCATTTTGCATTGTCATGCATGATTTCTTGTTGTACCATACCTCTGTGCTCAAGCGTGCGGTGTCACGCGTGTTCCTTTCTCGCATTGCGATGCGTTCACTCGCCGACACTGCGTGTGTCAAACTTTCGAAACTACAGGAATCACATTGAATATATGTTGTTAGCATATTGTTCTTGTTGAATGTCTCTCTTTTGCAGGCACGATATTGTATGTATGGTTCATTTGAGGCTGGTACGACTAGACGAATCGCGCAGGTATCGTATCTTCTCCGTGTGAGACGCGACGAGAATTGAATGATTCTCCGCATTCCTAACTGCATGAAATGTAGTTGTTTCTTTGCATTCTTGCTTAAAATTGTTGCATCTATTTGCGAATACTTGCCTCATTACAGCTTGCTGCATTTGCATGATCATTTGGCTCTGTGCATATCATTTTGCATTTTGCCCCCTGCCTGCGGGCACGCCTGCGGGCATATATCTGTTCATCTTGTATGATTGTCTAAGTCTTCGGCCTTGTCAAAAATGGGTCGTCTCTAGGCTTTGACATTCACTCCCGTCACTTCTTGACTTAGGGTTACGTCAAGAGGGGCAACTATAGACACCCCATTTTGACCGACCTTAAGACTCGAGCGTCACCGATTGGCGCTTCGGTGATGTTGCATATTGTGCTCGTTCGAAGTCCGAGTCGGCGTGCCTGCCTCCGGACTCGAACTCTCTTACATGCCTTGTCTCGGTTTGCGAACCAGACTCGGTTTTCTCTGTTTCTTTTCCTGAAGTGAGGGAGAGGTCCCGTAGACCGTCTCTCAGTGGCCGTGGGCTACATTTCGTGGCCATAGGCCATTTTGCCCATTTCGGAGCCCGGTTCCCGATTTTCGGAGCCGTCAGGCCGTGTGCCTCGGTTCGGGACCACCCAACCATCTCCGATTCCTCCGGTTTCTGGCATGCATCTCATTTACTCCCTTTCGAGGGACACTGTGGTCTTAGATACCCACTTCGTGGCCAAACACCACTTTCGGTGCTTAATGGCCGGTTTTCGGGACCCCAAACTGCGTGTTTTGGCCCCCCGAGCATTCGTTTTGCATCGGTTTTTGTTCATTTTTGGCAAGTACCTCTGTTTTATCATAAGGAAGGTCACTGGAGGGTGGGAGGCCAGTAATTGTCCCAGCAACCAGTTATGCCCCTCCGGCGCCCCCCGGGGCCCGTTTTTCTCACTTCCGGGCTAATGTTGAACACCCTAGGGCCATTTTCTTCGAGCCAAAACCACATATTTGTGTTGTGCACACATGGGAGGACCCTAAAAAATAGAGCTCGGCTAGTAATTCTTTTTTTTCATTTTTGACCCTCTCCTAAAAGTGGATTGTTGTTTCACCTGGTTCAGAGTTGCCAATTTCCAACCATAGGGTCTTGTTGTACACACTTGGGAGGACACCAACCTTTGGTGGCCGGCCAGAAATTCCTACTTTTCATTTTTGCCCTTGGCCAGCCGGCCATGGGGGGTGGCCGGCCGGCCACCTCCAATAAAGGTGGCTAGCCGGCCTGCTTCCTTGGGATGTGTGCATTCCAGCTGTGCTTTGATTTTCCCCCCAAAATATCTTCTCCGGGGGACCCCTTTGGAGGGAAATATAGAGCTCATTTCCCTCCACTTTTGCAAGGATTTCCTCTCTTCCTCTCTTGCACATTTTAGTGTCCTCCCAACTCAAGAGAAGAAGCCACAAGTGTTGATTGGAGCATACATATACATACAACTCCATTTTCTTCAAGTTTTAGGGCCATTTCTTCATCATCTCCAAGCACCACCACTACTAATCCATTCTAGCAGCAAGGAGAGGCTTTCCAGTAGCTAAGAGGCAACAAATCTGGTCCAAGAAGCAACCAAAGTCTTGATCTTCAAGGGTAAGTACACTTCACCCTCTTTTGAGCTCATTTTTGCTTCATTTCTTAAGCTTATTTGCTCATTGTTTTGGGCTCCGACCAGAACTGAAGTTAGGTCTATTTTGATCTATTCTTCATGTTTGTTCAAGGGCTCAACCCTGTTTGAGCCCTCCATCTTGCACTTGTTTCAATATCCTCTTATATGCCATTATTTTGCATTGAATATTTGGTCTATGTGTGATCTGATTTGGAGCATCTCATGAACTGATATTGTGCTTATTTTGAGCTCCTCTTCAACATTGAAAAAGGGCTCAACCTTGTTTTCATGCTCCATATGCCACTTGCTTCAAATCCATGTTTTACCCTTGTTTTTTGCATGCTTTATCTAGCCTATGAGTGATCTGTTTAAGAGCATAATGTAAACTGTGAGTGGGCCTATTTTGAGCCCCTATTCAACATTGAAGAAGGGCTCAACCCTTTTTGGCCTCTCTATCATGCACTTGCTTCATAATCTCTCATATTTACCGTAAATTTGCATGATTTGTTTGACCTACATGTAATCTGTTTTGGACCATGTCATGAACTGTGAATAATCTTATTTTGTGTCCCTCTACAACATTGTACAATGGATCAACCTTGTTGGGGGTCTCCATGTTGTGCCTGTCTTTATGTCCCTCTTTGACTCCCATTTTTGCATGCTTTTTAGGCCTATCTAGCTTCTGTTTTCGGCCATGAACAGTACTTAAAATGTCCATATTTTGGCCTTCTTGTCATGTTTTGTTAAGGGTCCAAGGTTGTTTGATGAATGTATGGCATACCTCATGTTCTAGCCTTTGTTGGCTTCATTCTTGCATGACATTTTTAGCAAATTTACACACTGATTTGAGGGTTTTCATCTACTGTAAATGTGCATATTTTTAGTCCCTCATCAGTGTTGTAGAAGGAAATTTTTCAGTTTGAGCATCGCATACATCACTTGTTTCAATACCCCTCTCTTGGCCCCCATTTTTGCATGCCATTGTTGTCCTATCTATGCTCATTATTTCGCCATGTTTTGTACTGTAAAAAATGCTATTTCGGGGCTGCCTTGCTACCGTTTTGCATTTCATGTACCAATTATGCATGTTTAGTATGGCTGTAGGCCATTTCGGGCGCCTAATATCGCATTTCGGGAACGTTCCATACTTCGGGTGCGTCTTTGCCATGTTTCGGGACTGTTTTCCCCCACATTTCAGTGCTGAAATTTCATTGGTATGTTTGCATATCATTTTTTGCGTCATTTCATGCTTAAATACATCGCCTCGGTTTGCGTGCCCGTGTGCACGCATTTCAAGGCACCTCATTTTCATCTCACGGCCTCTTATGTGAGTGTGGCTGAGGCCCTCTCATGTTAGTATAAGTCCAATCTGCATGTGGAATGACATTTCATATTTTAGTACCATCGCCTCGATTTGCGTGCCCGTGTGCACTCATTTCGAGGCGCCTCATTTTCATCCAATGGCCTCTTATGTGAGTGTGGCTGAGGTCCACTCATGTTAGTGTAAGTCCATGTTGCATTGTTTATGTCATTTTAGCATCATTGCATTTCGTATGCCATTGCCTAGGTTTGCGTGCCCGTGTGCACGCATTTCGAGGCACTTCACTTTTGTCCGACGGCCTCTTATGTGAGTGTGGCTGAGGTCCGCTCATGTTAGTATAAGTCCAATTTGCATTACGTATGCTATTTTATGCCTTAGGATCATTTACTCGGTTTGCGTGCCCGTGTGCACGCATTCCGAGACATCTCATTTTCATAGCATTATGTATGTTAGGATTGTATCTTAGCTGCATTTCATACATATCATGCATATTGCATCGTGTTCGGGATAGGAGTTAGCCCCGGGCACGGGAAACGAGGCACGTTTCGCACTTCGAGCGACGGAACGGGTCTCAATTCCCAAGTCACCGACACTCCGGATTACCCGTGATGGAGTTTGGTTTTGTTGTAGCATTCATCTGCATTCACCCTATATTGAGTTGTGCAATCCGACCCATCGGCCATCATGCATCGATATGCGTGATTGGTGGCACGAGGATCGAGGCATGCATATATTTGTGAAATACATTGCTATGCCCTTTCTCGCTCTCTGTTGCGGCAAAATGAAGAATCAAGAACTTTCCGGACTTGCACGCATTTAGAAACATTGCAAACAGAGGTGATTGGGGCATCCCAAAGAGATTTCAGCAAACATGCATCATATCATTATCGGCGGAGTCAAGCGTACTGCTTGCATGCCGATTCTGATTTTCTTCTTTAAACTGTTAATTAATTAGGAATTTGTATATTATTTCGGACTGTATTATTCTTTTATTTCGGACTGTATTATTTATTTGGACCCCCTGCGCGAGGGCATAATTGTAATAAGTGTGGGTGAGTGTGATGTATGTCTTCCAACCCCACGTCTTTCTTCCCTTTTATTTACCTGCTTACGATGGTTAGATATAGGGCATATTTCAATTAGCATACAGTATGACAGCATGTTTGCATCATTCATCTGTTTTGCACGCACTAGGCTCGGCTCATCATACAAACTGCATTTGTATTTCAATTCCAAATTGAATACGTGTTAATTGTAGCATTCCATATGCCATGTTTAGAATAGCCGAGCCTGCTATAGTTGCATTTTTGCATGTGTTGCATCAGGCATTCTGTGTATCTAGAATCATGCATGATTTTTAATGAACTTTTGTTTTGGCTTGGAGTACTCGGTAAGTTTTATGCTTTAGCATCCTTGCATGCGTGTGAGTGACTGCCATGAATAGCATCCTTACCATGAGGCTAAATGCTTATATGATATAACTGCCTTGAATGCTTGTGGGTGGAGGTTGAGTTATCTGAATTGGGACAATTCATCAAATGTTTGTTTTAAGCCCACTAGATAGTGGCAAAATCATGTTTTCTAAGCCCACCTGAGGGTGGCAAATCCACGTCTTAGCCTACCTGCGGGTAGCACCATCAAACCATTTTCAAACAAACAAACATGAAATGTTTAGTTCCAATTCAGGCGATTCAGTCTATACTTGTATGCTGTGCGCATCACGTAGTAACCTAGGCTAATAACCGGAATAAGAACTCACAATGTTTTCAAAAATAGATATCATGGTTAGTAGAGGCCGGTCTTTGACCGGGCGAAGAATGCTCACGCAGTGACCTTCAATCGTACCCAAGTTCGAGCGAGGCAACTTTGGTGATGACGGACACGTGGCCTTTGGCACCGAGTCGGGGTTTCCTAAATTTCCCATTAAAAACATTTAGGTGGCGACTCAGATCTGTGAAGCGATCCATGTTTGGCACTTCTTCCAAAAATCTGTTTTCAAAACGATTTGCCGGATTTGGACTCTTCGGTTCAAGATTAAGAACCGTGACATTTGAGTCCTTCGAACTGTAGTAGACCCAATATCGAACTAGAACCGGGGGGGGGGGCTCGCACTCCTTCTCCCCCGGGATGCGTTCGGGGACGTCTACACTAAGCATGCAACAACATGCAAAAATCATGTAATGCAACTAACATGTAACAACATGCAATGCACCAAGCATGCAACAATATACAATGATAGGCCATGCGACAAGCATACAAATGTCATGCAACTCAAGCATGCAAACATGATGTAAAGTAGCAACTTGGAACCACGTGGTAAATGGACTTTAACTAAAGATGGACAGACCTCGGCCATGCCCAAAATCAGTGGCCAAAGGTGCTGAAATGATGGTATGAAAAGCATGAAAGCGCAAGACAAGCATGCATGCCAATTGGCTCAAGGACTAAGGCATAAAGATGCAACTCTTAAGCACACTTAAAGAGTGACAAGCATGGATATGTGATAGCACCATAAGCTTTGAAATCATGTTAGGAATGATGCCAAATCAACCAAATAATGCAAGTATAGCATGCAAGAGAGCCTAAAGCTTAAGGCTAACAAAGGGGTTTACACCATGGCCATGCAAAGCAAGACCCAAAGGGCCAAGGGCAACTAAAACAGTCCCAAGGCAGGTCAAGATAAGACCAAAAACAAGCTTGAACCTAGCCAACACAAGCTAGAACAAGAGTCCAAAAGGCATGAGGCATGCAAGGCTAACAAAGGGTGTTACGCTACACCTATTACAACCAAGCATAGCATGACTTAACCAATAAAAATCAGAGTTATGGCATGTCAAAATAAGCCCAAAAACCCACTGAGATGGCATCCCAAAAGCCTAAGTATGATAGCATGCACAATGATTCATTCTTAAGGCATAAAACACCAACTCTCTAAAGCATTCAAAGGATGACAAATGCAAGTGTATGGCTACACTACATGGACTGAAATCACATATGAAATGATGTCGAATCATGAAAATGGTCTAAGCAATGCATGCCAATGATTTGGACACTCAAAGCTAACAAGCTTGATTGAACCAAGGCTATACAAAACAATGCATGCATGACCGAGACAATACAAATCAGAGCTAGATCATGGTAAAACAAGGCTAAAAGCTCCTTTGAGTTTAGCCAAAACATGCAAGAATGATGGCCCAAATGCATGATGCACATTAAGGCAAATTAGAGGATTGCACTACAAGTGCAAGATGCATGTAAGAGTCTATCAAACTAACTTAAATCAGAGGTATATCATGCTAAAATAACACCAAATACTTGCTGAAATGGGGTCAAAACATACTAAGCAAACATGCCACCAATATGAGCCATTAATGCAAGCATACAAGACATAAGGAGAGAGGGGTGTCTCTCTCCTATTCAAGACTCCAAAACCACTTCTCCACCACTGAAAATCCTCTGGATTTCAGTGGTGAGAAGGTCCAAACAAGATGGTTCCAAAGCTCAAAAAGGAAGGCACAAAACAAGGCTAAACAAGGCCTAAGAGCGGGTAGACTACCCCCAACACAAAAGTGACCTTAAGCAATCATCACAAGCATGAAAAATTAGAACTTTTTATAGTTTAGAGTTAAGCTTAAAACAATATGCAAGTAGTTCTAAAAGCTTAAGCCAAAATGGGGGATTAAAAGGTAGTTTACTCACCCTTGAAGAACACCTTCAAGAACACAACTCCAGCACTCTTCTTTGATCAAAACCAGACGAAGAACTCGAAAACCAACTCCCTAGTACCTCAGCAACCAAAGGATGGTGTTCTAGTAGGTGTTTGTTTACAATAGTGTGAAGATATTACACTTTTGGGCACAAACAAGGGCTAAACAAGAGAGAGAGGTAAAATATATAGAGAGAGAGAGAGATATAGAACTTGTATCTTAATTTCTCAGAACCTCTGGAAAGGGAGGGGAGGCTCCCTTCTTATAGAATTTCAATTCTCAAGCTTGAGTCTTGAAAGCAATCCCTCCATACACATGTATGGAGGATGAGAATTGTGCCCACCAGCTGTCACAGCTGGCAGAAAATATCTGCAAAAAGCAGATGGAAAGGTCTCGGCTCAAAAATATGGCCGATCGACCAAAAAGAGTGCCGATCGACCAAAAAGAGTGCCGATCGGCCAACACTTATGGCCGATGGCAAGAAAACATGGCCGATGGCATCATGCCTTAGCCGATGGGTTGAGGGGATGGCCAACAAGCCACCCTCTTCCCTCAGAAGCAAAAACACAAGTCCTTGGTCCACAACCAAGCACAAAACAGACAAGTTGAGAGATCCTGAGGCAAGGCGCGCAGCCGAGACCTCCGGGAACTCAAAACGAACACGAGCATAGATGATCATCGAGTGTTCAAACAATGACGTCCAAGTCTTGAGGACGGTCAAAAATGAGGTGTCTACAATGTGTTCGAAAATAACACAAATTAACAAAATTTACTATTAATTTAAAGACATATAAGGCTTTTTTTTTTTTTTTTTTTTTTGGGTGTTATCATGTTGTGTATTTTTCAATTTATGTTCGATTTGTGTCATGTTCGCATGTCATAATTGAAGGTATGAGAGGTGATCACACCATAATATGGTGGACCCTCTCACACCAAATCAAATCCTTATATGGTGATTCAATCTTCCTGCAGGAAGAAGTTACTAGAAGTAGGAAGTTTAAAATTTGAATGAAGAGTCACAATGGTTTAGAAACATGGTGATCATTGAGTTTGAATTCAATAAGTTGCAACCATTAATTAACAGCCACCATATGTTATATATACATGGATAAGCATAGGTTCAAAGCACTTGAACTTCTCTCAATTTTTCCTCTTCCAGATTGTATTCTTATGCGTGATTAAACACCCTCACAGGAACTTCAATCCATTGCCATTGTTAAGATTATCTTCCAGTGGTATCAGAGCAAGGTTACAAATTATCGCAAATGTCGAAATATAGTCCGAAAGAACAAAAAAATTTCAAACTCTTTTTACAAAAAATTCAGAAAATCAATGATCGTCAATCTTCGGCATTGGTTAATTTGGTTTGTTTATTTAATCATCACCAACGTATTGTATTTCCAGAAAACTATCCGAAGAAAATAACCATTAGTGGTGCTATTGTTTCAAACCTTGCCGAAAGTGAGTCTAAATTACACCGTTGGAAATAATTTTATGTAATATTTTTCGATTCAAATTGCGTCTCAAAATTGGCACCATCTTGTTCTTCTCAAAATTTTGATCATAACGAAGAAATTCGTTGTGAAAAACAGAGAAAATTTGATCCACAAGATCCAACTTACAGTGTGTGGTCTCCTACCCCCATCGGAGAAGATAACCGGAGCAAAAGAGTCATTATATATTCTAATTTAGAAGATCAATCAATTGGGCTAAAACCAAAAGGGCCAAAAATTAGGAAAACAGCAAGGAAATCTGTTCCCTTGGGCCTAAGAATTAAAAAGGAACCAATTGGGCTAATTTTGGTAGGAGCCCAAGTCAATCAAGCACAGCCCAGTCCAGCGTGCAGACTAGCCAAGCGACCCAAGCCTGAGCTAGCCAGCCTAGTGACCTGACCAAGCGACCCAACGTTATGGCCCACGCGCAGATCCGCTGTCGACCCAACGCCCAACGCCGCGGACCGCGTCTGTCTACTCCATTTGACCCACGTCCGCTTGAATCGCACGCTGACCCGCGTGTCATGCTGGTTCGGTCTCAGCCGGTCCAAACCGGCCCAGCACAGTCACTACAACAAAAAAGGCCTTTGGTGACAAACTGATTTTGTCTCCAAACATCAAAATTTCGTCACTGAAGTGATTTGTGATGAAAAAAATTTGTCACCACGTTCGTGGCCTATAGGTCGTCACAAAAAGTACCTGGTGACGAAAAACAGTTTCGTCACCTATTTTTCATTTTTGGCAACGAAATGTTTCGTCTCCAATTGTTGAATTTTTCGTCCTCTAAAACACCAATTTTGTCACCAAAACTAAATAATATTTTATTTTAATTGTTTTTTGCGACGAAATATTTCGTCACCAAATATATTTTAGTGACGAAAGTTTTCCTCACCAATGATATGGATTAAGGTGACAAAAAAATTCGTCACTAAAATGAGCAAAAAAGAAAATTATTCAATGACAAAAAACATTTTGTCACCAAATATTTCAATTTAGCGACGAAATATTCAGCAAATGTGACGAAATTATTTGTTTCGTATTATATCATTAGTGACAAAATTATTCGTCATGTTTTTTAAAAACTAATAGCGACATTTTTTATTTCGTCACTAATAAAAATTAAAAATTTTGAAAATGAGAGTACTATTTTCTTCCGAAATTTTTTCTTTTCAGTAACAATTCCCTGCGCATTTCAATAACCTGTTCAATAAAATATCTATTACAAATCAATACAAAAATCTGTTCATTTCCATAAACATCACAATCGAATTTTAGCACTATCCACAAAAATATAATATGTACTGCATGCGGATTATAAACATGTCTCCTAGTATCTACAAAAAACGTCTACTAATATCCACAAAAATATAATATCAACCGTATGCAGATTACCAAACACATCTCCTAATATCCAACAAAAAACATGTCTACTAATATTAACAAAAATAAAATATCAAGGGCGGATTAAACACGTCCATATTCCACCATCGGCCCTCCAAATTACCAAACACGTCCATATCAAATCTCGAATCTGCAAAAAAATGAAACACAAAAAAAAAAAAAAAAATGCCAATTAGACAATTATTATCTTATCCATAACATATATAATTTAACATGCATTTTTGGACTTAGTCTTCAAACCGAGAGTCCCGTGCTAGTTTTGTAAGTTTCCACAACTCACATTGGTCCATCCCGAGGTGTTTGAGGTGTTTCCCAGGCCATCCCGTGGCTGTTGCACGATTTTGGCCCCCGAAGGCCTATTTTCAAGCTTAAGTGTGAAAAAGTACATTTTTGGGCTTAGTTTTTAAACCGGGAGTCCCGTACTAGTTCCGTAAGTTTCCACAACTCACATTGGTCCATCCCGAGGTGTGTGAGGTGTTTCCCGGGCCGTCTCATGGCTGTTGCACGATTTTGGCCCTCGAATGCCTATTTTCAAGCTTCAGTGTAAAAAAGTACATGTTTGGACTTAGTTTTCAAACCGGGAGTCCTGTGCTAGTTCCGTTAGTTTCCACAACTCACATTAGTCCCTCCCGAGGTGTTTGAGGTGTTTTCCGGGCCGTCTCGTGGCTGTTGCACGATTTTGGCACCCGAAGGCCTATTTTCAAGCTTGAGTGTGGAAAAGTGCATTTTTGGACTTATTTTTCAAACAGGGAGTCCCGTGCTAGTTCCGTAAGTTTCCACAACTCACATTGGTCTGTCCCAAGGTGTTTGAGGTGTTTCCCGGGCCGTCTAATAACTGTTGCACGATTTTGGCTCCCGAAGGCCTATTTTCAAGCTTAAGTGTGGAAAAGTACATTTTTGGACTTACTTTTCAAACCGGGAGTCCCGTGCTAGTTCCGTAAGTTTTCACAACTCACATTGGTCCGTCCCGAGGTGTTTGAGGTGTTTCTCGGGCCGTCTCGTGGCTGTTGCACGATTTTAGCCCCCGAATGCCTATTTTCAAGCTTAAGTGTGAAAAAGTGCATTTTTGGACTTAGTTTTCAAACCGAGAGTCCCGTGCTAGTTCCGTTAGTTTCCACAACTCACATTGGTCCTTCCCGAGGTGTTTGAGGTGTTTCCCGAGCCGTCTCATGGCTGTTGCACGATTTTGGCTCCCGAAGGTCTATTTTCAAGCTTAAGTGTGGAAAAATGCATTTTTGGACTTAGTTTCAAACCGGGAGTCCCGTGCTAGTTCCGTAAGTTTCCACAACTCACATCGGTCCATACCGAGATGTTTGAAGTGTTTCCCGGTCCATCTCGTGGCTGTTGCACGATTTTGGCCCCCGAAGGCCTATTTTGAAGCTTAAGTGTGAAAAAGTGCATTTTTGGACTTAGTTTTCAAACCGAAATTCCCGTGCTAGTTTCGTAAGTTTCCACAACTCACATTTGTCCATCCCAAGGTGTTTAAGATGTTTCCCGGGCCGTCTCGTGGCTGTTGCACGATTTTGGCCCCCGAAGGCCTATTTTTGAAGCTTAAGTATGAAAAAGTACATTTTTGGACTTAGTTTTCAAACCGGGAGTCACGTGCTAGTTCTGTAAGCTTTCACAACTCACATTGGTCCCTCACGAGGTGTTTGTTTCCCGGGCCGTCTCATGGCTGTTGTACGATTTTGGCCCCCCGAAGGCCTATTTTCAAGCTTAAGTGTGAAAAAGTGCATTTTTGGACTTAGTTTTCAAATCGAGAGTCCCGTGATAGTTCTGTAAGTTTCCAAAACTCACATTGGTCCATCCCGAGGTGTTTGAGGTGTTTCCCGAGCCGTTTCATGGCTGTTGCACGATTTTGGCTCCCGAAGGCCTATTTTCAAGCATAAGTGTTAGAAAAGTGTATTTTTTAACTTAGTTTTCAAACTGGGAGTCTCATGCTACTTCCGGAAGTTTTCACAAATTACATTAGTCCCTCCCGAGGTGTTGGAAGTGTTCCCCACTCCTTCTCGTAACTGTTATACGATTTTGGCCCCCGATGGCCTATTTTCAATCTTAAGTGTGAGAAAAGTGCATTTTTGAGTTAGTTTTCAAACCGGGAGTCTCGTGCTAGTTCTGTAAGTTTCCGCAACTTACATTCGTCTCTCACGAGGTGTTTGAGGTGTTCCTCAGTACTCCTAATGACTATTACACTATTTTAGCCCCCGATGGCCTATTTTCAAGCTTAAGTGTGAAAAAAGTGCCTTTTTCGACTTAGTTTTCAAACCAGAAGTCACGTGCTACCAATTGATCTCTTTCAAGCATTTAAATTGATACTCACATCACTAATTGAACTCACAAATAAAGCTAAGCAGAGTTTACAAGAAAAACATTTGTTTCATATGCTAAGAGAGAGGACATGCTGAATAAATAGATAGGTGTAGTACATACCTGCACGGCTCTTTGTCTCCTCTTGAACTTTATCAATAACCTAGAAAACCGACGAATAACAACGCATTAGGTCAATTCAAACATTTTAAAATGGATAACAATAAAATGGTGATAGTTAGAGTTAAGACTAAGAGGAGCACGCCAAAAAGATAATAAATTATGACAATCAAGCAAATGCCTTGTAAGCAGATTTACTCCAAGTTTAACTGTCCTGCATCATCTTCTTTTATGCAATAAATTTTGCTGCCGCTCAACTTACCAACATATATTGAAAACTTCTACAAAAACATGAAAAATCTCCAGCTAGCCAGCCATCACTCTGATGACAACCATAAAGTATTCCTCAACTAAAGATCCAACTGCCCCACTTTGACATGGATTGCTAAAAGGCCGCCAATAAAACTATGTAATTTGCTCTAGATTTGCTTCCACGTTCGTGTTTGTACTTGGCTAATCACATTGCTGGCTAAGCATTTGCAAATGGCTTGCTGAGTGAAACCTAGCTACCGTTATTGGCCTAATGCATAATATTACACATCTATAATAATAGTTAAATAAGTTCCTCATAATATTACACATCTACACCATGTATGAGTATTATGGGGACAAAAGGCAGAATTGAAACAACCATATTGAAATGTTATACTGACCGCTATTCTCCTTGGTTGTGTGCATATAATGTTACAGTGTCCACCACATCCTGCTTCAATCATGTCATCCAATAAATATTGGAGGACCTACATAAACTGCTAGTCAGAATAAAACATATACTGATGTTCAGAGAAAAGGAGAATATCAGAGAAGGTTGCACTAGCAAGCTAGGGAAAGCTTATGTTGGGGTACAAGAATGCATGTTAAAAAGATAAACCAACTATGAGTATATTAACAGGAAAAATAAATCAAATTTGGACCTGAGTTGTCTTTCCAGAACCTATTTCCCCACAAACAACAAGAACATTATTCTCTTTCAGCAATCGCAATGCAGCTCTAGAATCTAACATGTGCTACAAACATGAACCATAATACATTATACAAGTTAAAGCGTAATAGAAATGACCAAACAGGGCATGGACATGTTGACACGGAAATGCAAAAAAACGTTGAACGCGACAGGTGGAGGACACACTCAAAATATATAATTTTACATATTTATTATATATCATATATAGAGATAAGCAATTATTATATGCCATGTATATAAATGTTTAATTCAAAGATAATAACAAACTGCAATATAATACTAATTTCTAGAGTCTAAAGACTAATTTTAAAGTTTAAAAAGGATGATAGGTATAGATTTACATTATTTTTCTTTTATCATTGGATTTTTAAAAAATAATATTCAAATTGGTTATGTTTTTCATGTGTGTCGAAGCGACAAGCACGTGTTTCCAAAGTGTTTAAAGTGTGTCTAAGTCTAGAAAAATTTTAAAAATAGTATGACATTCTTGGAAGTGTGTCCGACAGGAATAGGTATTGAAAAGTGTCCGATGAGTATCGCAGCATGTCCATGTCTGACATGGTGTCCAACATGGTGTCTGACAATACATGACACCTCAGACACCTTAGAATGTACATGCTTCTTAATTGATGGTTGACCCCTTTTTCATAAGGTGATTGTAATGGATCATAAGGCAATTATTGAAGTACTCCATGTATTTTTTTTCATGAATTTAAGTAATTTGGAAAGAAGAGAAATAGTGCCAAGACTACAAGTATTATTCATCTCCATTGGCTTAATTTATCCAAAAAAGAAAAAAAAGAAAAAAAAGGGATTTGAGAATTAAATATTAAATTTCTTGATGTCACTTAACCATATGTTATAAATTCCATGTAATGGTGCAGTTACAAACTTTTGTCACAGTACTACACCCTAAACCAAGTAATTTATATAGTTATACTTAATAAAAAGGAACAACGGGAAAAACATTTAAGATCCAGACTTGTGTTTCTTTCTAAAATACAGAATGAGAACAAACATATCGAAGGCTTCCAATTCATACATGCCATAGTCAACATGCTTGTGTGCCAATATACCCTCACAGCATAATTGATTTCCAATGGCAACTAATAATTAAAAAAATGCATTGCTAGTGCTGTAGATAGTTGCAATATACTGTATCATTGTGAAAGATCAATAGTACATGAGTGCAGGAGTTGCTAGGACATGAAGTCAAGTGGGATAGGAAAAACGGTATAATGTGAAAGGGCATGTTGGGTACAGTACACAATGAAGTAAGAAAAGATAGTTCTGCCAATCTGACGTCATAGAATGTAAGAAAAGTCACCTTCCACCCAGTGCAAAACAAGTGAAGCATAAGGCTCTATAATAGGCAGGTGGACAGTGAGATCCGGAAACAGGCGATGGAGAGCAAATGCTGCAACTCTATTTTGTGCATCCTGAGACCAGATGTACTTAAGGAAATGAAATTCACAGGCAGGTAAGCAAAACTCAATTCATTGATTATTTTCAGACGGGAAACTTTATTAAGATAAAAACATGAACAGAAAGCTGAACAAAACTATTAGCAGTTCCAACTTCCAACTAGTGCCTATAGAAATATGACCAAATATAACCAAGTTAAGTAGGGTTTAAAAAATACATAACCTTCATACACCCATTCTCATGAGCCACAACAAGAGCATCCCCATAAGTAGCAAGAGACAAAACAAAGGTCACATTTCAAGGTGCATCCTCCCCCAATACTGTCAAAGGACTGTGATCACTAAGACACCATAACCAGACAGTTCCATCCTAACTTCCACTATAAAGAACCCCATTACAAACTGCTAGAGTAGAGACAACTGACTTATGCCCATTCATAGTACAGGACAGAGAGTAATCCTGAATAAAAATTAAACAAAACCTCAATTTTCAGATTCCAAAGCAATAAAATTACTGTGTAACCAGAGTGGTCATAAAATGAGTATAAGCCCATTACCTGCAAGGACCATGCCTTTATTGACTTATCTCCACTACCAGTATATAGGTGTCCAGTTCCATAAATGGCAAGGGCATGAATACCAGTATAGCGCCAATCTTTTTGCTCAAATAGTTTCTTTATTGGTTCTTGATCAAATGGATCAGTAATACCCCAGATGTAAATGCCAACTCTACCATCACCACTTATGCACAATGGTTGTTCTTCATTTGTGAAAACTATAGCCGTAATTTTATGCTCATGACCCATAAATGTATGCAAGTGAGTAAAATCCTACAATGGGTAGATCCACTAATGAATCTCAATATAAAAGGATATTTAAATAGGAAACTACAAGACTGCAAAATGAAAATAAGTCATTCATTCTATCATATTTATGATTTAATTAATAGTGATTTGCAAAACTTGACCCATGCTACAAGTAACCAAAATTTGAAACTTAAAAGGTTTTTCAAATTTATAATTGAACTTTTTTACTTCCAATATATTAGTTTCAATGGTTAAAACTTGGGAAAACAATTTGTATTTGAAAATGTTGACTTCTCGATTACATTCTTTCTATTATCTACATAGCATTCATTCAAAATTAAGCTTCCTTAAGTTTTCCCTGTTTTCTCAGCAGCCAAACAAGGGATGCATTTACAGGTTTTTCAGTTCCAAAATCAACTAAGTACTTAAGTTTGATAGAACAGTTCCACTTATAATCAAGTTCTCTTTTCATATTTCAGCCCATTTTCTCATAACCCAAACAAAGGTATATATATATATGTATATATTACTACTATAATAAGCATAATTCAAAAGAATTTGGCCAATTTTCTGAGCAACCAAACATGGTTAAACCCTTATCAAATACTATGCCTTTTCTTTTCTTTTTTGAATTTCAACACCAAATGTTGCATCAAATGGTGAGATGCGAATTCCAGCATTACTCACACTAAATTAGCAACTTGTCTGCCAAACCAACCCTCTTTGGTCTCAATAATAAGACACATTTGTTCCTTTTAGGTATCAATTCCAATAATAAGACACATTGCCTCTACTTTAGAACACCAGTGAATGGTCTCACCAATTAAAGCACTAACACAACAAAAATAGCTTCAAACAAATGCACACACAAGTAATAAAATTCATAGCTGCTTTAAACTATATGAACTAAAAGATAGAGATAAAGGAGCCACAAAACATAAAATGAATTCCTGAGCTAACCCATTAAGTTGAAACCAAAAAAAGGAATATACCTCAACTCCTTTATAGTTGAATCCTCACCGAGTTTCAGTGTATCATCTGAAACTTTAGGAGGTGGAGATAGCCAATCATCCTCTTCCTTATCTTCACAATCAACAACCTCTATGAATTTCTCATTCTTATCTACCTTTTAACCTAAATTCAAATTAATACCAACACTCAAATCAATTTCAAACAAAGACTCACATTCTAGGTTGCTAAATCATTCAAATTCAATAAAATCTACAAAAATTAGAGATCTTTACAGCAGTATACAAATGCCTCCTTCGTTTGGGAGAGAAAGCTGGGGATGAATCTGAACAATCATCTGCAAATTCCAAAAATTAAAACG
Source organism: Camellia lanceoleosa (assembly GCA_025200525.1). Taxonomy (NCBI): domain Eukaryota; kingdom Viridiplantae; phylum Streptophyta; class Magnoliopsida; order Ericales; family Theaceae; genus Camellia; species Camellia lanceoleosa. The sequence goes on along the minus strand of CM045761.1, from coordinate 55,255,080 downwards.
TTTAAGACGTACACACACACACACATATCTATATATATATAGAGAGAGAGAGAGAGGATAGACCGTTGAGGCAGACAACATCGAAGGGTTGAGCACGGTGGTAATCGAAGAGAGGTTTGAGTTGTTCTTCGGTTGATTTGGCCTGTAAAATAGAGAAATTAAAAATCAAGTTCAGAAGCACTAGAAGAAAAAAAAACAAAACAAAACAAAATAAAAATAGTACTTGGAAGATTAGGGGGCTACAACTTGAAGTTTCACACCATTAGGGTAGAAGAAATTGGGACCAAAGTCGCAGTAATCGTCGAGGGAGAAGCAGAGGTCGGAGTTGGGATCGTGTAGGGTTTGAAGGACACGGTTCTAATTAAAGAGTTGTTAGGGAGGGTTTGAGAGTGTTGGTGTAGCGTAGTGATTGGAGTAGGAGGGGGTCGAGATTGAGAAGGGGGGAAGCGGAAGAAGGGCATTGGAGGGAGTGGCAGAAGAGGGATTCCGATGGAAGGCGGTGGAGGAAATTGAAAGGACAGGGCAGAGGGCGGTGGTGGTGGTGGCGGTGGCGGTGGTGGGGAGGAGAGTGGAGGTGGAGTGGTGGGTGGTTTCGGAGAGGTGGATGAGGTGTTTGAGTGTTGAGAGAGCGGTTGGGAGACCGAGAGGCTGCGGCAGAGGTGGAGGTGGCGGTGGTGAAGTGATTGAGTTGGTGGTGGTGGTGAAAGAGGGATTGAAGGAAGAAAGGTCAGGTATGGTGATGGAGATGGAGGATTCATCACAGTGTCTCTTTCTTTCTCCTTTTCTTTGTCGCCCTCCTCAGTGGACTAAATTATTTCCCCCCTAAAATATTTAGTGACTAAATTATGTTTTGGTGACAAAATTATTTCTTCGCCAAAAATAATAATATTGGCCACAAAAATAATTTTGTCATTAAATGATATTAAAATATTAAAAATTATTAGTGACAAAAATATATTCGTCATTAATAATTTTATAATTGGTGACCAATTTTTTCGTCACCAAAAGTCTATTAATTTTGGCGCCCTCCGAAAATGTTAGCGGGAAAATATTAGGTGACAAAAAAAATATAAATAATGACAAAATATAATTTCGTCACCTATTTTTTTTATTATGATTTAGATTTGTGACGAAATTTTATTTTTGTCTCCAAAAATTGTTCATTTGGAGACGAAATATGATTTTCGTCATTAAAAGATACGTATTTCGTGACAAAAAAAAATTTCGTCATTAGTTTTCGTGGCTAAAGACTATTTTTGTTGTAGTGAGTATTGGACCTGCAGCAGCCTGGTCCAATCGATTTTTTGGCTCGTTCTCATTCATTTCAAGGTCGTTTTCAGTCATTCAAAAGCCAAAAAAATTTCTGTGGGTATTTGTACTACATTTTCAAAAGGAAAAATTCAAGGAGAAGGCTATCCAAGGGTGTTACCAAGGAAAACATTCAAAGAAACATTGTTTAAAAGGCACCATTGTGTTCTTTGGGCTCGTAACTATTATTACAATGCTTAAAGTATTGGGTTTGCAAGGCTATTAGGTTTTCATCATTCTTCTTACCCAAGGCAACAGAACCGTTCTATTCCTTCACATCATCTTCATCACAAGGGTCGATTCAACAACAACAAGGCTTACCCTTATTAAGACCTGTTGTTGTCTTTAATTTTGCTTATTTTTATTTTTTATTTTAGTATTGTAATATTCACATATGAATTTTCATAGTAACACATTTTTTTTTCATATGGCTATTAAAAATACCATGGATTCTTCAAGAATCGAGATGCTTAATGGAAATAATTTTCGAGCATGGAAACGCCACATTTCTTATCTTCTTACACATGAAAAAACATTGCATACTTTATCCACTTCTAAACCAGATGATGATTCTAATTGGTTCCAAAATAAATGGATAGAAGATTATGTAATGGCAAAGGCAACTATGTTACATAATATGAAAGATAACATTATTCCGCTCATTGAAGAATCTAAAACTACAAGACAACTAATGGAAGCACTAAAAAGTAAGTATGGAGTTCAATCGGATACTCAAATTCAATTGCTCTTGGACAAATATAATAACACTCATATGAGTGATAATGATAGTGTTGGTGATCATGTTAATCAAATGGAATTAAGTGCTAAAAAATTATCCAACGCTGGTCACTCTTTGTCAGACAAGATGCAAGTAACAACCATACTTAATAGTCTTCCATTGTCTTGGGATCATATTATCACATCTCTAACTCATAGCGGACGAGAGATTTCAATGGTAACATTGCCTGTACTCTTAGTTTTGGAAGAAGAAAGAATGAAGCGCAAGCGTATAGAAGGATTGTCTTCTAACTTGTTGATGGCACAATCTTCACCACAACCATAGAATAATACCCACACACCATTCAACAAGAAAAAGACTACTTTTTTCAAGAAAAAATGGAAAAAAAGGATTTCAGAAAGGATGAAAGAAACCGCAAGAATGGCAAAAGCAACAACATCACAAGCATCAGATAGGCCCATGTTACAAGTGCGGTCAAAAAGGTCATATCAAAGCCAATTGCCCTTAGAAGAAGCAGAAAAAGGATAACAACCCTGTTGCCATGACAATTTCTGAAGCAATGGTGCTTGAGCCTTCATCAAATTCATGGTGGATTGATTCTGCTGCAACTAGGCATACTGTGCAAAATAAAGACATGTTCGTGGAGTTTACTGAAAAGAAGGTTGGTGAACACAGAATCTACATAGGCAACAACTCCTATAGTGATGTTTTGGGCATTGACAATTGTCAATTCTTTATTAATAGAACTTCTATTGTGCTTCATGATGTGCTTTATGTACCTAACATTCAGCAAAATTTAATTTCAATTCTGGTGTTAACTCAATAAGGTTTTGAGATTAATTTTAGGTTTAACACAGTATTGATGAAGAAATGAAGTGTATTAGTGAAAGGTGTAAGAGTGAATGACATGTACTCTCTTCCTATTGATAATAAAGTATGTATTTCTGATTATTTGCATGTTTCTACTAGTAATAGTTCTTATTTGTGGCATTTAAGGTTAGGTCACATTAATAAAAATAAAATGTCTCGAATGTTTAAAAGTGGCTTATTGCCTCAAGTATGTTCCGATGATTTTGATATATGTGAACCATGTATCAAAGGCAAAATGACTAGCAAGCCATTTTTCAAACATTGGAAATAATTGGAATTACTCGAAATAATTCATTCGGACATTTGTGGCCCTTTACGAACTAAAACTCATCGAGGCATGGAATACTTTATTACTTTCACTGATGATTATTCAAGATATGGACATATCTACATTCTTAAACACAAATCAGAAGCAATTGGCAAGTTTAAGGAATATAAATTAGAGGTAGAAAAGCAACTTGGTCGGTCCATTAAACACTTGAATAATGATAGAGTTGGCGAATATGAAGCTACGGATTCTTTCTACAAGGACAATGGCATAAAACATTTGTTTACAATGCCATACACACCACAACAAAATGGGGTCGCAAAAAGACGAAATCGTACTCTCATGGATATGACAAGGTCTATGATGGCTCATGCTGATCTTCCTATTCATTTTTGGGGCGAAGCCTTGTCCACTACTCCGTACATATTAAATAGAGTCGATACAAAAGCCAAACCTCTCACTCCTTACGAATGCTGGCATGGAACTAAACCTAATGTTCAAAATCTCAAAGTTTGGAGATGTAAGGCACATGTACTTATTCCTAAACCTTTAAGGGACAAATTGGGAAGCAAAACTTGGGAATGCAAGTTTATTGGTTATGTCGAACATAGGAGTGGTTATCGTTTTTACCATCCCGAACGTGGATTAATAGAAAGTAGAGATGCTATTTTTCTTGAATCCACTGATCTTGTTACTCCTATTGAACAAATTGAATTGCTCTTTGAAGTATCTCAGGATTCTTCTCTTCTTAGTCCACATATTCTCCCCGAACCATCTAATAGTGGGGGCAAACACAAATTACATGACGTTGTTTTACTTGCTTCGAATCCTTAGATAAGTGGGAGTAAGAGAGCAAGACGTCCATCTAGGTTTTTGAAAGAGCATTATGTTTTTCAAGTTGAAGAACTTAATAACTTAGTAAATGATCCTACTACTTATAATGAAGCAATGAGTAGCAGTAATGCTACACAATGGCTTGAGGCAATGAATGAAGAACTTGACTCGATCAAGAAAAATGATGTTTGGGAGTTAACCGATCTCCCAAATGGAAGAAAAGCCATTTGTTACAAATGGGTTCTTAGAAAGAAATTCAAAGTAGAAGGAAGTTTGGAGAAATACAAGGCCAGGTTAGTAGCCAAGGGATTCACTCAACAACCTGGAATAGACTTCGTAGATATATATTCTCCTGTTGCAAAATTTGCCTCAATAAGGATTCTAATGGTGGTAGTAGGTAGGATGGATTTGGAATTGCATCAATTAGATGTTAAAACTGCTTTTCTCAATGGAGAATTAAAAAAGAAAATTTATATGATGCAACCTGATGGTTTCCAGAACCAAGGCAACGAGGATAAAGTCTACAAGTTGAAGAAATCTCTATATGGACTTAAACAATCTTCAAGACAATGGTACTTGAAATTCCACCAAGCCATTTTAGAAATGGGCTATATTGTAAGTCATTAGATCACTGTGTTTATATCTGGAAAAATGATGACAAGTTAGAAATATTGTCTTTATATGTGGATGATATATTGTTAGCAAGAAATTGTCCAGATATGATTATAAAAACCAAAATTTTCTTGGCATCTAGATTTGAAATGAAAGACATGGGTCTTGCAACCTATATTCTAGGAATTAGAATTTCAAGAGATAGAAATTCAAAATTATTATATCTAGATCAAGAGAAATATCTAGACAAGGTGCTCAAAAGATTTAATATGGATAACAGTAATTCTTTAAGCACGCCTGTTTGCAAGGGACAAAGTCTTAGTAAAAGTATGAGTCCTCAAACTAAGTCTGACATTGAGGAAATGAGAAATGTTCCGTATGCTGAGGCACTAGGCAGCCTAATGTATGCTATGACAAGCAAAAGACCTGATATCTGTCATGTAGTCGGATTGGTAAGTCGGTTTCAATCCAATCCAGATAAGGAACATTGGCAAGCAGTCAAAAGAATATTCAGATATTTAAAAGGCACTAAAAATTTGAAGTTATGTTTTGGTTTGTGTGATCTAGATATAAAAGGATACACTAACGCAGATTTTGCAGGAGATGTAGATAATATAAAATCTACTAGTGGTCATGTGTTTTTGTTTGGTGGAACAGCAGTTTCTTGGTTAAGTAAGAAATAGAGTTGTGTTGCAAAGTACACTATAGAAGCTGAATACATAGCTTGCAGCATAGCCGTGAGTAATGCGGTCTGGATAAAACAATTTGTTGACATTTTACAATTAGGCATACCTGCCAGACCGGTCAATATGTTTTATGACAATCAGTCCCCCATCTCATTAATTAAAAGTGGAGCGAATAACTCTAAGGGAAAACATATTGATGTAAGTTATCACTATATTCAGGACATAGTGGAGAGAGGTGAAATTAAAGTCAATTATATTCCCTCAAAAGAGATGGTGGCCGACCCTATGACCAAAGGGTTGTCTCTTGAAAAATTTAGAGAACATGTAGCTAATATGGGATTGAAAAATGCTTAGCTAGGTGATTTAGCTACTTCTATAAGAGCATAGTCGGATGACTCTGGGGACGCCTAGATAACCAATGTTTTACGATTCTATCTTGCATGGAAACATGTGTTTGGTTAGGTAATAAAATAGAAGAACTAACAAGGTACAGATATCTTAGTTAGCCTGAGATGTAAAGTCCATAATATGCAATGTGCTAACTAGATGATATTGTCTGCTTGATCAGCAAAAAGTCATTGACAAGGTGTGTTAAGGAAAACCTTCACGAAAAATGTGTGCGGTTGAAGTCATCAATGGTGATTGCGTATGGACTATGAACCCATCACTGAAAATTGATGTCGTTCACTTGAAATATAGTGAATTGAAATCATCTGGAGTGTGTTGTCAGTGGGAGAACACATTCGTACAGGTGCAGTCAGATTGGTGGCAAAAACATGCGCACGTATGGCCAAGTCACAATCAGACGTCAATCTATGAGGTAATTTCATAGATGAAAGTTGGCATGAGGCAAAATTTTGATACCAAGGTAAACATGCCTAACTCAAGTTTTATCATCAATATTATAATGTGATCAAGTGGGAGATGAAGATATGAGAGGTGATCACACTATAATATGGTGGATCCTTTCACACCAAATCAAATCCTTATATGTTGATTCAATCTTTCCGCAGGAAGAAGTTACTGGAAGTAGGAAGTTTAAGATTTGAATGAAGAGTCACAATGGTTTAGAAACATGGTGATCATTGAGTTTGAATTCAATAAGTTGCAACCATTAATTAACAGCCACCATATGCTATATATATATGGATAGTTCAAAGCCCTTGAACTTCTCTCAATTTTTCCTCTTCCAGATTGTATTCTTTTGCGTGATTAAACACCCTCACGGGAACTTCGATCCATTGCCATTGTTAAGATTATCTTACAATAACAAACTTTTCAGTAAAAAGGGCAAGTGTATAACAAAATTTATTTTTTTGCTCCACAAATTAAATTGAAACTAATTTACTCAATTTTATTTTTCCAATTTTACTAATTCTTCGTAATTCATATCAATATCATATTATGCAAGTTTGACATTAACTTAACTAATTTAATATTCATATTATCAAATCGTCTCATATTTATATTTGTATTGGATAATGATCAAACTTAATCTAGTAATATGGTTTGAGTTGCGTTGAAGATTTTCATTCTTAATTCTAGATATTTAAAATTAAAAAAAGAAAAAAAATACACAAAATATAGGACTATTTTATTTTTGATTGTAATGTGTGTCACTCTTAAAATAAATTTTAAATGTTTTTGTTGATAATACAAAAAGTAATAATACGAAAAATTCATATAATGCACAATTGATAAAATTTAAAGAAAAATACTTATAAAAATAAAAATAAATTTTATTTTAAAAATTAATATTGTCATAGTAATGTTGTAATATTTTTTTTTTTTTTTTTTTTGGTTGGTGTTTAAATGCAAATACAAATGATCATGAGTTGATGTGAACAAAATCATCCCATTTAAAAAAGAGTGATGATATATAAATAATATTATGATTTAATAGTGATTTTTTATTTTAAAACAAAACATTTATTAAAAAAATTTATATTTATGATCATGTGTACTTTATATAAATTTTATTTATGAAAATAAAATTTTCAAAATAAAAAATGAAGTGCAAAAATTACCTAAAAGTCACCTCATAAAGGTGAGAGAAAGCATGCATAATGTCAAATTGGGAAATTCGCTAAGGAAATTCAACAGAGGAAAATGAAAAAGAAAGCCACTAATGGACCGTGACAACACCATCCCACAACAGTCTTCACCCTAAGTCGTCCCCCAATAGTCATCCCACAATCAAATCGGGTCTTTTTCCCCCTCTCATTCCCTTGTCCCTTTTATTTTATTTTTTATTTTTTTTTTGAACAACCAAAATCCATCATCCCTTGTCTCTTTTTCCCCCTCTCATTCCCTTGTCTATTTTAATATCTTTATGTTGTGTTTGGTTAAGAGTTTTGAGAAATAATTTGAAAAGAAAAATGAAAAAAAGAAAATAAAATGTAAATAAAATATACTTACATTTCACCTAATTTCACACACTTTTTTCTTTTCTATTCCAAATCCTTTTTCAAATTACAAATAAATGGTAAAATTTATCAACTTTAATAATTGAAGTAATAAATTATTTTATAGTTTTATAATTATTTTGGTTTTTTGGTTTTTTCAACCTATTTACAATTTTCCCATTGCCAAAGTCTAAAAAAACATCACACAACAGCATGCAATACGCAACTATAAAACCGGTATTATTTCCTTGACTTCTAGTAGTACCATAAAGAATCACACGATTTTTTTTGAACAACAAAGAATCACACGATTGGGAGGACCATTATCATCATCTGTATATTAAAAAGTTATACATCACACAACAGTATGCAATAAGCAAGTATAAAACACCAATATTTCCTTCACTTATCACAATCAGTCTCTCAAACGTTTGAACTAGCTTGCAATTTGTACCATTACTTTGTAAGTTTCTTTCTACAATTGTTTTGATTCAATTTCTAGTCTTCAGCTTGGTCATTCAGCATTCAAGCTTCTCTGTCTATCTATGTGTGCGTGTGTTTGTGGGTATGTGTAATTGGCATTTGGGGCTATCTTAACATGCTCAAGATTCTCTGCTCTCAAATCTCTCTGTGCCTTTATCTCAAAATTCTCATAATCATTGAATCACTAAACTTTTTGACATGTGATAATCTCAATATATGATTCAATGGATATTAATGTTTTGCGTTAGAAAAACATATATTTGGAAACAGAGAATCACGACAGAAAAATGTTATTTATCACTGAATTTATCTCACTGTTTTTCTTTCACCTCTCTGTTATATTCATATAATAAATGACATGTATATATAAGATTCATCATAGGCTTTTTTTTTTTTTTTTTAATTAAAAAAAAATGAGAAACCATATAGGATGTGAAGAGTTGTCATGAAATATTCGAATGAGATATAACAACCCTCTAACATATATAGACCAAATTTAGTGCAACCTTTTGATCTACAAGAAGTTGTGTGTTTATTTTTTTGTTTTTACGAATCTATGTTTGGTGCAACTTATTTAAACTTTTTATAAACTTTTTTTATATTTATTTTGGAAATCTGTTTCAGATTGTTTGATGCAACTTCTATTTATAGTATATAAGATAGAAATAACTGAAATAAGCTATAAAAAAATTAAATAAAATAAAAAAACCCTTACTTTTGGGAAACTGTGTGAGGAATGCTTTGGCTTATGCTTTTGGATTATTAATTTTTAACTAATAAACTACACCAAACAACATTAAGTATAACTTCTACTTATAACTTATGAAACAGATATAATTTATACAAACTAATACTAAAAATAGTCAATTATCTAAAAATTAAGAGAGGAGAGTCTTTAGATTCGCTTTATGACTATGAATTTTCAACTTGAGAAAAACTTCACCAAACTAACTCATAATATTTTGGCTTCTTTCATAACAGTTACACGCTTTTATTTTCTCTTTATTTTATTCATTCCACCCTAACACATGTTAGAGAAAAGCTTATGAACAAAACTATGAAATTTTTCTGTAGTAATTAATTACTTAATGGAATAAGCTTATCTTGTCTTTGTTAATCAGGTTTTCTAGCATTGATAGTTCATGGAGGTCACAGTAGAAGGAGTGTCTGAAGCACTAGATTTTCTTTGTGAAAATTCTGCAGAGCTCCCCATTCTCCTCAACCACACAAATTCATCCTTGCCTTCCTCTGGTAAAGATTTATTTATTTTTTAATTACCAAAAAAAAAAAAAAAACTCAATGTTTGATTTTTGTAATAAAATAAACCCCAAAATTTTTATTCTATAAATTTAATTCATAATCTTTTGATTTATTTTTAATCTAAACCATCCACTTATTTTTGTTAAATAAACTATCCGAAAAAATATTTTTTAGTTATTAAACTTAATAAAAATAGATATTTTTGTACACCTACATTAAGTTTAATGATTAAAATATTATTTTTTCGTTAATTTTATTTAACAAAAATAAGCAGAGATTCAGATTAAAAATAAATTAAAAATTTATGATTTAAATTCATAAAAAATAAAACTAAAAACTAAAAACTAAAAATTTATTTTGTTGAAAGGCTCAAATTTTGAGTGGCATTGTTTAAAATGTACATATGCAAACCCGTGGCAAAAGTTTAAAATGTGCACACTTCCACATTGCCGGCGTGGCATTGTTTTTGGGGTCTATTTAAGATTTGAAAAAGTCTGGAAACAAAACAAAATCACTCAAATTTTTTTGGATGGATAATTGTGTGGTAAAAATTAAATTTATATAGTGTAAAATCAATGATGGAACCAAGAATTTAATATGGATGGGGCATTTATTAATTATAATCTCAAAATTTTTCTTTCTCAATCAATAATAATAACATAATAATAATTTTCTGAGCTAATATTAAACACAAAAAATTAATATTTATTACAAAAAAAATTTTAATCCTTGATTTAAATATTAATCACTACAAATTAATATTTTTAATTTTAGCACAAATCAAATCCTAATTTTAGCACAAACAATAACAAAACCAAAATTCCTAATTTTAATATAAATCACCACTAATCAAGATTCATAATTTTAGTTTATCAAAATCTTTTATTTCAAAATAAATAATAACAAATAAACTTTTTTTACAAATCAAAACTTAACAAATAATTATAAATTTCATTATTTTTATTTAAAAGTAAAAAATAATAAATAAAGTTACCTGTAAACAATTAAAAAAAGACACCAAGGTTTTAGTGTGGTCCCAAATCTATATTATGTGATCTCAATCTAGTGAATTGTGAGTCAATAAATTACAAAATAACAAAAAGAGACAAAGAAGACAAATAAAATATGAAAACACTTAACAAATATTGTGAATATATAAAAAAAAATAAAAAATTCCATACACTTTTAAAATTTTTGAAGTCGTGTCGCCTGCTGTTGAAAGCCGTACTCAGTAAATATATTTTTTTTTAGACTGACCATTTCCCAACAAGTTAAGAATTTAAAAAAATAAAAAATAAAAGTAAAAAAGTTGAGACATTGGAAATTATTTCCGTGGTTGGGGCTGTGTGTGTCCGTGTTTGGTTGTAATTGGAACTGAAAAGAAAAAAAAAAACAAACAAACAAAAACGAAACAAAAGGTTGGGTGAGGCTTTGTGTGTTAGTGTTTGGTTGGGATTGAGAGGGAAAAATATTTATATATATATATATATTGAAAAGTGAAGATGTGGGGCTATGTGATGCGAGATTTTGAGTTCTAGAATATATATATTTTTATTTAGTACGCATCTCTTCAATTGCTTTGACTCAGTGCCCGGGGTTGTGCCACTTAAGACCAAACAAACCAGAACTACTGGTAGTGATCTGAAGGTACGTTCCTTTCCCATTTGCATATTTTTGGTGTTTGTTCCTGTAATCTGCTCCTTGCTAAAAGAAGCAGGACTTGTGTTTCGGTATGCTTCTTTCAGGGTAAACAGACACGTGTCGACGATGAGCCAAATGGAAACACATCTCAGTCTCGGCTAAGGTAAAGTGAATTTTCCTTGGTATCAAACATATTATTTTAGAAGCAGGATATTAATTATATTGTGAAGTTACTACAATATTCCAAAATTTATAGTTTGATTCTTCCCATTTGATGTTTAGACGGACTACAAAGATACGCTATTGAAAAATGTTAGAAGTATTCAGAAGGTTACCATATATTTAGTGACTGCTACTGTTAGTGAAAAAGAATGCAAAATTACGTTAAGGAGTCAAATGTAATTTAAAACTGTTTGGAATTATAATGTTATATATTTTTATTTGTATTGTTCAGGTGAATGGAGTCGGACGATATAAAAAATGGTGTTGTTAAAGGTGTTTCAACAAGTGATTTCAGTTGTATTGAACTAGTGTTGCCTAATTTATTTTCTCAGTTGAGATTGAGATACAAACAATAAAGTATTAAGGTTGATAAAATATTAATAAAATATCCCCTTTGCGCCCCCAATGCTAGTGGATTGGTTAGAGTAAATGTGTATGATCAGAGGTTAGATAGTAATGATAGTTTGCAGACGTATTTTATTTTCCCTGTGAATTGTCAATGCGAGTTAGTGTATTTTGGTTTGTCAAGTATCGACTTGAAAATTCAAATATTAAAAGGAGTATTACATATTGTAAAATGAAGGGGTATTTGAAGTATTCTATGAGTGATATGCCAGAAGATTTGCAAATGAGGGCCCCATCTATTGTTGTGTTATCTAAAAAATATATGAATGATAATGTTGATGTTTGGCACTGTGCTCCAACCAAGGTTATTCCGATTTTGAGACGAATTATATCTGTGGGTTTACCGGAGAGGCGAATAAATTTGTTGTTCGAAGGTTTTGGAAAAAGTGGTTCAGTTATTCATGAACGCAGAGGTCGTCTGTGTTTCTCTGAGATTGATGTACACAGAGGTGGTAATGGTATTAGTGATGTTGATCCTAACCAGTCGATTTCAAAGGTTGGTGTTAGAAAAGAGGAAGTTGATCGGAGACGATCAGTTGTTATAGACCCCGCAAAATTTTCAGATGTTTTACAAAATATAATAATGAGTATAAAAAATAGTGATGAGATTTAAGATGTAGTGGTTGATGATAAGAGAAATATAGTAAGTAAATAAAAGTTTGAGTGGTTTCATAAATAAAATTAGTAAAATTTTTCATTGATCATAATAGTGGTTATATTTACATCAAACCATTCTCTCATTTTTAGGGATATTGCATCTAGCCAACTACTGTTCCCATTAGTTAATATAATGCAAGGAATCCCTCCTCTAATGGTGAGATCTTGTTGAAATTTAACAAATACACGGAAGTCTCTCTGGTATCCAAGTAGATTCTTTATTAGTTCAGTTGGGACTATCGAATATTTGATGTCGTCTATGACGTTGTAGATGACGTCTTGGTCGTAGTCCTAAAACTTATTCTGCTGGAGAATTAGTTGTGTCGTTTGAAACTTCTAGCCCAGTCAGTTTTTCCCATTCTTGAGGGTCCTTCGAGGTAGAGGGAGATTAGGCAAATTGGCCACTGTTCTGGATCCTGTGCGTAGAGGACGAGAAGAGTTCTTCGTCAGTATATAAATTGTTGATATTATTTTTGTATATCCCTAATCTAATCCAGTCATCTTTCATCCAAACGGAGAGACAACAATTTTGACATAACTCATATTGTACAAAATTTCGACTTACAAACAAAATATTATTTTGTGCCCAATTTTTTACTTCTTCGTTTAGAAAATGAAATGAATTACAGGGTCTAGTATATGGGGGCATTTTTCGTTTGTAACGATCCCTTGAAAATGTTTTTAATTAGGGGTATTTTGTGACATAATCGGTTGAATATCTCTCTTTGCAGAGTGCAAAAAATTGTTCCTCTGTTTCTGCTTCTGCAAGTATTCCCCGCCAGAGTTCGTCTCTGTTCTTCGAAAGACTTTTTCTTTTAGATGAAAATTCTCCCCATTCTATGAAATCGCCCACTTTTTGTATATACTATCGACTTGTTGTTGGAGAGTGGAGTTTTTTTTATATTTGGATGATAGATTTTGCTATTGGTTTCATTGAGATCGAAAATCTCTGGATGCCGGTTTGGATCTTCTTTGTGCATTGAACCATGGCATGAAGGTGAGGGTTTCCATTTTCATGGAGCTTCATTGCGACAAGTATGTAGTATGGCTGACATGCTAGTTGGAGAAAGGATTGGAGGAGTTCTAAGAGTTGTTCTTTTGGGCAAGAGCACTGTGGGTAGGTAAGGAAAACATTCGTGGCACAAAAACAGAAAGAGGCTTTGCGAGACATTTTGTAGTAGTAAATAGTGAATTCACACCAGCCGCACAAGGGCTCTCTATTAGTTAAAAAAACCTAGTGTGAATGGTGTGAGTGGTGTGACTAGGGGGGCATTGTATTAATATTACCATCGCCCACCCCTCCGGCGCTGATCTGGGCCGTCCATTCATGTACTTGTGGAGACGTATATGGATAAGGTTAAAAGGAAGTTACACCCGGGCTTAGGTGTGAATGGTGTAAATACTTTTGATTTCTTTGTCGAATAGTGCGATACACTTGTCACGTTTATGGTGGTTTGCGTAATTGTAAAGTAAAGATATTTTCAGAATGACTGACGTAAAGCAAAGACGGGAAAATGATTATGCTTTTGAATTATTTTGAATGGGGAATCTTCTTCCTTACACGTGGGCCACTTTTGCTATTTATTTGATACCAGAAAACATTTGATGGTAGGGAGGAATATACTTTTGCAGTGGGATAGCTATTGTGGTGACGACGTTTTCGAGTACCTTGTTTCGTCCTTCTTTTTCTGTCTTTCTTTTTTGTTGATTGTATTGGTATACAATGTTATACTTCTTAGAAAAGTATCATGAGAATTACGGGCAGTTCACTCAAATGTGTGTAGATTGCTTTTTGACGTGGCAAATAGGACTTTGGGAAGAGAGTCGTCGGTCAGCTCCGATGAAGTTTATTCCGGTGTACGAAGAGCAAAGGGAAAAAATATCAAAACTAAGGTGTCTGAACAGAAGGGTTAGCAGAGGTAAGAGAATTTGCAGAATTTGTAGGATAAAAGATTTGGAGTGTTTTATCAAAAATGAAAGGAGTAGTAAGTAGCCAGTATTAGACTCCCCTTGTGTACCAGAGGTCAAGGACACCGGCAGCCAGTGGATATAAACGTAGTTATCGTAATCGTGCACCTTTTAGGGCCTAGTATGTTCGCAAATGGTACATTCAGAATATTCCCTGATATATTAAGTAGACTAAGAGGGGTGTAAGAAATTTATAATTGTACGATGAATAATTAAAAGACGTTAAATTTGATACTAAAGGTGTGGCGAAATTGCTGAATGGTATTGAGTTGGGTAATAAAAGATGTGACCATCAAACAGACGAGATTGTGGTTAATGATATAAAATTAATTGCGAATGCTCAATTGGGACAAGATGCTAAAGAGGAAGCTGTGGTCCACCACGTTTTGTTTTTCGTGATAAGTGATAATAGTTTGTTAGATTTCATCCCCACACTGACAAGATATTTATTAGAGTTGGTGAGGGTAATCCTAAGACCTGGATTGTTGATCCTGACCAGTCTAACAGGTTTCAAATGCTAAAGAAAATGAGATTCAAGCTTGTCGGTAGCAAGGACAAAGAGTACGTTCATCACGGAATAGAAGTTGTGGACCGGTTCTTCCTAGTTGATGTTTGGACGGACTATAAAGATACGTTGTTGGGAAATATTGGAAGTATTCAGAAGGGTGCCATATATTTAGTGACTACTACTGTTAGTAGAAAAGAATGCAAAATTATGTTAATGAGTCAAATGTACTTTAAAACTATTTAGACTTATAATTTTATGTATTTTTATTTGTAATGTTTAGGTGAATGGAGGTGAACGATATAAAAACTAATGTTGATGAAGGTGTTTCAGCAAGTGATTTCAGTTGTATTGAACTTGTGTTGCCTAATTTATGTTCTCAGTTGAGGTTGAGATACAAACAAAAGAGTATTAAGATTGATAAAATATTAATTAAATATTCCCCGCTTTGCGCACCCAATGCCAGTGGGTTGGTCAGAGTAAATGTGTATGATCGGAGGTTAGATGATAACGACAATTTGCAAGCGTATTTTATTTTCCCTATGGATTGTTAATGCGAGTTAGTGGATTGTCAATGCGAGTTAGTGTATTATAGGAATGGTTATTATTCCATTAATGACAAACAAGTGCCATGGATGGTGAAGTATCGACTGGAAAATTCGAATATTAAAAAGGGTGTTACATATTGTCAAATGAAGGGGTATTTAAAGTATTCTATAAGTGATATGCCCTAAGATTCGCAAATGAGGACCCCATCTATTGTTGTGTTATCTAAAAAGTATACTGATGATAATGTTGATGTTTGGCACTGTGCTCCAACCAAGGCTATTCTGATTCTGACAAGGATTATGTCTGTGGGTTTATCGAAGAAGCGAAAAGATTTGTTGTTAGGAGATTTTAGGGAAAGTGGTTCAATTATTCATGAACGCAGAGGCCGTCTAAGTTTGTCTGAGATTGATGTACACAAAGGTGGTGATAGTATTATATCTTAACCTCAACTGAGAAAATAATTTAGGTAACGCAAATTCAATCCAACTGAAAACACTTGCTGAAACACCTTCAACAATACCAGTTTTTATATCATCCGCCTTCATTCACCTGAATATTACAAATAAGGGTAAATTACACTGACACCCCCTGAGGTTTATATTTATTACAGTTCCTCCCTCACCTTTTGGAAATTACATCTTCCTCCCTAAGGTTTAAAGTTTCATTACAGATTCCCTCCCATCAGCAATTTAGTTTTTTTTAAATACCAATTTTTTCCTCACTGGGTAAATTATATTGACATCCCTCACATTTTGGAAATTACAATCCCCTCCCTAAGGTTTAAAGTAGAATTATCAATTACTCCCTCAATTAGTATTAGTTGGAAAAAAAAATTCATTGAAAAAAAAATTTGTTAGTAAAATTTTTAAATTCATGTTTCAAAATCAACGTAAACTCATTTTTTGAATTTACGTTTTTTTTTTCTTAAATTTACAAACTGAGACAATAATTTATAAACCAAAAAAATTATCAAACAACTTTTTATGACAGTTTTTAAAATTTTTGTAAATATAAATTGAAAACTGAAAACAAAATAGTTACTAAACAGGCCTCAGATGGTAAAAATGTCATAAAATTAACAAATAATTAAATAAGTTATCAACGTAAGAAATGACTTATCAAAAGATTCTTAGGCTATGTATGGTTTGATTTTTAGAAAAAAAATTTTAAAAATTAAAAATTAATTTGGTTAAGAAATAAAAAATAAAAAATAATTATCATTTAAGGGTAAAAAATAATTATCATTTAAACTTTTGGGCATGTTATATACATAGGTATAGCTGTTTCAATTTAATTTATAAAAAATTATTTCTAACCACTTGAAAGATAAAAAATTATATAAAAGTGATAATTATTTTTTATTTTTTATTTCTTAACCAAATTAATTTTTAATTTTTTTAAAAAAAATTCTAAAAATCAAACCATACATAACCTAATAAACTTTTGATAAGTCATTTCTTACGTTGGTAACTTATTTAATTATTTGTTAATTTTCTGATATTTTTACCATCTGAAACCTATTTGGTAACCATTTTGTTTGCAGTTTTCAATTTATATTTACAAAAATTTAAAAAATTGTTATAAAAATTTGTTTGATAATTTTTTTAGTTTATAAATGGTTGTCTCAATTTGTAAATTTGAGGAAAAAACGTAAATTCAAAAAATAAGTTTACGTTGGTTTTTAAATAGAAATTTAAAAATTTTACTAAATTTTTTTTTTCAATTAATTTTTTTTCCAATTAAATTTTTTTTTCAATGAATTTTTTTTCCAACTAATACTAACCGATGAGGCAATTGGTGATGCTACGTTAAACGTTCGGAAGGGGATTGTAATTTCTAAAATGTGGGGGTGTTAATGTAATTTACCCAGCGAAGGCAAAATTGATATTTAAAAAAATTAAATTACTGAGAGGAGGAATCTGTAATGAAACTTTAAATCTCAGGAAGGGAAATGTAATTTCCAAAAGATGAGCGAGGAAACTGTAATAAACATAAACATCAAGGGGTGTCAATATAATTTACCCTACAAATACATAAAATTATAATTCTAAACAGTTTTAAAGTACATTTGACTCCTTAACGTAATTTTGCATTCTTTTCCACTAACAGTAGCAACCACTACATATATGACACCCTTAGGAGGTTTTGAGAAAAGTGGTTCAATTATTCATAAACGCAGATATCATTTGAGTTTGTCTGAGATTGATGTACACGGAGGTGGTGATGGTATTAGTGATGTTGATCCTAACCTATCGATTTTAGAGGTTGATCCTAAACAGTTTTAAAGTACATTTGACTCCTTAACGTAATTTTGCATTCTTTTCCACTAACAGTAGCAACCACTACATATATGACACCCTTAGGAGGTTTTGAGAAAAGTGGTTCAATTATTCATAAACGCAGATGTCGTTTGAGTTTGTCTGAGATTGATGTACACGGAGGTGGTGATGGTATTAGTGATGTTGATCCTAACCTGTCGATTTCAGAGGTTGGTGTTAGAAAAGAGAAAGTTGATTGGAGAGGTTCAGTTGTTATAGACCCCACACAATTTCCTGATGTTTTACGAAATGTAATAATGTGTAAAAAATAGTAATGAGACTCAAGATGTAATAGTTGATGATAAGAGAAATATAGTAAGTAAATAAAAGTTTGAGTAGTTTCATAAATAAAATTAATAAAAATTTTCATTAATCATAACAGTGGTTATATTTACATCAAACTATTCTCTCATTTTCGGAGACATTGCATCTAATCAACAACTGTCCCCATTAGTTAATATAATACAAAGAATCCCTATAATGCTCCAAATTTCTAGCCCAAATGATAATACAACAATCATGACTTTTTCAAAGAAAACCGAATATAAATCTCCAAACTTACATTACATGATACAATAGTTCTTCATGCAACATTACATTAATCCAACAACAAGTAAATAAATAAATAAATACACCTAAGGGTTTACAAGTTTTCAAGGCTTGAGCTTGGTTATACAAAACAGTTATTCAAACCCACACACATACAGCCCTTGGCTTACACACAAAGTCACAGCAAAATGAGAGTCTCGTACTCTCAACACACATTTCCTCGCCTTTAGTTATGCGGGCATCACCACACATTTTTCTGTACAAAAATCCCGTAGGGTAAGCATAAAACCCAATACCAAATCCTTAACAAAGTATATACATTTTATACAAGTCTCAAGAGATGAAATGCACATGCCATGCTATGCCCTTTTTGAAGATAAATTACATTTTCATCTTTTGAAAACCATCATGCTCAATGATGTCATGCAATTTTAATTATTAAAAACTTAACAATTTATTTCAAGGGCGGTAAATACGACTCTGGTAATCTCTAGGTCGATGTCTGCAAGTAGACTGTACAAGTACTACCAAATTGTCATTTTTACCAGTATTAACCGGAAGACTCGACGCCTATCCTTGCAGGTTTTCGGTCTTTCACCCCGGACTCTCAAGCCAACTTATCCAATACCATCTACACCACCTATCAAGACTTATCAACGTATTTACCCCAAAACCATTTCATGAAAACTTATTTCTCAACATTCTTTTCTCAATGCAAGCTTGCAAATCGACTCTCAAAGTTTAATGTAATCAAATGAATTGTTAAGCCAATAACACAAGATGAATATAAATACTTTTATTTCAATTCATCATTCAAGGAATAACACAATTCCCTCTTCTAAAGTATCCTCAACAATTAGTCATTTCAAGACTATTTCAACGTTTTGAACAATAATTTCCAAAATGAACAACAATTTTCATATTCCCTAAAATTCATCATTTATATAAATATAAATAAGAAATTTTCTAAACTTTCATTTATTTTGACACATAAAATAAATACAACAATATCATTCATAAATTTTCAGTCTTTTTAAAAAAATCTCCAAATTTTAGGTTTTCTCACCAAAACTATACAACTCAAATCCTTTAAAAGAAAACTTTCCAAAATCATCTTTCCTTCAATCAGCGAAGATCAAAACCCATAAGATCATTTTAAAATAACAAGAGACAAACCCACTTTCAAAATCGCTCAACTTCTTAAATCAACAATCAATTTTCAAAGCTATCGAAAGATGATTTCGAAAATCAAATAGATCTTGCAATATATATATATATAACTCTAAGAAAATCCTTACCTCAAGTTTTGAATAAGAAATGAAATGGAGCCCCCAACTTCGAATGCATTTTGCATTTTTACTTCGAGGCGCTATCCCTCGACCCCACCAGGGTGCTGCCCTCTGACCTACCAAGGGGCGCTACCCCCTGGACCCCCGCGAGCTGACCGGGCAACCCGATCCCCGACTGGCCCAGTTAAAGTGGCAAAACATGAAAGAATGATTGAAATTGGGATCGCTACAATCCATTCTCTAATGGTGAGATCTAAGGTATGGGTTTGTTTTAAACAAATAAATCGCGAGGAAAGGCCGAAACTGCCCCTGCCGCTATCGAAGCCCGACAGGTTGTCTCAATGCCCGGTCGTGCTTCATTGAGGCCCGTCCAGCTCTCAGTATGAACCCAGTCCAATTTTTGTTTTTCTTTGCTTCATTTTGTTTCTTGTATTATTGAGTTATAAAATAAATAAAAATAAAAATAAAAAGAAAAAGAGAAAGATAGTGAAAGAAAAAAAAATTAAAAAAAATAAGGGAGCTGAAAAGGAAAGGAGAAAACTAGCAAAAAATAAAATAAGAGTGGAAAAGAAGAAGAAGAAGAAGAAGAAGAAAAGGAGAAAAAAAAAAGAGAGAGAAAAAAAAGAAAAAAGAAAGAAAAAAAGAGAGTTGGAAAAGGCAAACAAGAAAAAAAAAACAAAAAAAAAGGGGGGGAGAGATTTTTGTTTTTGTTTATATTATTGTGTGAGCGCATTTGTTTGATTTTTGATTTAATTTGTTTAAGCTTGCTTGTTTAAATTCATTTGTTCAAAACTTTTAATTTGTTTAAACTATTCCGAGTAGTTTATAATTTGTTCGGTCTGAATCATAGTTCATTCTGTTATTATGTTCTATCATAACCAAACGATATTGTATGTACGGTTCATTCAGAGAATTTCCAGATAAAATCATTCGTGTCACAGTAAAACCATTGTCCCTTTTACAACCAAATTGAAACACGGTGCACTGTATTCATTGTTTTAACACGTGAGTAAATTGGCTTCCACTTTACTACACCGCTTTGACCGCTTTGATTGTTTTGATTTTACATCTCTCTGTGTAGAATCCACGTTTCTTTCTAATTCCTACTTATGTGATTTGTTTGTTGTTTTATCCATCCAACTTTTCCTCCTCTTGCGTATGACGCGTTAGGATTGTACCTTCGATTAAAAACGGAAGGTGTGCATGTTTATTCACACCACATTTTCTCCTCTCACGTGCGACGCGTTAGAATTGTACCTTCGGTTAAAAACGGTAGGTGCGCCTATTTGTTTACACCAGCTTTCCTCCTCTCACGTGCTACGCATTAGGATTGTACCTTTGATTACAAACAGCAGGTGTGCCTGTTCATTCACACCACATTTCCTCCTCTCGCATGCGAAGCGTTACGATTTTACCATCAGTTAAAAACGACATGTGTGCCTGATCGTTCATACCATATTTCCTCCTCTTGCGTATGACGCGTTAGGAATGTACCTTCAGTTAAAAACATCAGGTGCGCCCAGTGTTCACACTACCTTTCCTCCTCTCGCGTGTGACGTGTTAGGATTATACCCCCGATTAAAAACATTAGGTGCGCGTGTTTGTTTACACCGCCCTTCCTCCTATCGCATGAGACGCGTTAGGATCTTGGTTGAGACCTTGGGTGCGCTCAATGGTTGCGTCGCCCTTCTCTCTTTCTACGCGAGGCGTAGTTAGATTTGCATTTTCTTACATCCTTTCTCTATGAGACGTAGGTTGGTTTATGCTTTCTTTGTGCTTTTCACGCACGAGACGTGCCTATTTATTCACTTCTTTCCATGTGGAACACGGCGAAGTTTATTTTGCCTTGTTTTGCTTTTTTTTCATTCAAACGTTGCATTCTTATCTAGAGTGTAGCGCTGTTTCATTGCTTCATTTACGTATTGTTTCATTGCATTGCTTCATTAAATGATCATAAGTTATTTGTTGCATTGCATTTCATGTTGCATTTTTCCCTCGAGTTCAATCTTTGCATTCATGTCTTGATTTCTTGCCCGAGCCTTGCGACCTTGTCAAATGGGTCGTCTCTAAATTTTGACATTCACTCACATCACGTTATGACTTCGAGCTCTGTCAAAGAGGGGCAACTGTGAACACCCCATTTTTGACCGACCGCAAGGCTCAAGCGCTTTGCATGGTACACTTGATGATGAAAGTGGTATTGTGTGTGATTTGAGGTCTCAACGAAGAAGCCTTGTTTAAGCTTCCAAACAATCCCAAACCTTCCATATTCCCAATGATTATACCCAAGAAATCTACTTTTACACCTTATGCCACCTTGTGTTGAGGATGAAATAGAAAAAACAAGGGAATGCATTAAGGCTTGGTCGTGCCTCATTGAGGACCAGCCATGGCTATTGACGACCGGCCAGGCCTTGGTAGCGAGAAACACTATTCTGGGCAGGAGGCTACCAATTGTCCATTTTTGAAGATATTTATGATATTTCTGGTTCAAATTCTATAAAAACGACCATATATCTCTGTTTTGAGGGTTGAAGAATTTGAAGAAAGCAAATATATCACCTTAAGAGCTCCTTCTTCTCTTTCTTCTTATGCAAGCAACACTTTGAGTTAACCTACCACCTCGAACTCATATCCATACACTATACACACTTTCATACTTTGAACATCATAATTCAAGCTTGAGAGTGTGCTGGAGCTTAGTTTGATCACAAACAAAAAGCTTACCCATTTGAGAGGTATAAGCTTATTATCTTCTCTCTTGCTTTCATTTCTTTCATTTGCTACATAATTCTTATTGTTTTGTGGTGTTTTGATCATATTTTAAGTGTTTTAAGTTTGGGTTTGAAGAGCTACCGAAAAAGTAAAGAGAATTTACTCTTTCTAGACCTTTACCTGTAGCTCAAACCTTTACTTTTACACTCTTTTTTTTTTTTTTTTTTTTGTCATCTACATTGATTTTCAGAGTTTAAAAAAAGGCTAAAAACCATGTCTTGAGGTTTCAAAAGTGGAGGGGTTAACCACCTCTCCTTGTTCTTGTTTATTAGCCTTGTTTCCTCTCTTTGTTGTTTAACTTTTTATGCTCTTTTCATGCGTTTTTAACCATTGTTTTTCATCACTTGAGGGCTGTTTTAGAACTGTTCTAAGTTGTTTGAGGGCTATTTTAGAACTTTTCTAAGTTGTTTAAATAATTCATGCCTTGTTTAGTTTAGTTGTTGCCTCATACATTTGCATACATAGCTTGTTATCCATTGTTCCAAGCTTTTATTCAATTCATTTCCATGTTTAAGAACCTCATTTCAGTAATTAACTTGCCATTCATCTCTTTCATGTAAGAGTTGTTTCAATTAGTTAATGGTTGTTCAAAGCGTGAACTAGTGATTTACACTTTCATTGCCAACTTCGTAATCTTTTTTTTCATGTTGAGAACCACCTCTTGTTTGACACATTTCTCACTTAGTGGATGTAACAATTGCCGTGGACTTAATGGATTAAAGGATGGCAAAGACTAATGAATTTGGCTTAAAATAAACCAATTCACATTAAAAAAAAAAAAAAAAAGAGTTATATTGCTTGGGGTTCAGCCAGACGTTATGCCAAATCCGTTGTGTCAAGAGTTGTCTTACATCAATTCATGATGTTTTGATAGATCTTGAAACGTCTCTACCTCCTTCTTTAAGTTCACTCCATGATAGGAGGGAGGGGTGGTCATTATTCATTTCATTTATTGATTTTTGTCCAAGTTGCGCATTGAAATCAACAAGCAATCAACTTGCTTATTGATGGTTTTGGAAACAATTCTAACCTTCTCTCGAGGCTTTCCCATAGCAGAGAAGTGTGAGTGGGACAAACAGGGTCCAAAGCACTCTATCTACACTGTTTTCACTTCAGAGCACAAAATAGAATTTTTGCATGACATTGAGGCACAGCCGGCCTTCTTTAGGCGTGGCCGGGCTTCATTTAGGGCCAGCCGATCCTCAATGTTTGGTCAACAGTGCATTTTTTGCAGAAAACAAAAAGCAATGGCTGAAGGTGAAACAAAATGTTCTGGGCAGACATTGATGTTCTTGGACGCTACGCATGCAAACATCATGCATCCTTGATTGATCATTAACTTATTAGTCATTATTGTAATTAATTATTGTTATTATAATTGACCTTGTTTATTTGTAAATGTTGTAGTTAATTCGCTTAAATAGCTAATTTACTTATCATGGTTACCCTTGTTGTAATAGCATAGTTAGCTAGGTAATGCTTTAATTTATTCATTCGGTTTTGTAATATTTAGTTTAATTCAGATTTTGGACTTTGATTCACACCCTCTTCTACGAGAACAATGTTGTAATAAGTTATATGTCTTCCAACCCCACGTCTTTCTCTCTTTTACTTACTTGATTATGATGGTTAGTTTAGAAACATCACATACTCCATGTTTCACATCCATTTTTTTTGCATGCATTCAAGGCTCGACTCATCATACTAACCAAATATCAATGTTCAAAATTCATTACTTGAATACATGCCTTATCGCATGTCTTGAGTAAAATCATATGCCATGCTCATAGCCGAGCCTGTAAAATACATAATGTACGAGTTCCATTAGTCATATTGTATTAATTAGGAACGTGAATATTTTTCTAATTATTTTGCTTTGTTTTAGCTCAGAATACTAGGTGAGTAATTTTATATTTTAGCATCTTGTATCGAATGTGGTTGTTACCATATCTAACATGTCCACTATGAGGCTAAGTGTTTAAGTGATATAACTGTTTGAATGCTTGTAGATGAAAGCTAATTGCTTGAATTAGGATGGCTTGATTAATGTCCATTTTAAAGCCTACTTTTTTCAAGTGACAAATTCACAAAACAATTTCGAAACAAAACACGAGATCAAGTGTTCCAATTATTACAAACTAGTCTATACCTTGTGTGTGCATCACATAGTAATATAGCTAATAAATCGAAACAAGAGCATATAATATAAATAAAAAACACATCATGATTAGTAGAGGCTGATCTTTGATCGGGTGAGTAGGATGCTAAATTCACGACCTCCCCCTCTTATACCTAAATTCCCGAGCTGAGACACTTTGCTGATGATGGACTAATGGCCTTTGGCATGAGTCTCGGGTTTCCTAAATTCCTAAAAGAAATATTTTGATGGCGACTCTGAAATCTAACAAAACATTCTATTTTTGGCATTTGATTCAAACATTGATTTTTCAAAAAAGAATTGCCAGATTTGGACTCTTTTTGTGTTTTCACTATTTCATATTGCACTTGTGAAATCAGATTTAGAACCACAAGTGGAGTTCGAACTGTAGGGCTATTCGCCTTCTGAAAGAAGCACGAAAAGTCGAGCTACAACACGCAATAGCAAAGATTGAACCAAAACATAGAGCTCCAAAAAATTAGGGCAAATGAGAACAACATTAAGGATTTAATGAATTTAGAAAGACAACGTAGAACAACAGAAATTAGAACCAAAGGTCTAAAACTGTAGGAAAAAGGTTGAAAACGCATAGCAAAGAGAATACAAATCATCAACGCAATGAACTAAAACAATTGAAACTAATAGCAAAAA
This sequence comes from Camellia lanceoleosa, assembly GCA_025200525.1. Taxonomy (NCBI): domain Eukaryota; kingdom Viridiplantae; phylum Streptophyta; class Magnoliopsida; order Ericales; family Theaceae; genus Camellia; species Camellia lanceoleosa. The sequence continues at coordinate 55,229,928 of CM045761.1, read as the reverse complement.
CAAATTAGACTTTAATGGATTTAACCATCATGAAACCAAAAACCAATTAGGACATAAATTATAGAAATTAGTGAAAAGACTCTTTCATTAAAATGTGTTAAAAGAAACAGAGACAGAAGGGAAGGCTCACCAGACACCAAAGAAGATAGTAATCATCGCCGAGGAATTTGCCAAATAGTTTCAGTAGATTGCTAGATTCCTGCTTGTTCATTGTTTTTTTGTAGGGGTGTTCGCGGTTCAGTTGCGATCGAAAAACTTTCAATTCACCATCCATCCGCTGGATGGCGGATTGAAAAAAAATCAATCTGCATCTACTCGCTAGATTGACTGATGTGGAGAGCGGATTGGCAAATGGATGTGAATCGGTTTAGCAGTTTAAACTTTTACAAATTTTAAACATAATACAACTTGTTAACATTTTTTTTTTTTTTTTGGATAACAATCTAACTCAACATAACCAAAAGATTATTAAATAAATTGTCAAATACTAATAATTAATATATATTAAAAAAACAAACATGCATTATCAAAACTATTTCATTACTTTTTTTTATTCAAAAACTATTTAATTTGATTTTTTTTTAAATGATAAAATTAAACATTATATTTTCCACACAAAAATACCAAATATTAACACTTGTCATTTGATAAAAGAATTTTTAAATTGAAAACACAACGAAATATTTAGAATGAATTACACCAACGGTCCCTATAGTTTGGGATTTATCTTACTTTAGTCCCTGGCTTTTTAATTACGACACATTTGACCATGAATTTTAAATCTTGTTCCAAATAAAGACAATTGAAGATACTATTCAGTGTGTTTGGTTTGAATTTTTTGGATTAAGTTTTTTGAAAACTGAGTTTTTTTTATTTTCGTATTTTTTATTTTTAGTGAATATTTTTAAATTTTAAATATTTTTTTTTTACTTTTTTAAATGCACCTTACTTAGCTGTATTTAAAAAGTAAAAAAAAATTGTGAAAAAATATTTTAAAAAATTAAAAAATACATAAAAATACAAAAAATGTACTAAATTCTCGTATTTATATATATATATATATATATTTAGTATTTAGTGAATTTTTAAAAGGCTTTTTTCACAATTTTTTTACTTTTTAGGTGTATTTATGTTAGCTATGTCTAAAAAGTAAAAAAAAAATGCTTAAAATAAGAAAAAAATTTCAGTAAAAACAAAAAAACATGGAAAACAATAAAGTAGAATTCTCTAAAAAGTGTTTTTTTGAAAAACCTAACCAAGCAAGTTGATTGGATTTTTCAAGGGCAAATTCGTCAATTTGATAAAATATAAATTAATTTGACACAAATAAAAGTCAAAAAATTATTTTTAAATTTTTTAAAATTATTTCTACCTACTAATGTAACGCCCTCAAAATAAACTCATAAATCATACATTCTTGACATGCTTAGATATAAAAGAATAAAACATAATTACATATCATCAGAGTATTTATTACAAAATGTATTACAAGATGACAACAAAAATAAATGCCCTATAGGCTTACAACTTTCCAAGTCAACACTTGGTTATAAAAGAGAGTACTAACTCTACACAGAATAAGCCCTTGGCTTGATATACATGTAATACAATCAAAATAACAAAAGAGTCCAACAGCCTCAAGCCTCCTAAGCTACGTCATTGGAGATGGCATACTACCTGTACTTGAAAATGATGTCCCATATAGGATGAGCCAACGCCCAATAGAGATATACTAAACATAATATGAGCAATAACTAAAACATTAGAATTTGACAAATGTTTAACTCACATAAATCAATTCATACCCCATTTCAAATACATGACAAATGTGTCCATGTTTCATTCCATTTTCATTACTTATCCAATTTCTCAATTCATAATCTTGGCTCAGAACCTGGCCATATACTTTAAATGAGGTTATACCTCATATTAATAACTCTTCCATTTCAACAATTTAAGTGAGATAACAACTCATATCACAACACTTCCATAAGCCACAATAGATACACAGATTCGTTGTATCAATAACACATAAAGCACTTCCATACTTCACAAATGATACACAGATTTGCTGTATCAATAATTCAATAGATACACGTATTTACTGTATCAATGGAGTTCATCCCCTATCTCCTTCGACATAACATCCGGTTTAGGAGTCCATCCTCTATCTTCCCCTAAACCGTGGAGTACATCCATTATCTCCTCCTACACAATACAATGTATATAAACACATATCATATACACAATCAATCAATACATAAATTTGATGTATTATTCCAACCGCCACATCCGATCACATATTCAATTGATTAGTTTTAGTTTGCCTAATCATCATTCATTGTCTACAACAATCAAGACTATCCTCCACCGATAGCCTAAAGCAGATATTTCTAAACAGATAATAAATGCCTCGACAGATATAAAATCTCAACATTTTCAAAGTGAGCGATTAATAAATCCAACTCCACCATTCTAACTCATAATGAGCCAATTTCATTATTTCCAACTCAATGTCACATTTTCATAACAATTGTCATTAATTACACTAATGACCCAAACATACCCACACATGGCATTTTTTCCCTTTTTCTCAATATTAACCCAATGGTCCAAATATTAGCAACAACATTAACACTATCATTTTAAGACCCAAAATATATATTTATGAGTCACAACAACAAAAACCCCTCTTTTGAAAATAACACATTACAAATCTTAACTTTCCGAATCAACCCATCTATACAAATAATTCAATGTCTATGTCAAAGCACATAAGAATGAGTAAGAATCCCTACCTCAAGAGAAGAACCCAAGAAAGAAGATGAAGAAAAACAAAATTGCTCCAAACTCTAAGATTTTCAGATCAAAATGTAGCCCTCAACGATCCCCACACTTTTTAAAAAAGCCGAAGGGTAAGGAATCACTCCTACTAGATCAATCCCTAGAAAAAAGGTAAGGTTTTAGAGTGAGGTGCCCTCAAATGGTGATTTTCGAAAAGTAAAAGAGAAAAAGGATGTTGAAAAGTGATCCAAAAAATGAAATCCCGAAAAGATATACCAATGGCCCCGCTTGAGCGTGGAAACCCCGCTCGAGCGTCAGACACAGACTCACGCTCGAGCGTCAAAATTGCCGCTGGAGCGTCGATTGCACACTCCCAGAAGTTTTGCAGACATGGTCCCCGCTCAAGCAGAGGAACAAAATCAAAGGGTCACGCTCGAGCGTCAAAACTCCCGCTCGAGCGTCTGAAGACCTGCAGACAAAAGTACTAGGAGATGGAAAATCACGCTCGAGCATCAAAACGCCCGCTCGAGCGGAGAAGCAACAACGAAGGGCCCGCTCGAGCGTGAAGGCCAAATTCTGGGCATCAACCAATGGTTCGAAAGCACAACCAACCTATTTCAAACCTGCCCAACACAACCCAAGACTCAAATACAAAGAGTAAGGGAAGGAAATGAAAATGAGACAACAACACAACCACGGAACCAAATCCGGAATACAATATACAAAGGAAATGAAAACCAGGATCGCTATAACCTTCCCCCCTTAAAGAATTTCGTCCCCGAAATTAAGTACAAGTTTTTCAAAAAAAACCAGTTTTTCTCAATTCTCAACAACATTACAATTCATTTCCCAACGACTAGACCCATTACCGATCATTTCATCACTATTCAAGAGGCATTTCACAATATATACACAATATGCATTATTAGCATGTTTTCCTTTGAAATCTACCAATTTCAATACATTTTTCACAATTTTATATCATATTCAATATTCATGATATACTTCCATTTCTACAATACATTCAACATATACAATGTTACATTAAACTGCCATTTCAAGGCAAGTTCCAAAATACTTCCATAAATCCAAAACATATACGATGTTTTACAACTCAAGACATATTTAATACTCTTAAAGTTCATTAATATTACAAAATCCCAATACATGGTTAAGTAATTACAAACAAGTCCGGATATTTCTCACGGACATCCACCTCACGTTCCCAAGTGGCTTCCTCCACTCCGTGATATTTTCACAAAACTTTTACCAAGGGAATGGTCTTGCCTCGCAAGACTTGGTCCCGTCTATCCAAGACCCGAACCGGCCTCTCCTCATATGAGATATCCTCGCCAACCCCCAAATTCGTCCAATCCAACACATGGAATGGATCCGGCTCATACTTCCGAAGCATACTAACATGAAACACGTCATGTACCCTAGATAACTGCGGCGGCAAGGCCAAACGATAAGCAACCTCTCCAATCCTCTCAAGGATCTCAAAGGGACCGATAAACCGAAGAGATAACTTCCCACTCTTCCCAAACCTCATCAAACCCCGTGTAGGTGATATTTTTAAAAAAACATGATCACCCATCTCAAATGCCAAAGGCCTCCTCCTACGGTCGGCATAACTCTTTTGGCGACTCTGGGCTGTAACAAGCCTCCTACGAATAAGCTTAACCTTCTCTATCGTTTCCCTCACCAACTCCGGGCCTAACAAAGGTGCATCACCCACCTCGGCCCAACAAACTGGAGACCTACATGGTCGGCCATACAATGCCTCAAACGGTGCCATACCGATACTCGACTGAAAACTGTTATTGTAGGCAAACTCCACCAAGGGCAAGTGCCTCTCCCATGTCCCACTGAAGTCAAGAACACAACCTCCAAGCATATCCTCAAGGATCTGAATAGTACGCTCGGACTACCCGTCAGTCTGAGGATGATAAGTCGTGTTAAAGGTCAATCTAGCACCCAAGGCACTCTACAAACTCTGCCGCAACCTAACAGTAAAGCGTGGATCTCTATCAGAGATGATCGACACTGGGACCCCGTACAACCTCACTATGTCCCGAATATACAAATCGGTAAGATGATCTACCGAATCTCTCACGCGCATAAGGACGAAGTGCGCTGACTTAGTCAACCGGTCTACAACCACCCAAATAGCATCACTACCCCGTTGAGTCCTCGAAAGACCTACAACGAAGTCCATAGTGACATGCTCCCACTTCCACTCGACAATAGGCAGGGTTGCAACAAACCCGCTGGCCTCTGATGCTTGGCCTTCACTTACTAACAAGTAAGGCACTTAGACACGAAAACTGTCACGTCCTTCTTCATACCCTGCTACCAAAACTGGCGACCCAAATCACGATACATCTTGGTGCCACCCGGATGCACCACAAGGCGTGAATGGTAAAACTCTCAGAGTACCTCCTCTCGACAAGACTCCGGCACAAACAAGCAGTCTCGGTATCTCACACTCAGGTCGGGATACACAGACAAACCCTTCTCAGCCTTTCCACTAGAGATCTGCTCTCGAAGGGATTCTACTTCAAGATCACCTCTCTGTACCTCTAACACTCGGTTCACAAGTGTAGGCTGCGCAACAACAGAAAACAAGGCCACAGCCTCAACAAATTCGCCCAGAAGCAAATCAAACTCGCCAAGTGCACCCAACATCTCCTACTCCCAGATGGCTATACAAGCTACATCACTAATGGATTTCCTACTAAGGGCATCGGCCACAACATTGGCCTTTCCCGGGTGATAGTGCAACTCGAAGTCGTAGTCCTCAATGAACTCCATCCACCTTCTCTGCCTCAAATTTAAGTCCCTCTGTGTAAACAGATACTTCAGACTCTTATGATCCGAGAATACCTCGAATCTCTCACCATAAAGGTAGTGCCTCCAAATCTTTAAGGCAAATATTACAACTGCTAGTTCTAGGTTATGTGTAGGGTAAATCCTCTCGTGTATTTTCAACTGACTTGAGCCATAGGCTACCACTTTCCCCTCTCGTATCAACACGCAACCTAAACCCTCTCGTGAGGCATCACAGTAAACCGCATAACCCAACCCTCTCTCCGGAATAATCAAAACCGGAGCGGTGGTCAGTCTAAACTTCAACTCTTGGAACGACTTTTCACAAGTCTCACTCCATACAAATTTGATCCCTTTCTGCGTCAATCTAGTCAACGGTGAAGCTAGCTTGGAGAAGTCTTTCACAAATCGGCGGTAATACCCAACTAATCCCAGAAAACTACAGATCTCAAAAACACTCTTAGGTTGTGCCCAATCTTGCATTGCCTCAATCTTGGATGTATCAACCGACACCCCTTCCCCGAAAACCACATGGCCTAAGAATTTAACCTTTCTTAGCCAGAATTCACACTTCCCAAACTTGGCATACAGCCTATGGGCTCTAAGCAACTCAAGCACCACTCTCAAGTGTTCCTCGTGCTCCTCCTCCGAAGGTGAATAAATCAGAATGTCGTTCACGAAAACGACCACAAAGCAATCTAAGAATTCCCAGAAGATCCGGTTCATTAGGTCCATAAACACTGCCGGTGCATTGGTGAGCCCAAATGGCATCACCAGAAACTCATAATGGCCATACCGCGTACGGAATGCCGTCTTCGGAATATCCTCCTCCCTGACCCTCAACTGGTGGTAACCCGATCTCAAGTCTATCTTAGAGAAACAACGGGAACCCTTCAACTGGTCAAACAAATCATCTATACGGAGCATAGGGTACTTATTCTTGACCGTAGCCCGATTCAATTTCCGGTAATCGATACATAGTCTAAAGGCAACATCTTTCTTTTTAGCAAAAAGGGCCGGTGCTCCCCACGGCGAAACACTAGGGTGAACAAAACCTTTATTTAGTAACTCCTAGAGTTGAATCTTCAACTCACTCAACTCGGCTGGGCCAAAACGGTAAGGTGTCATAGAAATCGGCGATGTGCCAGGCACTAAATCAATGGAGAACTCTATCTCTCAATGAGGTGACAAACTGACAAGATCCTCGAAAAAAACATCCGAATACTCGCAAACCACTCTCGACAACTCAACCCCGGTCTCTTCACACTCACTACTCATAAGGTTAGCGAGAAGACCACTAAGCTCACTCCGCCCCCGCGAATCATACCCTGGTGGCAACATACTACCAACCCGATCCCCCAAGAAATGAAAACAGTCTCCACTCAAGGTATATACTGTGACCCTCTGGCGATAACAATCAATAACAGCCCGGTATGACGATAACCAGTCCATACCCAAGATAACATCAAAACCCGACATAGGCATAACTACAAAAGGAAATGGAAGTCGGTTATCTGCTACCTCTATATCACAACCTCTACACCCTTGTTTCAAAATCAACTCACCCCCGACAGGTGATACAACACAAATAGGAGATGCTAACTGTGCCAACTCCAAACTCAAAACAGATGCAAATGCAGCAGATATAAAAGAATGGGATGCACCCGTATCAATCAACACATTGGCAACCAAGTTGCGAAACAAAAAGGTACCTCTCACCACCGATGGAGCCGGTACAAGATCCTGCGCAGTAACAGCATACATGCATCCTGTAGGCCCCTGATCTACCTGCTTACCTCTAGGAGCAAAAGACTGCTGCACAGACTGGGACGACGAAGCTCCCTGATTGGTCCTCGAGGCCTGAACTGACTGTGCTGGCTGAAAACTCTGCGTCTGTCTAGAACCAAATGCCCCCGAAGTGGCACTCAACTGCGGACAGTACGTCTTCAGGTGCCCCGCCTGACCACACTAATAGCAAGACAGTGGCTGACCTCTACCCTAACTCTGGCCCTGAGGTCGAGCCGATGATGAAGCTGCTCTCTGCCCTTCGCCCTTCTGCGGGCAAGCTGGAGACTTGTGGCCCAGCTGACCACATTTGTAACAAGTCACGTCTCTCTGACTGCCTCTCCCAGAACCTGCACTCAGCACTGGAAAGGTCGATTTAGCAAAACCACCCTGAGACTGCTGAGGGTTAGAACCCATCTGTCTCCTGCCATCGCCCTGGCCATCCTGACTCCTCTTGGAGCCTCTCTGCCTCTCCTCTTCCTCCTGCATCATACTCTCCATATGGGTCGTAGCATCCACAAGGCGCCCATAGTCCCGGGTTATAGAACCCCTAACTCTCATCTTGATGTCATGCCTCAACTTCCTCTCAAACTCAAGACAGCGGCGTTCCTCAGATGCCACGAGCTCAGGTGCGAATCTAGATAGACTGGTGAATGCGGCCTCAAACTCCACCACTGAAGAACTCAGCTGCTTAAGCTGGCAGAACTGATCCCTCAACTTCTCCCTGATAGTTGGAAATAAATACTTCTCTTGGAAAGCATCCACAAAAGCCTCCCATGTGCCACCAATACGACCCCTCATAAACTTCCACTACTAACCCGCATCCCCCTTTAGTTGGAAAGATGCCAAGGTCACCTTCAATGCTCCGTCTTCGATGCCAAGCATCTCAAACGTCTTAGTCATCTGCTCCAACCACTCATCTGCCTTAAGTGGTTCCTTAGGATCCCCAACAAACTCATCCGGGTTAGACCGGAAGAACTCCCTCTTTAGAAATGAAGGCCCTGCCTCAGCAACATAGGCCTGGGCCTGATTCTCAGCTCTGAGAATGCCCAAGGATTCCCTCAAAGCTCCTGCCATCTCGCAAGCTAAGACGCCCATGGCCTGCTGACTTACCGGCTCGGCCACATTGGCCTGACCAACACCCTCCTGCTGCTCCGGAATCTCCTCCGGTATAGGCATCTCCTGCCTCCTAGGCCTACCTCGCCTACCACCACGTCCTCGTCCTGACATCCTAATAAAGGAAACAAAAAAAAATTAGCACATTCACAAATATGCCGAACCTATAACACTCGCGTCTTAATGCATGGACAACTGTAATTCACTCCACGAAATCACATAATCACATAAGCACTTACGAATTTCATTTCTGGATAATGATAGTCCCGAAGCGTTACAAGAGTTTTGGTTAGAAATAGCATTGATCAAGTGTTTTTCCAACAAGACTCACAGAAACCTAAGGATCCAATCAACATCCTAGAAATTAAATCTCATACCCAAATAGTCATATAAACATGTTATCACATAAGCACATAACACTACACATGTGTCTCTAACAAGCGAGACAAGCCCATTGTGATACTAATCACTTCCCACGTACCTAAAGTATTCAAACCCGGTACGCTCTGATACCAAGTTGTAACGCCTTCGAAATAAACCCATAAATCATGCATTCTTGACATGCTTAGATATAAAAGAATAAAGCATAATTACATATCATCAGAGTATTTATTACAAAATGTATTACATGTTGACAACAAAAATAAATGTCTTATAGGCTTACAATTTTCCAAGTCAACACTTAGTTACAAAAGAGAGTACTAACTCTACACAGAATAAACCCTTGGCTTGATATACATGTACTACAATCAAAATAACAAAAGAGTCCAACAGGCTCAAGCCTCCCAAGCTACGTCCTTAGAGGTGGCATACTACATGTACCTGAAAATGATGTCCTATATAGGATGAGCCAACGCCCAGTAAAGATATGCTAAACATAATAAGAGCAATAACTAAAACATTAGCATTTGACAAATGTTTAACTCACGTGAATCAATTCATACCCCATTTCAAATACATGACAAATGTATCCATGTTTCATTCCATTTTCATTACTTATCCAATTTCTCAATTCATAATCCTAGCTCAGAACCTGGCCATATACTTTAAATGAGGTTATATCTTATATTAATAACTCTTCCATTTCAACAATTTAAGTGAAATAACAACTCATATCACAACACTTTCATAAGCCACAATAGATACACAGATTCGCTGTATCAATAACACATAAAACACTTCCATACTTTACAAATGATACACAGATTTGATGTATCAATAATTCAATAGATACACGTATTTGCTGTATCAATGGAGTCCATCCCCTATCTCTTCCCACATAACATCCGGTTTAGGAGTCCATCTCCTATCTTTCCCTAAACCGTGGAGTACATCCCCTATCTCCTCCTACACAATACAATGTATATAAACACATATCATATACACAATCAATCAATACATAAATTTGATGTATTATTCCAACCGCCACATCCGATCACATATTCAATTGAATAGTTTTAGTTTGCCTAATCATCATGCATTGTCTACAACAATCAAGACTATCGTCTACCGATAGCCCAAAGCAGATATTTCTAAACAGATAATAAATGCCTCGACAGATATAAAATCTCAACATTTTCAAAGTGAGCGATTAATAAATCCAACTCCACCATTCTAACTCATAATGAGCCAATTTCATTATTTCCAACTCAATTTCACATTTTCATAACAATTGTCATTAATTACACTAATGACCCAAACATACCCACACATGGCATTTTTTCCCTTTTTCTCAATATTAACTCAATGGTCCAAATATTAGCAACAACATTAACACTATCATTTTAAGACCCAAAATATATATTTATGAGTCACAACAACAAAAACCCCTCTTTTGAAAATAACACATTACAAATCTTAACTTTCCGAATCAACCCATCTATACAAATAATTCAATGTCTATGTCAAAGCACATAACAATGAGTAGGAATCCCTACCTCAAGAGAAGAACCTAAGGAAGAAGATGAAGAAAAACGAAATTGCTCCAAACTCCAAAATTTTCGGATCAAAATGTAGCCCTCAACGATCCCCACATTTTTTACAAAGGCCGAAGGGTAAGGAATCACTCTTACTAGATCAATCCCTAGAGAGAATGTAAGGTTTTAGAGTGAGGTGCTCTCAAATGGTGATTTTCGAAAAGTAAAAGAGAGAAAGGATGTTGAAAAGTAATCCAAAAAGTGAAATCCCGAAGTGATATACCAGTCGCCCCGCTCGAGCGTCAGACACAGACTCACGCTCAAGCGTCGATTGCACACTCCCAGAAGTTTTGTAGACATGGTCCCCGCTCAAGCGTCAAACTCCCCGCTCGAGCGGAGGAACAAAATCAAAGAGTCACGCTCGAGCGTCTGAAGACCTGCAGACAAAAGTACTGGGAGATGGAAAATCACGCTCGAGCGTCAAAACGCCCACTCGAGCGGAGAAGCAACAACGAAGGGCCCGCTCGAGCGTCAAAAGCCGCACTCAAGCATGAAGACTAAATTCTGGGCATCAACCAATGGTTCCAAAGCACAACCAACCTATTTCAAACCTGCCCAACACAACCCAAGACTCAAATACAAAGAATAAGGGAAAGAAATGAGAATGAGACAACAACACAACCACGGAACCAAATCTGGAATACAATATACGAAGGAAAGAAAAACCGAGATCGCTATAACTAAAGATAAAATTATAAGAAATTGATAAATATTATGTATTTGGATGATGATCATGTAAAATTAATTTTTTAAAATTAATCACGTAATTTTTATTAATTTTTATCAATTTTACATAATTTTATCTTTGGTACGTAAAAATAATTTTAAAAAAATTTAAAATATTTTTTTGATATTTATTTTTGTCAAATTAGTTTATATTTTATCAAATTGACGATTTTGCCCTTGAAATTAAGCAATAGTATGTTGAATTGTCCTTGTTTGAAACAAGATTCAAAATTCAATGTCAAATGTATCACAATTGAAAAGTCATAAACTAAAGTGACACAAGTCCCAAACTATAGGGACCATTAGGGTAATTTGCCCAAATTTTAAACTCTTTTTCAATTGAAAACACAAATAGAATATCTAAATAAATTGAAAACACAAAGTCTTACAAATTACCCAGGGTGCTCGTAGTTTGGCAGTTCGATTGCGGCCAAAGAAATCTCAAATCCGCTATTCGTTCAAAACTAGGTGGATTGGAAAAAATCAATCTGCAACCGTCTGTTCATCATCACACATTTGTCAAAAATGCAGCAGATCGATTCAGTTCGGTTGATTTGGGCGGATCGGAATATTCGCTGCTCACCCGTAGTTTTGTGTATGTTGTATGGTATTGGGAAGAATAAAAATAAAAAAAGGCTTTATTAATGTATGTCAATAGACTGAGATAAGGGGAAAATTTTGCAATTTAGACCCAATTTTTTTTTATTTGCTTCTTTTTGGGCCTTTAATGTATATAAAGTTAGATTGGGCCTACCCTGTTTAGAGCTAACTCCTAGTGCAGTATTTCTTATTTTCATAATCAAATTTGATATATGTCCACACAAATTTCTTGTTTGTAAAAATAAAGACAGAAAAATAAAATAACAAATATAAATTTATTGATTTAAAATAATGTAAGTACAATCGCCTAATGAAATTACTAATTAAAGAAAATTCTTGGATTTTTCTCCTCGAAAAAAAATGATTCCAGTGCTAGACAACTTGTTCTCGAATCGAATAGCTAAATCTCTTCCAAGTAATGCGAAGAAGACAGTGAATTCGTAGGACTTTGACTTGAAGGCTTGATAGTTTATTCCCAAATCAAATAGTAGAATCCTCTCTAATTTAGCAAAAGAAATTGTAAAATCCACTCCAATTTAGTAGAAGATAAAATTTGACAAATTTTGACTTAAATCTCCAATCTTTATGCTTTATAGAGATTAATAGACTTTGGTAAGATTGATAGGCTTTGATGAAAAGACCTTCAGGACTTTGGAGCTTTAATTCGATAGAGCCTTCTCTTGTTTGATGTAGATTTTTGTCTCTATAACTTGATTTTGTGTATGTAGAATTTTATATCTAGTGGCGATCATTCCTGTTTATCGGCATGGGTGGAGGAGAGTCTTAAAAGATTTCAACTTTTTTTATAATTATCTCTGATTTGTATAGAGATAAATACCAAAATATCACTATAATAGTGTGTCATAATTTTATTAGCTTGACCATCTCAATTTGACAAGTGACTAAATTTGATTAGTCCAAGACTTACTTGCTGCATCACTAGCTTAATTTGATTAGCTGAAGACTTACTCCATCATTTTAAAACGTGGCAATATTTAATTTGATTATCATGCAATCTTGATTTGAGACCAATTAGACACGTGACAAGACTTGATTTGCCAATAATTGTATCATATTTTGTAAGCCTTTGTAGTACATGACAAATTATAATTGGCTAAATTTTTCCATGCTTATTCATATGCTTGTCAATGTTTATATCATTTCTTTTTCTTCTTTAGTTTTAGGGTAAGAAATTTTTTTTCTTCTAATTACTATAGTGATTTAAAGTAATATTAAATTTTGAAATTTATGAGGTTCCTATAATACTTTTCAGATGCAGTAACTATGGCCAAACAGCTCCACTAGAATCCCAGTTTAGTTTTCTTGCTGCACCTCATGACATAACTAATCATTGTGTGCCATCATCTTCAGGGCACCCACCGTGCCAAACAAAAAAGTACAGTTTGGAAGAGCATCAAAACCTGATACTAGCAATTGCGATACATGGACAAAAGTATGTTAAATGGCACATAGTATATGTATCTATATCTATATAGGGTTAATTAGCCTTTTACTTTCAACTATGTAAGTCAACTTTTACAATTTTAAGTCAAGTTACAATGTCACTCACTCTTATTAACAAAAATTGACATCACATGTGCCATTTTTCTTGCCTCGTTAACACTCCCACACTTTGACCAAAATCTTACTTTGGTGCATTCACTTTTAATTGTGGCCTCACAAATATGTGTCACGTGTGGCACACATGCCAATTACGTCAATTTCGCTAACATCAAGCAAACAAACATAAGAGTGCCATTGCAACTTGGTCTGAAGTGCAAGGATTGACTATTGTGATTGAAAGTAATCCCAACTCGGTCTACCCTCATATATATGTATATATATAACATAGACTTAAATCCCAACTTCTCACTTGAAAGCCTTAAAACTACAACAATTTGTGCTCCAACAGTTTTGAATGTCAAGTTCTCTTCCTTTTCCTTCCCCCCAACCCACCAGGTAATACTAATACATATATGGACTGCATGTATATGGCATTCAACCATAAGGTAGAATTTTGCACGTTGATTTTTTATAGCACGTTGATGGTTTTTTTCATTAGTATCCCAAATTCTGCAGATGGCAAGAAATTGAGGAAATGCTTAAAGGTACAGAACGATCACACGAAAATTGGAAGGTAAAGAGTTGACTTGCAACCCTTCCATACTACATCATAGCTTTACCCATTTTAACACTATTTAGACAATATTTTGAAGCTATTTTTCACTTTTTATACCAATAAAAATTAATATTGTAATATATACTTTCTTTTCAAAATTTTTATTATTAATATATATTTTTTGAACTGAGTATATATTCAACTCCTCTAAATTATGACCAGGACTCCATTTGCACCGTGCTGGTAGATTGTATATATTGCAGTAAATGTTGATCCATGTACTAGCTCTATCTCCTCTTTTTTTTTTTTTTGCCACCATATATATATATATATATTTAAGTATTGCTTATTAGAATATACTACTATGCTCACATGAGGTGGTGTTTTTGCCCATTTGGGGTTCGCAGCAGAAGTGGAAAGAAATGATGCAAAAGGCAATGATGCAAAAAGCACGCAATAACATGGACGAGAACCAAAAGTGGCTCCATATTGTTGCCGCTGTTGTCCAATTTAATGTTGAAAGATATTCCCACACCAAGCAGGAATTCCAAGAGTGGTTTGAGAGAATGGGAAAAGAAGACCAAAAAAACAGGCATCGGCAGAAGAATGGCTGTGTAACTTAAAAACAGAAAAGCTTATTTCTACAAATTTAAACCACGCAAGGCTGCGTTGGGGTCACATACTTCAAAATTTTCAAAAAAAAATAAATAAAAATAAATATGATATTGAAATATTGATTGTGTAATGAAACAAGACCCCAAGTGTAGTGTCGTGTTGTAGTATCTGAAGTTTTTTTTTCAGATGGGGATTGTAGTATCTGAAGTTGAATGCTTGTTGTGTGTTTAAAAATCTTAGGGTCCATTTGTTTTGGGTTGTTGGGGATGGGATTGGATTAGGATAGATGTGGGGTCTATTAATATTGTGTTTGTTTGAAAAATAGAAAAAATGATTCACAATACCTTGGGACTATGATAGGCCTCCATGGATGGGATTAATGTATTAATAGTGTGGTTTTGTTGTGTGTTTAAGAATCTTACATTATGTTTGATTTCACAAAATTAATAGTGAGGTATTAATAATCCTATCAAATTAGTGTGGTATTTACAATCCCACCCTTACCCCATTATTAATAATCCTACAAATTTGTTTGATTAATTATCCATTGGATTAATAATCCTAAAACAAAATAGGAAAACAAACATAGGATAATTGGACCCACGGATTAATAATCTCAATCCCATACTCTAATCCTTCCAATCAAACATGCCATTAATGTATTAAAAAGCTCAAGTGTGAAGTAGATAGTGTTTTTTTTATTTAGATCTATATGTGGTTGGAATGAAGATCTTTGTTTCAAAATATTATATTATAGGTTATAACACATCATTCAAAATTCAAAATCCAAAATCAAAGTCTGTGAATGTAATGCCAATTTTGAATTCTAAAAGATATATGTCAATGCAATTCTTTCACAAACAACTATGAAATAAACATCTCCTTCCTTCTATGTAAGGGAGAGGCATAAGCAAGTATAATACCAACATTATTTGGGAAGTTGGGTTTAGATTAAAATAGTTAATAAGATAAAATATCATATTTAGATCATAATTATTTTACTTTTTTTTTCTCACAATCATCAAATCAATTAAAAAATAACTATCATCCTAAACATAGAAAAATGTTTGGTGGCCACAATTTTTGTGGCTCAAATGGCCCGAAACTGTCAAAAAGACGTCGTTTTAGCTTGTTTTGCACCCAGAATGACGTCGTTTTGGCAATTTCGAGCCATTCGAGCCACAAAATTTGTAGCCACCTAGTATTGCTGCTAAACATAATATATTTTTAGCCACGCTAAAATTAGCCAAAAAAGTTAAAAGGTTAACTAAAATAGCCTGCCAGACGGAATAATGAACATGCCCAATGAAAAAGCAAGAGATAGGGGACAAACACAAAGAAACTAATGTTTACAAATAAATGAGATCCAACACAAAATTGGAACATGCTTACTTGGTCTATCATCTGAGAAATGGCTGGTGTTGATGGGATTGTTGCTGTTCTCTACATGGCTGAGTTCAGTGAGGATGGTATTGAAAGATTTGGGGGTTTTGGGTTAGGGTTCTCAATTTGGGGATTTTTTAGAAAACGAAAATTTGTATTTGAAATGGAGAAGATTTGAGATTTGAGATTTGTGTGCGTGTGCGTGTGCGTGTGCGTGTGCGTGTGCGTGTGCGTGAGAGAGAGAGAGAGAGAGAGACAGAGAGAGAAGTTTTTGTTGAGAGAGAAAACCAGATCAGAGGGGAGACCTGAGTCGATGTCCTCCATGAAGCCTCAATTCATAATTTCAGACTTATACGAACGATGTTGTCACAAAAAGTCAATTTTGCCCTATGTTTCATTATTTATCTTCTTTCGTTTGAGGGCATGGATGGAAAACTCTGTTCAATTAAACAAAATTGCGATTGCTTTTGGTTTTGGTTTAATTTTAGAATCATGTTTTGATAGTGGAGTTATATTTTAAGTTTGTGAGTTGCTGAATCGTGATTTGAAAAGAAAAAATTTGTTTGATTATAAATTTTGAAAAGAATTTTGAATTGAATTTTAAATTTTTGAATTTTTTAAATGAGTTTTGAAATGATAAAAATTATTTGATTATGAGTTTTTAAAAGAATTTTTAAAACTTAATAACTCATAACTAAATACAACTTAAAACTCTATTGAAAATTCTATTCAAACCTCATAATCAAACCTATTTAAAAATTTAATTCAAAAAAGTAATTATTGAAAAAATAATTTTTTATTTAAAAAATTAAAAAATTTCAAAAATATTTGAGCTCTACTGATGTGGTGTGACATATATAAAAAAAAAAAAAAATCATAAATATCACATCACATAGTGGGTCCCACCATTAGAGCTCCTCCTAGATCTCCAAAATTAGTTTTCAACCATTTTTGAATTCAAAAATTATATTCTGCCAAGCATGCATTGAAATGTGTATTCAAATATGATCTTGAAATCAATTTTTTAAAAACTTAAATTAAACATAGCATTCAAATAAAAAGATGAAATTATGATTTGAAACTTAAACCAAACCAAACTGAGCCAAGTGCTTCTATATATATATATATATATTTTTTTTTTTTGTGCTTTTTTTCCCCCTCTCTCTCTCTCTCATTTTTCTTTTTCTTTTTCTTTTTTCTCTTCTCTCTTCTTCAAGTCCAACGACAATACAAAAAAATGATTTTCTTGTACCATACATAAAAGTGGAACACCACTCTCAACATACTTTACCCACCGAAAATCACCGGTTTTACAAGTGGTGACTTCTTTTTTTTTTTTTTCCCTAAGAATAGGTTGTCCATTAGGAGTGTAAAAATGGCCCGTGGCCCAGGTGGGCCCAATCCGTTTGGGCCTGTTTGGGCCCAGGCTCGAGCCCAGCCCCAGTCCCTAGGCCATCATTTTGAAGCTCGGCCCGCCCTACTTGGCCTAGCCCATGAGCCCACTTAAGGCCCACTCAAGGCCTAACCCAAGGCTCGGCCCGCTCGAGTTCCAGTGTCTTTTTTAATGAAAAATAATAAAATTTTGATAGAAAAAATTTTAAAAAAAAAAAAAATGGTCAAGCCAAGGCCCACTAGGCCAACCCGTCCAAGGCTCGAATACTCCTGGGCCTAATTTTTTGGGTCATGGGCCGACCCGGCCCAACTCAAATTTTGCCAAGAACTCGCGAGGCCTGACATGGACCGAGCCGAACTAGATTTACACCCCTAAAGGTGGTTACCTTTTATGCAATGGGAAAATACAGGAAAAAAAGAAAAAGAAAAAGAAGAAGAAGAAGAAGAAGAAGAAGAAGAAGTTACACTAATCTTTTTAATGATTTAAAAAATAAATTCAGTTTTATAAAATATGACGTAATTATATTAGATTTTTTTAAATTTAATTTACATAACATTTTGTTAGTTGTATGAATAAAAAAAATTGATGCTATTTCTTTAATATTGAGATATTATTTTATCTTTTTTTTTTTTTTTTTTTTTTGTGTTTACATACAATCCGCATTAATTACAGTTATTTTAACTTTCTTAAAGGAGAGATCGGTGTAATTATATTAAATTTATGAGATTTATTATATTTAGTAATAAATACACTCACATCAAATGGTTAGTGGAGTCACAGTAAGTTTTAAATTGTCCTATTAAGGGTGAGTATAGTTCGATTTGATTCATTTAAGAGTAAACCAATGACCAAACAACTAAACTACCTATAGATTTATGAAATTTGAAATCAAATTATAAAAATCTTATAACCAAATCAAACTGAACCAATAAAATGAAGTTTGATCCGGTTTGGAATCACATTTTTCACAACATAATCACAAAATATTACTCACAATTTATTTGAATATATATGTCGGCATTTTGCAAACAAAAATATTTTAGAGGATTGTTTAGAACTAATTCAAATATTATAAAAAATCACACTTGTAAACATATAGGATTAACAACTTATATACGAGTGTAATACTAATCAAGTGAGTGTATATAGTAAATAACAAATTTTATATATGTATATACATATATACATATATAAACGGATCTATTCGGTTCCAAATCACAATCGTAACTATAAAATTACAGACCAAATCGTGAAGTATGCTTCGCCAATTTTAAAAATTAAAACCAAATCATGTATTAAAAAAATAAATCAAACCATGCTATTTAGTTTAAGATTGAACGTTTACTTACTATTCACTGAACAAACTTTAAAGTTGTGTAATCTAATTTTAAATTAATTTTGAGTTATACAATACTAAGTTATTTTATTGATGAAGTCGTCCCTTGTTACAAGAAGTGACAAGTAGATTAGTAACAAACAATACATATACAAAAAATGTAAATATAATGAAATATTAAGTGGTAAATAAAGTCACAATGCATGGTAAATAGAATCAAAACGAATGATAAGTATTGTGCTTATAAATGGTAAATACTTAATGATATTTTACTTATTACTCAATTAGACCTTAGTTACTCCTCAATCAGACTCTACTTACTACTCGTTCACACTCTATTTACTGTTCCATCAAATTTGACTTATGATTCAATCAAATATGATGACTACTCAATAAGATCTAGTTACTATTGATTAGTAAGTAGAATGAAAACAAATTGTAGGTAGAGTCACAATAACTGAAAAATAATAAATTGGAAATATGAATTTTAAATTATTAAACAAAATGTAAAAGTTTATTAGACTTCATTTAGTATTGAAAAAAAAAAATACTTCATTTAACTTGAATTACTATACAAAAAAAAAAATCCCACGCTATTCGACGGACTCGGGGATCTATTTTTGTGTGGATGTGGAGGTTCCGATAATTTATTAGACTTAACTTGGAACTTATTAAGACATCATTTCATTTGACTTGATTTACTACTCAATTAAATTTCACTTACTACTAAATGAGGCTACTTACTATTTCATTAGACTTTGCTTACTATTTAATAAAACCCTGTTTACTAGTCCATCAAACTTGAGTAGTAAGTTTAAAATGAGTAGTGTGGAGGCTGAATTGAATTAATGAGGAAGGCCAAGGCATCTGGTTGAGACATCAGGCTGAAGACAATTCGGCCCTAACTAAGGGCTCAAGGAGCCAAGTATTTGAATCGGCCATATAAGGAGCTAAACAGGAGCCAACACTCAACAAGAAGGCCAACTAAATAATTACGTGCAAGGTCAAGAGTGGGACTGGCCCTTGGGTCTAAACGTAATATAAATATGGAGGAATATCAGCCAAAGAGAGGTATATGAAAACAAAAGAATAACTTGAGATAGAAGTAAATTGAAGATAATACAGACTTGTCTGTCGGAGTGCTGATTCCGGCACGCTCGACCGATGTGTTCATCCCTTTTTCAGGTAGCAATCAGAGGATCAAGAGCATCTAACTGGATCCAAGAGTATTTCCAAACCACATCACCACAATTGGCGCCGTCTATGGGAATACTCAAGTGCGTCCATGGTAGGCGTAACATATGATCCTTCAATAGTTGCTAACGATATTACACCAAGAGATGACATTACTCCGAGAAACATGCTTGGACCGAAGAATATCACCGCGCGAAGGGCCTTGAACTTCGACCCAATAGCTCAAACCTCACCCTCAACTTTTGTGCAGGAGACTGTGCAAACGATCATCGATCAAGCAAAACGAAACGAACAGCATCTGGAAGATATGATGGCTGAGAACGAGCACTTACGTAAGGAATTGGCCTTGGAGTTAGCCAAATCCCAACAGGCCACACGTCATGACCGTGGTCGATCCTCAAAAAAGAAGGATGATTGACGACGTCGACTACAGAAACATGATAGTGGCAGTGATTCCGACTCGCCATCTCAGGAACCTAGAAAGAAGGGGCGAGTTAGTGTATCGAGCTCATCTGAAGGAAGTCCATATGTACGGCACAGGCGAAGGAAATGAAGTGATGGTTCGGATGAAGAGGACAGGCACGACCCTTTCATACGACACATTGCAAGAGCTGTGCTGCCTAAAAAGTTCAAAGCACCAACATTCACCCTGTATGACGGAAAGTCAAACCCCACAGATCACATTCGTCACTACAAACAAGCAATGACGTTGCATGCTGACGATGAAGCCCTTATGTGGCGGATGTTTCCAAGCAGCTTAGGACTGTTGGCAGTTAGATGGTACTATAAACTAGAGTCGGCATCAATAAGAAGCTTTCATCAACTCCAAAAATCCTTCAGGGCAAGATTCATCACCAACGAAGTTCAACCAAAGCAAGCCGACTCTCTCTGGGCGATGCAGATTAAACCAAAAGAGACCCTCCGTGAATATTCGATGTGCTATTGGGAGTGTTTCAACTTGGTGGATGATGTTTGCAATGATTCCATGGCCATTACCGCCTTTAAGATGGGGTTACATCCCGATAGTCCTCTCTCAAAACAGTCTAGGCACTAATGAAGAAGGTTGAGGAGTACTGTAAGGTGGAAGACGATGCCCTACGGATCAAGGCCGGGCAGAAAGTCTCTAAATCGTCTTCGTTTGGCCAGGTTCAACCGATAAGTGTCGTGCTACCAATGAGCCCTGAACTTAGGACTCGGGCTAAACGAGACAACCAGCGTGACTCTTACCGATCAAGCGGGCAATGTTCGCATCATTCGAATGAACAGTATCAAGTGGATAGCAAGCGCACCAGACGTTCAGACAAGAAGTATACGGAATTGACAGAGCCGATCAGTAAGATCCTACCCAAAGTCCAACATCTTCCATTCTTTAAGTGGCCGTCCAAGATGATGGGGCCTCTTGATACTAGGAGAAGGGATCGGTGGTACGAATATCATTAGGACTATGGCCATGACACTGACAATTGTTATGCACTGAAGGACCACTTAGAGGAATTAGTGCAAGACAACCGAATGGCACAACATGTTCGAAAGAATAATCCACCGAACACGGTAGCTCTACGGCCGGATTCACCTCCACTTAGTATAATTCACATGATATACAGCCTACCGTCGCCAGCCCAAGTACATACAATTCAATTGCAACCTAGCTTATCCAAGCCAATTACACCAACCAAACAGCCTCATGAAATTGGCAAGATTAGCTTCGACGACACCAACCTCAATGGAGTAACTCTCTCTCACGCTGATCCCCTCATCGTTGAGCTGTGTTCTCATCGATCAGGGAAGCACCTCAGAAATAATGTATTATAAGACGTTCGTTAAACTCGGCTTCACTGATTCGAATCTGCTACCGACTAATTACCCATTGTTCGGCTTCAACGCCAACCCTGAGTATCCCTTGGGCAGGATCACACTACTAGCATAGGCGGGTACCAAATCAGTTGACGTGGAATTTCTGGTTGTCAAACTTCCATCGCCATACAATATTATCATAGGAAGGACCTGGTAGCACGCTATGCAAACTGTGCCAAGCAGTTACCATCAACTACTTCGCTTTCTAACAAAATATGGCATTGAGCAAATCCGAGGTTCTCAGAAATCGACACAGGCATGCTATTTTATTACTGCTGCAAAAAAGGCCAAAGGAATTGGAGGTGAACTTGATTGAAGTACCAGATCGAGAGAGTCTCGAAGACATTGGGAAAATCCCCAGTGAGAAGGCAACTGAAGACCTTGATCGGATCAAAATCAATGGAAGCCCCGACAAATTCTTCATGATTGGCACTTCCCTGAACGAAGTTGACAGACGTGAGTTGGTTTCCTTCTTACTCGGCAATCTCGACGTGTTTACATGGACACCATACAAAATGCTAGGGGTGGATCCAGATGTGGCCCAGCATTGTTTAAACATCAATCCAAAATTCAAACCAATCATTCAGAAAAGTTACGGTCAGCCGCAGAGCATGCATCGGCCGTTATCGATGAAGTTGATAAGTTGCTTGATGCCGGGGCAATTCGTGAAGTAACTTATCCCACGTGGCTATCCAATACCGTGGTCGTGAAAAAGAAGAATGGATCTTGGCGCATTTGTGTGGATTTCACAGATTTGAACAAGGTTTGTTCTAAGGATTGTTTTCCTCTTCCCAGAATCGACTGACTTGTAGGCGCAACGGCACACCACCAACGCATGAGCTTCTTGAATGCTTATAGGGGTTATCACCAAATTGCCATGCATCCGAAAGATCAAGAAAAAATCGCATTCCTCACCCCAAGGGAGACCTATTATTACAAGGTCATGCCCTTCGGGCTGAAAAATGCGGGGGCAACCTATCAGAGGTTGGTTACCACTATGTTTAAGGAATAACTCGGCTGCACCATGGAAGTATACATCGATGACATGGTGGTGAAATCCAAGGAAAAGCGCGCCCATCTAGCCGATTTATCAGAGACCTTCAATGTCCTTCAAAAGTACAAGATGAAACTGAACCCCTTGAAATGTGCATTCGACATCGAATCCGGCAAGTTTCTCGACTATATTGTCAACCATCGTAGAAAAAAGGCTGTGGACTCGCCTTTTTCCACGCCCCACCTTTCGGAAAGGGTTTGGAAAGAAAGGCCTCACAGTTCAGATAATGCCAAAATCAATTTTAGGAAACCAAATTATTTTCCAAAATCAATTTTCCAAAATCAAATTATTTTGGAAAATCAATTTTAAATCAAATAATGCCAAAATTGGATTGCTTTGCTAGATTACAGAGTTGCCACCTAAATATTTTATTTTTGGAAAATTTAGGAAACCATGACTTGTGCCAAAGGTCACGTATCCGTCATCACCAAAGTTGCCTCGACTCGGGAACTTAGGTACGAGAGAGGAAGGTCCTAAAATGAGCACCTCTGCTCGCCCGATCAAAGATCGGCCTCTACTAATCGTGATGTGATGTTTTATAAACATTATGTGTTCTTATTCTGGTTATTAGCTAACATTACTATGTGACGCACACAAGCAAGTATAGACTAGTCACAAGACTTGGAACAATTCAACTTATGTTTGTTTTGTGAAAATGGTTTGAATTTTCCACCCTCAAGTAGGCTTAGAAACACAGCTTTGCCACCTCAAGTGGGCTTAAAACATGATTTGCCACTTCACAAAGTGGGCTTAAAACTTACATTTGTTCAATCGTTCTGATTCAAACAACAAAGCCTTCATCCATAGGCATTCATGTAGTTAATCATTTAAGCAAATAGCCTCATGGCAAGTATGCAAAATATGGCAATATGACAATCACACTTATGCAAGCATGCTAAAGCGTGAAAGCTTACCAAGTACTCCAAGCCAAAATAGAAACTATTTAGAAAATAATGCATGATCCTAACTATACTAGATGCTTAATGCAACACATGCAATGATGTAACTAAATAGGCTCGGCTACTTAATCATGGTATTAGCAACACTTTGATAACATGCTTTGAAACACGTATTCAAAGAAGTATTGAAATTGACAATACAATTTGAATGATGCGCCGAGTCTCGATGCATACAAGACAAATGAATGGATGCAAAACATGCAAGCATAAGGTATGCTAATTGAAATATGTCCCTAATCTAACCATCGAAAGCGGTTAAATAAAAGGAAGAAAGACGTGGGATTAGAAGACATACATACACGCACGCACACTTATTATAACATCATGCCCTCGCGAATGAGGGTCTGAATGAACTAGCTAACTAGCTATAATAATTAAGCTAACTATTACAACATAACTAATTAACTATTCTAGCTAACTAATTTATTACAAACCGAATTAAGCTAATTAATTACAAAATGAATTAATTAACTAAATAATTACAACACTTATATGAATGAATTAGCTATGACTAACTAATTAAACAAAGCAAGTAAATGGCCTCGAGGGTGAGGGACGCATGCATGCTTGGTTGGTTTCCTCCCGAAAATCCACCGCCTTGCCATCGGACACCTCTGTTTGCACTTGCTTGAACGCCAATAGTGCTGCCAACTTCCAGAACACCTCTGCTCCAACTCAGGAACAGACTTGTGCAATTTTTCATTTCTGGCCAGTCGGCTACCAATGGTGGCTATCGGCTACCATTGGTGGCCGGTTAGCCACTACTGGTGGCCGGTTGGCCACCTCTTCCCTGAACTTCCTTCTTTTTGCTGCAACAGAAAGCAAACAGAGGCAAAACAGTGTATTCTCAAGAAGTGTATGTACTGCTGCCCTCCTTATCATCACACAAGCTCAAAGAAGTGTAGCTCTTGGCTCTCAAGCCATCAACCAAGCAATTTTCTTGCATGATAGCCAAAGAACCAAGCTTGTACAGGCTTAATGAGTGCAAAACAAGACTCAACAAAACCACAACCCTATCATGCCTGATCAAGGGTGATGGTGACCAAGAAAAGTGGCACGTTTCATCACTTTGAGCATGAAATGTCCCATTTTCTCGTGTTCGAATTAATGTCCGATCAAAACACATGCAATGCAACACGAAAGACGCTTTATCTTGCCTCTTTTACTTTGTTCATTTTGTTTACACATTTTAACCTACCAATCCATTCTTTAATTGATTAGTCTAAAAAGTGAGTGTCCTGTAATGGAAAGTAGGCTTAAACCACAAGTGCCTTGAGCATGAAAGAGACCTCATGCAATTGGTTAGTAGAAACCCTCAAAAGAGGATTAAAACCATTAAGCACAAGTGTCTCAATTTCACACTTAAGCCAACAAGGGGTTCAAAGCCACTTTCAAAATAAATGAAAGAGTGAAGAATAAAGGGAGATTGCAGAGATTTCAGTACTAAAATTGAGTGCAAAAAGACACTTAAACATGCAAGCAACTCATGCAATTCATGTTTAAAAGCCTAAAACATTAAGCTAATGAAGCCTCTTTACACTATAACCATACAATACAAGACTCAAAGGACCAAACCAGCTCAAAACAAAGCCAAAACAGGTCAAAAGAGTGACTAAAACATGCTGAGATTAAGGTACAAAATACTAGAAAAACATGCTCACATGTTAAGCAATCTAGGCTCGCAAACAAGACACAAGGAGGGGAGGCTACCCCCTCCAATTTTGGACTTCAAAACAAGGTTTTTGCCACTGAAATAACTCTAAATTTCAGTGGTTTAAAGGGCCAAAAAGTTTGATTTGAAAGCCTTGAAAGTGGTATAAAAGCTCGCATAATTAAGCAACAAGAATGGTCGACTACCCCTTTACACAAAATGACCTCAAACCATTATGTTAAGCCTCAAAAAAACAAAGTTTTTTGTAGTTCAAAACCAAGCCAAAAACAATACAAAGAGATGGCAAGACAAGTGTGGACAATAAGCTTAAATGAAGTAAGTTCTCTACCTTTGAAGCACAGCACAAAACAGCCACAATTTCAGGCTCAAACCTCCTTCCAAAGCTCAAACTAGGCTCCAAGGGACCTCAGCTCCAAGGTGGTCAAGTTTGGTTAAGGTAGTGTGTAAAAGTGTAGAGAAAACTAACTATCAAGCACAAAACTAAAAGAGAGAGAGAGAGAGCAAGAGAGAGAATTCTAGAGAGAAATGGAGAATTTTGATCCAAATTTTCTAACCCTCCAAAATGGGGGAGAACACCCCATATATATAGAAAATCAAGATTAAGGCTTGAATTCATCCTACCATAAATATGTATGGAGATGCACTTCAGTGAACAACAGCTGGCACAACTGGCAAATGAATATCTAAAAAAAGAGAAAAATGGTCGTCAGCCACCATTAGTGGCCGACTAGCCATCAATGTGGCCAACCGACCACCACTGATGGCCGGCAGACACAAGCCATGGCCGATAGGCTGTGGGGATGGCCGACAGGCCACCCTATTCTCTAGACTTGAAACAACAAGCTCTTGATTCACAACCAAGCACAAAACAGACAAGTTTAGAGGCTCAAAGGCAAGGCGCTTGGCCGAGAACTTCAGGCACTCAAAACGAACACAAGCATACAAAACCATCAAGTATTCAAACGATGACGTCCAAGTTTTGAGGACGATCAAAAATGGGGTGTCTACAGAGGCCAACCTGAGGCAGATCATAGCAATTCTAGAACTTGGCTTCCCCTAGTCAGTTAAAGAAGTTTAGAAATTCATGGGAATGGCTGTTACCCTCAATAGGTTTATCAGCCGTTCCTTAGATCACTGTCGACCATTTTTTCACACACTTCGACAGGGTAAAGCATTCCAATGGACCACCGAGTGTGAGGCCGTGCTAGATGGCTTGAAAATTTATCTCGGTTCAGCATCACTCTTAGCAACCCCATCACCAAGCAATCTGTTCATCTTGTATCTAGTAATATCCAATCGAGCGGTCAACGACGTGTTACTAAAGGAAGAACTCGGAGAGCAGCGACCAATTTACTATGTAAACAAGGCAATGGTCGATGCCGAAACACGATACTTACCACTGGAAAAGCTCATCCTTGCTCTCGTAGTGGCTTCAAGAAAGTTGATGCATTATTTTTAGGCTCATACCATAAGGGTATTAACGGACTATCCTCTTCGATCAACGCTCTGAAGTGCGAAAGCATCAGGTCTAGTCTCTAAATGGGCTTTGGAACTTAACCAGTATGATATCTAGTTCTTGCCTAGAACAACCAAGGGGCAGGTGCTCGCCAACTTTGTAGCCGAGTTCACGAGATGCCATGCCAACTTCAAGTCCGATCAAGCCCACATTTAACCTAAACCCGACTGGTGAATAGATGTTGGAGACATTTGGCAAATGTATTGTAACAGATCATCCAACTAGCGTGGCATCGAGGCAAGCATAATAATAATGAGCCCCGAAGGGGCAATAATCGAGCAAGCAGTCAAACTAGGCTTCAATGCATCAAATAACGAGGCCGAATATGAAGCATTGCTAACTGGCCTTCGTAATGCACTTCACCTTGGTGCACGGCGGTTATATGTTTTCTGTGACTCAAAGTTAGTCATCAACAAGTTGAAAGGGAAATATACGGCTAAAAATGACCGCATGGCAGCCTACATAAAAACGGTAAATTCCTTGCTCACAGAATTCGACCACCATGAATTGAATCAGATAACCCGGGATCAGAACACGCATGCAGATGCCTTTGCTTGCCTAGCTTCCTCCATTAATTCAGAAGCCAAACGAACAATCGAAGTAGGGTTCATCCTAGAGCCGAGCATCATCTCTTCTGAACCAATTTGGATTAACATCATTGAGCCAAGACCGAGTTGGATGGACCCCATCGCTGCATTTCTTTCCTGAAAATAGCTTCTAACAGATAAGAAAAAAGCCCACAAATTGCAGAATAAAGCCCTGCGATATTATTTGGATTCGCAGGGAAAGTTTTACAAAAAATCTCTCTCTGGGCCGTAACTTAAATGTGTTCATCTAGACAAGGTTGAGGAACTTTTGGTCGAAATACACGACGGTAATTACGGTGCCCATTCCAGAGGACGCTCATTGGCCCACCAAGCCGTAACGCAAGGGTATTATTGGTCGACCATGCGTACTGATGCCGAAAACTATGTAAAGAAATGCGAACAATGCCAAAAGTTTTCCCCATTAACTCATCTACCTACCATTAAATTCCATTACTAGTCCTTGGTTATTCACTCAATGGGGACTTGACATCGTCGGACCATTACCGCGGGCTCCGAGAAACAAACAATTCATGATCGTCGCAGCAGACTATTTTACAAAGTGGGTTAAAGTAGAGGCATTAACACATATTCAAGATGTCAATGTTAAACACTTTGTATGGCAAAACATTATAACTCGATTCAGCATACCGAGAGCACTTGTATCCGACAATGGCACCCAATTTGATTGTGGCGTCTATTAGGAGTTATGCAATATATATGGTATCCGGCCCTACTTTTCTTCACCGGCTTACCCGCAAAGCAATGGTCAGGCCGAGTCTTCCAACAAAGTGATCCTAGACGGCATCAAGAAAAGATTGGAGAAGGCCAAGGGCAAATGAGTTAAAAAGTTGCCTAGCATATTGTGGCCTCATCGCACCATTCTAAGGTGGTCTACTGGGAAAACGCCATTCACTTTGTGATTTGGGACACATGCTATTATCCCTCTTGAAATTAGCTTGCCCATACTAAAATCCAAGGCTTTTGACGTAAGGCGTAATGACATGATGTTGGCCTTAGATCTGACTCTGATTGAAGAGCACCGAGATTGTGCTCTTGCGTGTATGGTGCGATATCAGCAGTAGCTCACCAAGTCCTATAACCAGCGCATGCAGTTGCATCGTTATACACCTGGATAACTAGTCCTCAAGAAAGTGCTTCCTGCTACTAAGAATCCGGCAGACGGTAAATTGGGCCCCAACTGGGACAACCCTTACTAGATTAATTCGATTGCTAGAACAGGGGTGTATCGGCTTTCAGACATAGCTGGAAAAAGTTTACCATGCTCCTAGAATTCAATCCGCTTGTGTAAATTTTATCATTAAGCCAATTTGTACGACATGCCAGTTCATTTTTTATTTTTGCTGCTATGTTAACATATACGCATCTACATATTCCGCAATGCAATATGCTTTTTTTATCGTCGTCTCGTCAAAAATGGTTAAATGACATATAAGACTCTAGATTCAAAGTGCCCTTCATGCATGTTCATGTTTGGGCCAAATAAGCCTTTAAATTCGGAGCGCCCTTCGTGGATATCACAATTGGCCATATAAGACTTCGAATTCGAAGTGCCCTTCGTGCATGTTCATGTCTGGGCCAAATAAGCCTCTGAATTCAGAGCGCCCGTCATAGATATCACGATTGGCCACATATAAGACTCCGGATTCGGAGCGCCCTTTGTGCATGTTCACGTTTGAGTCGAATAAGCCTTCGAATTCGGAGCGCCCTTCGTGCACATTCACGTTTGGGCCGAATAAGCCTTCGAATTCAAAGCGCCCTTCGTACACATTCACGTTTGGGCTGAATAAGCCTCCAAATTCGGAGCGCCCTTCGTGGCTATCATGATTGGCCACATAAGACTCCAGATTCGGAGTGCCCTTCGTGCAAGTTCACGTTTGGCCCGAATAAGCCTCCGAATTTGGAGCGCCCTTTGTGCATGTTCACGTTTGGACCGAATAAGCCTCCGAATTCGGAGTGCCCTTCGTGCACATTCACGATTGGCCACATATAAGACTCTGGATTCGGAGCGCCCCTCGTGTATGTTCACGTTTGGGCCAAATAATTCTCTAAATTCAGAGCGCCTTTTGTGTATATTCACGTTTGGGCCGAATAAGCCTTCGGATGCGGAGCACTAGCTAAAAGGGGTTTTCAAATAAGTACATTGCCTAAACAGAGCAATCAATTTACGAGAGCTAATAAACATACGGTTCAAATGATACAAGCTAAGGGCAATGGAATAAAATTGGAACACAAAAATGCACTGATTGATAAGATGCAAGAACAATGAATATTTATTTCAACTAATATGACTTTTTCCTGCCAATACATGAGTCCTACTAGAATGTAAATTACATTATTTAGGCTTTCTCCGGTTCGGTGCTTTCCTCTTCGTCGTCCGTCTTCTCAACATCAAAAACCTCGAAGGGAAACTTGTACCTTTTGTATAATGGAGACGTCGAGTCAATGCCCACTGCTCGTAAAGCCCTAATCCAACTGTGCTTGAAGCCACAGTTCTCGCATCGACAAACGTCTTCGGCTAATTTTCCTTAGTCTTTTCAATGCCGATTTTCCGGCCCTCAAAAAAGCATTCTTCATAGGCCCAAGTTCTTATAGCCTCTTTGGTGAACATGTTTACCATTCCCCTATCAGCCATAGCATGATCTAGCAGGCGCTGGTTGACTCTGTCTGTGACAACCGGGTTTGTTGCACACGCCGACTGTGTCTTAGCCATCTTGGCATTTTTTAGCTCACTCTTGGCTTTTTCCGCACGGCGCTTCAAATCCCGAATGTACTCCTCCCTTTGCTCGAGCTCTTTTTTCGCCGCGCGCAGGCGCATGCCAACTTCATACGCACTGTAAAGTCCTCGGATCGCCCCATGTATACCTTCCCTAAAAATCTCGTAATCACCCCGGCCAACAAGTGACTGTTGCATCTTTGGTGGAAATATTGACCGCTTGAATTCCACCGCCACGTTAGGATCATGGACTATTGAGTCTGTTTCGGTCATTGGTTTGTTCCCAATAAAGACTGAAAAGCTCAACAGACGTGAAGGTTCACTCGGCTCATTTCACGCAGCGGCATGCCCGCTCGCGGTCTTTGAGCCCCTTCGTTGCTGCGCCCCATCTTTGGGGGACTTCGCTACTTCACCTCTTCTGGGGGACCTACTCCTACGTCTGGGCGATCGACGTCACTCTCTTCCCTCTGCTGTCACCTTTCCTATTCTCTGAGCTTCGCCCCCAGCAGTGCGATGCATTTCAGCGTCTAGCTCCACTAAGCTCCTTTCTTCTCCTTTACTATTGAAAAATAATCTCTGAGACATCTATGGCCCTGTTCACGACCACTGTCCGCACTCAAGTTTCTGCTCGTTCTCAAATTATCGACTACCTCTTTTGTCATTTGTGCCAGATCTGTTCTATGATGCTTGAGACCTCTTAAATACTAGGTACCTCGTTCATTAATTACGGATGCAGCATTTCCGATACGCCACATAGCTAACCCCGCGTCTGTAGTCGAGTTCGGAATGACATATCCAAATGGGGCAAGGACAGATATATGAATCTATTCGACATATTATGTTATAGCCGAATCACGATACGCTGCCCCATTTGGCCAGACGAGCTTAGCATTAGGCCATATGTTTTATTTGGCTCTGCAACGACATGTCCAAATGGGCAAAGGCAGATATATGAATCTATTCGGCATCTTATGTTATAGTCGAATCAAGATATACTACCTCACTTGGCCAGACGAAATTAGCACTTGGCCATATGTTTTATTCGGCTCTGTGACGACATGTCCAAATGGGGCAAGGGCAGATATATGAATCTATTCAACATCTTATGTTATAGCCAAATCACAATATACTGCCCCACTTGGCCAGACGAGTTTAGCATTGGGCCATGTGTTTTATTTGGCTCTGGAACGACCAAATGGGGCAAGAGTAGATTTAGTGCCGAATTATGCTACATTGTCCTACTTAGCCACCAATTTAAATTAACAAATATAGAACAGGGACAAAAAGGCGATTTTCATTAAATACAGAACAAGGACAAAAAGACGATTTTCATTAATAAACTAAATACAAACAACCGTCACTTTATACATGAAAATTGCCCTATGAATGACCTCTAAACAAAATGAGAAAAACCCTACAAAAACTACATACAAAAGATACCTAACATGAAGCAAAATTTCACTAACACTATTTATTCTTCAGGATCAGACTCTAACGACTTAACCTCCAACTGCTTGTATGGAATCGGCTGCTCCAATGTCACATTAGTAGCCGCCATCGCTTTAAGCTAGCCGTGTTTGAAGCCTCAGTTCTCAAACTTCAATACCTCATCCACATACTTCTCCATGGCTGCGTTTTCTCCAGCATTGAACGCGTTGGAAATATGAGTCAGCGAGTTCTTGCGCATTTTTTTATTCTTCCAAATAGGC
Organism: Camellia lanceoleosa; assembly: GCA_025200525.1. Classification (NCBI taxonomy): domain Eukaryota; kingdom Viridiplantae; phylum Streptophyta; class Magnoliopsida; order Ericales; family Theaceae; genus Camellia; species Camellia lanceoleosa. The sequence goes on along the minus strand of CM045761.1, from coordinate 55,197,987 downwards.
CTCTAGCTTCGTGATCATTTCTTTGGCCAAATTGAGCGCATCATCACTCATATTCGCCCTTTCCTCGGCGGCCACCCAGAGTAGATTGGCACGTCTGGCCTTTTCTTTTTCAATGTTGGCCCTTGCTCACTTCTCCTCCACTTTTTTAGCCTCAAATTCGGCTCTAAGAGACACCACCGCCAACTCGGTTAGTGCCTATTTGGATTTCCCCTTTTCGGTTTCAATCTCGGCTTTGAGTACACCGATTTGCTTGATGGCGTCATAGTGATGGCAGTCGATTTCTACAATTCTACCCACTGCATGAAACCAAACATGGGCAAGTTGGTCGGTATACAACAGAAACTGGAAGTGGAGTTTGCCAAGTACGTACCAATATCACTGACTGAGTAGCTAATGTTATTAAAACCACGTCCGGTTCTGCACGAAACGCAGTCTTGTCCATCGGCAAAGAAATCGACGAAGCCACAATTAGGGCACGATAGGATCTTTCATAGCCGACACATCAGCAGAAACCGGCACATTCTTCATTCGACGTTGGATGATAAACGACGCCGCCAATTCTTAAGACTTTTCTATTCGATGCTGTTTGTCTGTCATCTCTTCGAAAGAATCGGCCTTTATTTCAACAGGGCGTTTCTTCCCCCTTTGCTCAGTGCATAAATCGCTTGGTTGTTGTTTAACCACCAATTCGGCCGCAACAACTTCTCGCTCCTCTTTCTCAACACGAATAGACGGTGGGAGTATTGATCTAGCGGATTTAGCCCTTTTTTGGGCTGCCATCTTTTCGACATTTTTCCTTCTAGCCAACTGTGTGGGAGATTCTCCAGGCATATTCTCAGGATCTATGCTGGGTAGGTCTCCTAGATCGGTGAAAATGTTGTCTTCTAAAGAAGATGTCTCAATTCAGCCTGAGGTAGATGGGTGGTCGAAGCTGACTTCTTGAAATGCCGAGTTAAGAGTTGCGTCAACTTCCTCCCCTAGGAAACCCTCAGACCCATCGGAGTTCAACTGGCTCGGCTACTTGGCGACCTAACCATTGACTTCACCACCTAGGTTCGAATCTGAACCCTCAAGGCCGATGTCCCTAAGGCTCTTGAAGTTTGGGAAGATGAGTGCTGTAAGATGTTGTTCACCCCTTGGAATTGGGATAGTATCAGCAGTCAAAAAAGTCAAATTCGTTGGGTCGTATCGCAGCAACACGTGGGCGGCCCGCCCTTGCTTTTGAAGGTTTGGACGGCTAAAGAATTTGGGCACGATTTTGACTTGCTCAAGTACAGCGTTGTCAACTGAAGTGAGTACTTTCTTAAGATCATTACCTGCACAAATGAAAAAATTACATTAAATTGAAGCCAAATAAACATACAAGAAATGCTCAAACAAAAGAGAAATGGGTTTGTACGGCCACCTGGTTCGCCTTTTTGTCTAGGCACAGGGTCCAGGCGATCCTCGCCTTTGCCGAATTCCCAGTTGCCTTGGACAATGACCATAACGTCATCAACACGCTTACCAAAGCTGGCAAGCATAGTCACCAAATAATGATCAATGTCCTTAGCTCTAAGAAAGAAGTGTCCCTGCTAATCGGAAGATTTCGCCAAGGCATAACAGTGCTGAATAGCAGGGATTCCTAGGTTAATCCTAAATTGGCAATTTAATTCTATTATGCCCATTATAATTCTATAAAAAATTTACATTTGGTTGTGAAGGGAGTAAACCCCAATAGCGAAGAACGACCCTCAAAAACGAATGGAGGGAAAAATGGACTTCACCCTCAGCGATTGACAGGCGGGGAAAGATGATCGTACTCGCATCAGTCCTTTCCATGTCAACTATGCTATCCACTACAAGTAAAAAATGGACGTCATTTGGAATTGAGAAATGGCGACGGAAGACAGAAACACAGTTCGTAGAAATGAGAGCTTTCAAGTGTTTCGCCATTCAAATCGAAATAGAAAATATGCTAACTAAAAACGAACAAGAAAATTGGAGCTAGAATGAGAAAGAAATACAAAGAGGAGAAGAAATTCCAGGTCAAAGAGAGAAGGACAATGGGGAGCAAGCAGAAATTGCAGAGGTCGTGAAGAAGGAATAAAATTGTGAGACAACCAGAAAGCCTTGCACATTCAAAAAATATTCGAAGGAACAGCGCGGTTTCATATCGCATTAAATGAGCAACGCGTGTGAAAGGGCGGGAAGTTATAATGATTTCTAAATCGTGTTCATTCTGACGCTTCAGTATTGGAAGAAGTGCGAGCACCATATTTTTGACTTTCGACATGCAAAACCAAACATGCCGACTAAGTGGTGTTAGTCGGATGTTCAGGGAACAATTGTGGAGTCCGAATTGAATTAATGAGGTAGGCCAAGGCATCCGGTTGAGATGTCAGGCCGAAGACAATTTGGCCCTAACCAGGGGCTCAAGGAGCCGAGTATTTGAATTGGCCATATAAGGAGCCCAACAGAAGCCAACACTCAATAGGAAGGCCGACTAAATAATTATGTGCAAGGTCAAGAGTGGGACCGACCCTTGGGTCTAGACGTAATATAAATAAGAAGGAATATCAGCCAAAGAGAGGTATGTGAAAACAAAAAGATAACTTGAGATAGAAGTAAATTGGAGAGGATACTGATTTGTCCGTTGGAGTGCTAATTCCGGCACCCCCGACCGAAGTGTTCTTCCCTTTTTCAGGTAGCAATCAGAGGATCAAGAGCGTTTAACTGGATCCAAGAGTATTTCCAAACCACATCACCACAAGTAGTAAGTTGTTTCATAATAAGTAGTAAGTTCAAAACGAGTGGCAAGTATAATAAAAAAGAATGGTAAATAGAATCAAAACGTATGATAAGTATTGTGTTTATAAATGGTAAGTACTTGGTCATCTAATGAATGGAGTCCATTTTTTTTTTCAGTCTCTTCCTATTTCATTAAATTGCACTTGCTACTGTATTAGATTTCATTTACTACTTTATTACTTTTGGCTTATCATTTCATTCAACCATACTTACTAGTCAATGGGACTACATTTACTACTTTTTTACACTTTACTTACCATTCAAATAAACTCCACTTACTACCACTTCATTAGATTTGACTATCACTGAAATAAATCTCACTTACCACATTTTTAGACTTCATTTACCACCACTACAACAAAATTGAATTTTTATGACTTGCAATGCACACTGTAAAAACTCTTTCTTGGTATACACACAAATGTCGTTATATGACATGCCGTGAAAGGTTGATCATCATTTACAACATGCAGGTAAAGTTGTAAAAAGTAATAAATTAAACATTAATGACATACTTTGTATGTTGTATATAATTTTTTACAACATTTTTTATGCCATAAATCATTATACTTTTTATGGTATAATGTTGCATGCCGTAGAATGTTATTTTTAATATATTTATAGCATACTATGTATGTCGTATATAATATTTTATGATTTTTTTTGCATGTGATAAATCATTATACTTTTCACGACATAATTTTGTATGCCTTAGAATGTTATTTTTAATATATTTCTAACATTTTTGTATGTCATATATAATCTTTTACGATATTTTCTTACATGTCATAAATTATTACACTTTTCACAACATAATTTTATATGTTGTAGAAGGTTATTTTTAATATTATATATATATATATATATAGAGAGAGAGAGAGAGAGAGGAAAAGCAAATTCAAAGTTCATTACATGTGTAAACTCAATATATGAACACATGATATCATTAAAATGCCCACTTTAATTCTTGGAAAGCAAATTATATGTATAAATGAAAGTAAAAAGATTATACACAACACAAGCCAGTCAAGTCTAATTCATTATTATTAGTAGTAGAGAGAGCTAAAGAATCAATTAACTTGGCCACTACAGAAAGGCCCTACCCTAATACCAATGGTAAGGACTAGAAGAGTAGATGTTGCAGCGGCAACAACAAGTGCAAGCACACATTCCAGAACAATAAAAAAGCACCCAACACTACAAGAAATTACACTTTTGGCAACTACTTTTGGCGACTACGTCAATTTTTCATCGCCAAAAGTATATTTTTGGCGACACAGTGATCAATTTCGTTGGTAAAAGTATACCTTTACCGACGCAATTTGTTGCCGTCGCTAAAAAGGCATAACATTATTTTAGCGCCAAATTTCAAAACTTTTACCTACGAGGCTTATGTTTTAGCAACACAATGAGCGTTGCTATTAGTGTGTTTACTTTGGCGATGACAAGTTGGCGTGGGCAAATAGTTAAACATTTAGCGACGATAACACTATTCGTCGGTAAAAGTTTGCCAGTGAAACAAGGTGATCTAGTGACTTGTGTTTTTATTATAACTTTTGAAAGAATTTTATATATTATAATTATTGAATTGTAAAATTAATGTGATCATTGAATTAGATCACAAAAATGAACCCATCAAGCCCAAACACACTCTTTAAGTTGAGATGGTTAATTTGAGATAATTTAAAAAAGTGGTTAGATTATCAATTTCAATATGTTTAGTTTTATTTTCATAAACTAGTTTCAAAATTTTTTTTCTAAAAAATTAAAAAAAAATTGGGTGAAAAAATTTAAAAATACTTATTACTTTTGTATAATTTTATCTTTTAGGTCATAAATAATTTTTAAAATTTTAAAAATATATTTTTGATTTTTATTACTCTCAAATTAATTTTAATTTTTTCAAAAAAAAATAAATCTAAAAATTGTTTTGGATATATATATATATTTTTTTTAGTGTTATCTGCCTTTGGTGAGGCAGTGGCAATTTCCCTCCCAAAATTCCACCTCTCCCTTCTTTTTTTTTTTTTCCCACTCCCTCATCAAATCTCGCCTCATCACTCTCTACGATTTCACTCTTGCACACCCTTCTCTCACAATTCGTAGTTCTCTCTCCCTCATGATTTCACTCTTGATCATCGGGTTTGTGCCGTTTGCTGCTGCCGTGCGAGACGGTCGGTGCTTCAGTCTGCCCCTATAGATTTGTTCCCTTTTTGCTTTCTCTCTCTCTCTCTCTCAATTTCTTAAATTATAAATAGCTTTGATTTTTATTTCGTCCCTTTCCCAGACTATACAGTCAATTGGAGTGAAGCGTTGAGTAGTAAATTTAATTAATTCCCAGTGATCGAAACTTGACAACGACGACGAAGGTGTGCACGTTAAACCAATAGAGAGAGAGAGAGAGAGAGAGAGAAAGATAGAGGAGCCGTGTTGTGCCCTGTATCTGGATGCGACTCGATCGGCGATGCCTAAGATGAAGCATTTGTTGCGAAAGCTTCACATCGACGGTGGCTGCAACAACGGCAACCACCACCCGTCGCCGCCGCAGACGGCGGAAGTGACGCCGCCGTCGTCTTCTTCTTCGACTTCGTTGGAATTGGCATTGATGAGAATCAGAGCGGTTGAGTCGGCGGAGAATTCGGTTAATTTCAATTTCTTTGAAGAGGAGTTTCAGGTGCAACTTGCCCTAGCGATCAGTGTTTCCGACCCCGATTCACGCGAAGATCTTGAAACGGTGCAGATCAAGGACGCCAAGCAGATTAGCTTAGGGTGCGTGCCCTCTGAAACCCTGACTGAGTCTCTCTCTTCGGTATTGGGTAATGCTTTAATTTTGTTTTTTACATTGCATATGGCAATCTTTTGTATGTGCTTTGGTTGCATTTATTGGCAAATTTGATCGAATTGCTTCAATATTCTTACTCCAGATCTGTGTTTTTTTGCTTATAGATATTAATGAGTCACATTTCAATTTTATATTTGATTCATAGCTTCAAATTGATTAGATTCTACTATAGTTATTTTTGTGTACATATGTACCAAGGTTTCAAATAATGGTGGCATTGATGCGGTTTTGAGGTGTAACGGGCTTAGCATAACTGGTGCGGCAACCAAAGCTGTGAATTTGCATTTGTTGAGGTTTAAAATGTTTTTTTAAGTGGATTTAGTACTAAATTTTATATGATTTTTAATGGTGTCGTAATGACCAGTTAGGGGTTTTACATGAATTTATCTGTTTTAGAGAAATGAATCCAGATGCTATCATTCAAATAATAATAAATCACTACTAAGGACAATTATGTGCAAAATACAATGATTATTTATTTATCATTTGATAAAGCGCATGTTGGGTAGTTGTTTATTAAGTTTGGTTAGTCACATAGTCATTCTATGCCAATTAATGGTGTAAATCTGAGTTTGGGGGTGAAGGAACTTATATTATGGAATTACTGCTGATGCTTTCATTTTGGAATAATTAGTGATATCTACAACTATACAAAAATGCATAGTTACTCAAACTATTAAATCTTAATGATAAAAACTAGATGGCACATGCTTGATTGAAACACATGGTTACACCTCTCTCCATGCATGTGCATGCAACATATTACTCTCTTTTCTCCATGTTCAATTTCTATACCAATATTGATACTACATAAAGAACTCTGAATCTGGTATGCACTTGCTAGTTCTTGTATTAAAGCTACTACAGGTTATTGTTGTTGTCTTCTTTAGCTTAATACACATGAATAAATGGAAGTCTGGAATTTTTATTTTTTATTTTTTAATCTTTCATAAAATTGCAGTGATTCTTTTTGATGGTGTGAAGTATAGTATATATATATATATTTGGGCTCTAATTGAAGCTGATAACTCTGCGACATAGGTTTTGTGGCAATTTGATAAATGACATGACCCTTCATGTAGGTGTGATGTTTTGCAAAAGGATCAAGTCTTGGAGAATCATGTCCATTGTTAACATCATATAAATGCTCCTAATTAACATAGTGTAGTGTATATTTGATAATTTGACTTGCAGTCAATCCAAAGAGAAGGCAACAATAGATATGCACCAAATTCCATTAAAAAAAACAATAGAAGATTATATTCATATTACTTTAGGACATATCCTTACTAGTCAAATTATTGCTGCTAAAATTATTTGTTGGTCAATATAACCTCTAGCAAAATAAGTAATACAAGTGGGGCAGCAGTGAAGACCATGGTGAACAAATATTAAAAGTTTTGTTGTCTAGGCTTGATTATTCATATAAATGGAGAGATTGAAGAGATGTGTACCATAGAATTAAGGTTAAGAGATGGTCTAATTGGAGAAGGGATTCAGTTGTATTGTGTATTCAAGGTATACAACTGCAATTAAAATTTAATTTTTAGGAAAGAAGCATTTTCTATTGGAGAGAATGTTGTGTAATCAATGATCACATAGGGCGAGCATGGTAGAAACTGAGATCTTTAGATTGATGTATGGGAAGGCAATAAAGGATAAAATTAGGAATTAGTGTTTTCTTAAGATTGTGCAAGTAGAATTCATTGGAGAGTGAGAGAAAACAAATTAAGATGGTTGGATAACATGCAAAAGAGATGATTGATTGCATGGTTTAGGAAAATGATGAGATCTAGGAAATGCAAGGATAAAAGAGAACCAAAAAGCGCAGACATTTCTATGCAATGTGTCCTATTATCTTTCAAATTTTCTTTTGCATGCAACACATCAAGGGCACTTGGAGGAGATGTGTGTCCATCACTTACACATACATGGAACACATTGCAATTTTGAAGAAAATAACTTGAAAGCCAATGATTAAATTCGAATATACCTTTTTTAATATATTTTATTTAATCCCTTCTCCTTTAGGTGTTTAATTCGGGATTTCTAAAGCCTAAAATTTTCATTTTATTTATGAGTATAGCCTTGTAATGTAGATGTTAGTACTTCTTGTTCACACTTCTTTTTCAATATATAGAATGTGAAAAATATTTTCTTAATATTTTGATATAATAGAATATAAATGTATTTGCGATGTAAAAATTGAAGAAATTGTTATTATTCTTTTATATATGTAGAAATCTATATTTATGTGTTGTGTCCTTTTCGTGTGGTCTTAATTTTTTGAAATTGTTACATCGAAGTGTACATATCATGTCATATATGTGCTTCTTAGACACAAAAAGTTAATGCAGGCTATGGTTTATGAAACTAAAGATGGAAAAATAGAATTCATGTAGTCGGCCCAAAACAATTTGTTTAAAGCTTTGAGTTGAGTTGGACAGAGACCTATGAAGAAATCATTTACACTGTTGGTGAAAACAAACTACCCCTCCCGCACTTTTCCCCCTGTTTTTCATTTGATATTATGATAATTTTAATGTTTCTTACAATGATTTTATTTATTCATAATTAGCAACTTGATCTCTCCTTCCCCTTATTGAATTAATAATGTGCTAGCTTCTGTTTCCCTTGGTTGCTCCCCGTTTGTTTCATTTTTGTGCCTTTAACTTTGTTCATGGGTGCATCATTTCTTGCTTGAATGGACCAATCACTTTATGTGGTCCCAAAATTTGGTCTTTAATGGTGCAATGAGCTGAGTTCTCCCCTTATCCTTCCTTCGACAGATTAGTAAGGCTTTGTTTGGCAACTTAGCCACTAAAAAAAAAAATCGAACATCTCAGTAAATTTTTTCAAAAAGTTAAAAAGCCACTTAAAAAAACAATTCCCAAATGAGGCCTAAGTTAAGTTCTAAATAATATCCTATCCTCACATTCGTTATATCTTGTGCCTACATTCTTCTAGAATGATCTGAATTTTTTATGGGATCCTTCCTTGAAGAGTACAGTGAGTTGGATCCATACAATATTCTTTGCATATTCTTTACCCAATAACTTGGGTTTCTTGCATTGGTTTTTTCTGGACTTGTGGTTGCATCATCTCTACCTTCTTTCTGATGTAGTTGATGCTACATCTACACATGTATTCCAAACCATTAATTTTGTTTATTTATCTGGCAGCCCTGATGATTAGGAGTGTTTCCTGGATTACTTAGGTTGTTTGCTCGAGGATGACAGTAGTTGGTGTAATGGTGCTGATAATGATCCAATTCATCCATCAAAATCAGGATCGCAGCTTTATGACTTGTCAGATGAAGTGGTGCACATTTTAATCCTTGCATTACATAAATTATTGTTTGGTACAGTTCTTTCCACAAAAGTTCATGCTGAATTTGATTTCTGTGACTTGGATGTGTGCAGTTTGATTCTCGTATATTAATTGCGCCAGCTTTTGTACAAAAGTTATTCGCAGAATCCAGTACTGACTCTGCAAGATGTCCATACTTGGCAAATCTTGAGATTGAAAGGAGGAAATTCTTGTTTGATTTTAGTCAGTGGTGAACTTACTACAACAATTTGAATTCCAAACCACCTTATTATTATCTGTCTAATCTTATACCCTATTTCTTAAATAAAAGCTGATGCTGGTAAAATTCTTGAAGGGACAATACCTCTCCCTTGGTCCAACAGGATCAAAATTGCACTTGGTGCAACTAAAGGGTTAGCATTCCTCCATAGCGCCCCGATTCTGCTATTTATAGAGATTTCAAGACGTCTAACATTTTGCTTGATTCGGTATGTGGTTAAAGATTGATCAACTGAAACCGCTATTAACGAATATATCAAGTCTTTTGCTTTACTAAACCGCTATTAACGAATATATCAAGTCTTTTGTTTTAACTAATAACGTTTATATATCAATGGATTTTATGTGTTTCAGCATGCGTAGTGGTATTTTTAGGTTATGAGTTAAATCATCTGAAAGAAAATTAGGGTTAAGTAAGAAGAGAAGAAGGAAGAAGAAGAGCAGAGAAATAAGTTTAGGGCTTTATCATCTACTCGCACCTCGTAATGTATTTATATTAGTGCGATATGAGATTACAAAACTACCTTTAAAATAATATGAAAAACTAACAACTCTTACAATCTAGTTTAGATCAACTATACTTGCGCACCGGTTTATATATTGGTCGCTTATCCTTGTGCCTGTAAGTTCACAATCGGTCTCTTGTACTTAAAAAATCAGCCCGCGTGGTAAATAAGTTCTGTTGGGTATTTCCTGCAGTTTTAGTTATTAGTACATTTAGTACTTAGGGTGGTAGAATGTTTGGAAAATCATACTGTTTTATGTTATTGCCAGGTTATTTGCTATAGGAAAGTACCGTCGGAAGAACAAATCAAAGACTTGTTGCGCAAGAAGAACTTTGAGGAAGCCATCTCCCTGGTGGAGGAGCTTCAAAGTGAAGGTGAAATGACAAAGGAAATGCTGTCCTTTGTTCATGCTCAAGTGGGTTTCCTCTTGCTGTTTGACTTGCATTTTGAGGAAGCAGTAAATCACTTCTTGCTGTCAGAAACTATGCAACCTTCTGAAATATTCCCATTTATCATGCGAGACCCAAATCGGTGGTCATTGCTGGTATATACTGCACTTGCTTATTTCTATGGTCATGATATATACTACATTTGCTTAAAGAATGCATTTGAGAAAATAATTCTTGATAAACTAAATGATGTCTTTTATTTTTCCATGGCAATCAGATAGTCCGTTGATGTAATTGTCAAAGAATCAAGCTCAGCTGGTTTGCAACATGGAAGTGACCTTATGGTGCAAAAGAAAAGGTTGGGCTGCTCTGCTTCAGAGCCTATCATAAAGGAGGAAGTCGAAGAGGCCAATATTATTCTCGCACAAAGACATGTGATCTTCAATTCATCTTTGAAGTCGGAGAATGCCCACCCTTTGAGGTTTTTTCCTTTTTTTTTGGTTTTGTGTGGTGTGTGTGTGGTAACAATACCAGTGTATTGTCTGTTTGAACACAGGGCAGACTGTTTCAGAATAATATGCGTTGCATATTGTTCTTGACCAGTTTGTTCACCGTTCAAACTCAGTAACTGACTGTTTGAACACATATCTTGGTGATTTTATATTCTTTAGTTACTTAGGTTTCTATCTTTTATAGTCCTAAGAGGACTTGCTAGATCTATTATGAGTGTGAGTTTTGGAATAGGTTTGTTTGGTATAGCTCATATTGCATATAGATTTAGGTCATGTGCATTGATCACCGTTTGGAGCATGATGAGGTTCATGTGGTGGATGCAAATAGTGAATGTGCAAAGATTTTCCATGGAATTGCTCTTAGTATCACAGTAGGTAGGATCTTGGCATCTAATGTTTTAAGTTGTACTTGAACTTTGGATACTAGTGGATGCCCTAGGTTCATGGTTTTTTACTGAGTTTGGATTTTCCGTATTAAAACCATGTCTCTTTCGTGATCGCTCTATGTTATTCTACATATATTTTTTTAAGTATCTTATTCTACATAGTTAGATTGGTTAATCGACATTGATATATATGATTTCATCTGCTTGGATTAAAACATTCACGTTCAATTGATTTAACTGAAGAATTACATAAGCTATTTGCACTACTCTGACCGGAAATTTATTTTTCAAAACACCGCCTCATTGTAAAAACCTAACTCAATTTTGAAAAATTCCTATTTTTACTTCGATTTGATAGCAATTATGACCAATTTATACTCCTTAATTTTCACGTTGGGCTCCATTGCATACTTATTATTATTATTATTTATTTTTTGGTTCAATGCGGGACTCACAAAAACATTGTCGAGAGAAGGGCAAGCATCTGTTGTTTTTGGCTAAAGTGTGGGTATGATAGAATCTGGGGTAAAATTCAGGAGGTGGAGGTCTCTCTTGGTTTTAACTTTGACTCCTTGAAAGACACTTTAGTGTTAGTTAAAGACACTTTAGTGTTAGTTTTACAGAATGAGTTTGAGATGGAATGAGGTAATGTAAATTACACTTGCAAAAAATTAAGTTAATTTGGTAATTTGAGATTAAAAAACTTTCAGGTGATTGCTCTTCTCTAAATTCTGACTTCTGTTTAAGTGGGAGGATGCTATGTTCAGCAACCAATGCTAAAAAAGACAAAAACAAAAACAAAAACAAAAAACAAATAATCAAAAGACAAAATAAAAATGAAAAGAGAAGATTAGAAACACTAATGAAACCTTATGTATTTTGTGCATAAAGGTTATAGTGTGCAGAAATATATATAAATTTCTTCTGTTACCACATTCTTGCTGTTGTATGAGCACTTTTTCCATATCTGTTGGTGATACTAGAACACAAATAAGTGTTTAGAGTTGAGGTCATCTCTTTGCTTTATATATGAAAAATTCGTCCTTTTTGCATGTTTCTAGGGTGTACCTCCAGAAAAATAGAAACGCACTTTGTTACTTGATTTAATTTCTTTTGTAATAAACAGCATGCAAATTCTTTCATCAAAACTTCTAGCCTAGATTCTCCAAAGAATCGCATTTCGCCTCACCAATGGGAAGAAAATATTGAACAAATTGGATTCAAGAAGCAATTCAAAATTGGAATCGAGTAAATATGATATGATGCGGCAGACTCTTGATGACCCAAGTCATCTCCAAAGACTCCAATGAAGAGAAGAAATCAAGAACCAGTTAAGTATCAGGCAGCTCATTATTGCTTTTTTCTGATAGTAATTCATTTTGCAAGTTGAAATTAACAGCTCAAAAATGGAAAAGCTGTCTTGGGCATGAGCCTTGCACTTGAGTGATTGTCTCTTCCTATGGTATGGAGTATCCAAATTTTGTATTCGATGACTCAATTTTGATTGAGAGCCCTTGAGTAATCTAAGAACTGAAAAAGGAAAAACTACCAACTTTGAATCTCTTCAATATGCACATGCATATAATTGATTATAATTTATTGAAAGGAGTGTTTCTTTGAGATTTGATACAGTTGAATTTTTTTTTTTTTTGTTTTTTTGTTTTTTGACAAGTAATACAATTGATGATTTTATTGCCCGGCACTCATTTCTTTTCTAGTTTGAACTTATATTGAATTTTTTCTTCCTTCAAGGCATATGCAGTTACAGCACTAATGAAAATATACGCCTTTGAGATAGCAGCTGGGAGAAAAGCCGATGTGCTACCTAAGGTAGGTCTTTTTGGCATTTTCAGCACACGTCTCATACCTTAGCCATCTAAATCAGTTTTGTACTTAGGTGGCTGAGTATTTGTGGTGGTACTTGCTGTTAAATGGGATCGCTATAAATGATAAACCAAAGTTTCCTCTTTCTCTACGACTCTGCCTCAACCCCATCCTTCTGGGTCTATACCATATCCTTAAATTATGTTGAACCTAAATCATGTGTCTCTAGGGTATGCATTCGCTCTTTGGAGTTGATACTTGCGATGCGATTTGAGCCTGATTTATTGGCATTCTTCCATTTACTGCTTCCCTGCTTTTCTATATGCACTGCTTGCTATATTAATTATTATTATTTTGGTTTTGTATGTGTATATCATCACCAAAATATATGTAGGCATCATAGACAAGAAGGTACATGCTTTTCTGTGTCAACATCATTAGAATTCAATTCCGCTTTTATGTGTTGACTATACATTCTTAATTTCTTTCCTTGTTGCAGTGTCAATCTTTGATTGAAGAATTATCAGCATCCCACTCAACAGAGTTGCAGCAACGTGCATATGAGTTCCAAGCAGTCATCAGCTTAGATGCTCATGCTATTGAAAGCATTATGCCACTGGATGCAAGTTGTGAAGACATTGAGGTTTTTTTTGATATCTTAAATATAGTATATTTTGTTTTTAATTTATTGTTGGGGTTCTTAGCTTGTTAATTAGCTTTTGCATACTTCTGACATGGATAAATTAGTCTGCATTCCCTATGCACTTTTCACAAAATGATTAGAAGCTTTTCTTGTTGTCTATTTGTTTGCTCTCTTGGATGCATCCTATTGTTTTATTGGGGAGTTCTTCCAGTATCTCATAAATTATTGTTGCTATAACTTCTTCTATTCTCCTATATGTTTTGACAGTACATATTTAATTTTTCACTTTGTTTGGTGCTCAAGTTACTTGCCAATTAGTAACTTATTTTTCCATGTATTCGATATGGTGTGATGGCAAGTGCTGTCCACCATCGCCAGCATTGTGGCACGGGTTTAAATCATCGGAGTCAGCCTCTTCAAATGTACAAAAAAAAAAAAAAAAAAAAAAAAGAATAAATAAATAGAAGTTGAGATACAGCTACCTGTATCTTGTAAAAGAAGTGGGGTAAGTGAGAGACTTGCGCATTGGGAACAACCTTTTTTCTTTTAATCAGATATTATGATTGTTTCACTTCTTTGGTTATCAATTCAGATGCCAGTTTCCTAGGAAGAGAGAGTAATCTAACAAAACTATTGGATAGGTGGTTAACCCAATTTAACAGGGATTGGCACAGGGGAATGGCCCTTTTTCTTTGTTTATTTATGTTAGGTGTTCTAATATCATATTAGATGATGTTATTGTTAATGTCTACTTTTCTTTTTTAAATTGCAGCAAAATTAAAATCTGGTGCTGATTGGCTCTGTTCTGTGTGCTCTGCCTCTGATGCAGCTTTTGATTGATGTGATCTGTTTGTCCTGATTTCTGATTTGGTTGAGTTGTTTTGTTGCTGGTTTTGTTTGATTTGTTTTCTAACTGTTCTAGTAAATGAGGTAAATTGCTGCGTCAATTCTGATTTGGTTATATGATTTTGTTTGGGTTGCCGAGTTGAAATGGTTTTCTGAACTGGTGATGATCTGTGTTGAATCAGTTTGCTGATCTGCTATTCTTCTAGTCTTCTTTGTGATGTTCTTCTTTATTCTTTGAGATCTTGTGGTGATCTTTGTTTGTTACTATGAGGTGCTGCTGTGTTGTTGTTGGATATTTGTTGGTGTTGTTGATGTTTGGAAGGTTGCGGGACTTTTTGTCCAATCTGTAATAGATCAGGTTTTCATTAACGGGGGTTGTCATTAGGTGTAAGTTCGGGCAACTGCTGGTGTTTTGGCTGGAAGGGTATGGAGAGGGTATGGAGGGGGTATTTTGTGTGATTTCATATCCATATTATTAGTTTGTTATAGTGGTGCCTGAGGGATGCCTCTTGTAAATCTGTAAATCTTTTAAAAAATTATAAATGAGTTTCAATTATTTTTGCCGTTGCAAATTTGTCGTTAAAAAGTGAAGCTTTCTCGACAAATAATTTGTCGGTAAATGTGTAGCTAAAAGTTTATTTTTGCCCACTCATATTGTGTTGCTAAAAGTGTATTTTTTGCCGATGCCAATTTGTCGTTGCCAAAACTCACTACTACAAAAACAGATAAAGATCACACTTTTTTTGTGTGATGAATGTTATTTAATCACACCTTTTAAGTTTTATTAAAGTGTGATCTTTGAGAGTGTGATTAAAAGTGGTCATTTTTAATCACACTTTTTAAGTGTGATTAATAACATTTAGATCACACCTTTTAAGTGTGATTAAAAATATTTACATCACATCTTTTAAGTGTGATTAAAAATATTTTGATCACATCTTTTAAGTGTGATTAAAAGTATTTAGATCACACCTTTTAAGTGTGATCTTTGGAAGTGTGATTAAAAAGGGTCATTTTTAATCACACTTTTTAAGTGTGATTAATAACATTTAGATCACACCTTTTAAGTGTGATTAAAAATATTTACATCACATCTTTTAAGTGTAATTAATAACATTCACTACTAAAAAAAATACTTTTTGCGACCGTCACATGCCGTCGCAAATAATAAAAATACAATCACAAAAGACTTTTTATGACGGCGGCACATGGGGTAGAATTATAAAAGACTTTTATGACAACTATTTTGCCGTCGCAAAAAAAAATAAAAAAATAAAAAACACTTTTAACGACCATTGTTTTACTGTCGCAAATAATTATTTATTAATAAAAATCATATATGGGTTTACTACAACAAAAAAATCAATTACAAGTAACAAACAATTTTTTGTAAATGAAAAATAACAAAATTAACAAATTAATTAAATTTATAATAAACATTATCCATTAACCATCTTTAAATACACTGTACTAAAAAATTCAAGTCTTCAAAAAAAAAAAAAAAAAAAAGAGCAACATAATCTTTGGCTCCCAACATCAACCGCTCGATCATATCAACTATTCCCTCAACAAAATCTGCAAAAACATATATCAAACTTGACTTGAAAATTTAATGCACTTAAATGTGTTAGTTTAGCTTAAAATAATCAAAATAAAACTATGTCAGTGACCTATCTCTATGGCAGATCAGTGATTTACAACAAGAGTTTCAATTACCTTAAGAGCAACTTCAAACTTAACTATGGGATCACTTAATTATGGCGTTCGGAATTATATAACAGTATTGTGGCGAGAGGTTTCCCTAAGAACTCCACCATCACCACCACCTACAACCAAAACCTACATCAAGTAATTCAATTAAATTTAGCACAAATATCTGACAAACAGAATAATTATAGATTGCATAAACATGAAGAGCAGAAGATAGCTAGCTCTACCAACAATGTTTTCCTCAATCATTGGCAACTTAAATTACAAGTTCTCTTTCTACTTGTAAATATGATGAATTGAGGCTGAGAGTACATAGAAATATTATTTGTTCACAATTTAACAATGAGACAAAAACAAGATAAGTCTTATATTCAATTCTAGAATTAAATTTGTCATACAATGCCTTCAATCTAATAGAAAGAGTAAATTTTGCACATTGAACTCAAATACTATTTTGTCTGAAATTCCCTAGGAAGAGTGTGCAACATAGTGATAATAAAAGAATGGTGCCACACAGCCTTGTCTCTAACGAAAGTCAAACCCTTAACCTCTCATGCGTGAGAAGTAGAAAGTTGATGTTGTTGGGTTAGAAGACTGTTTGGCACATATAAAATAATTACTTAGAATCAAGAAATTTTGGAAAGAGGGTGATGAGTTTTTCACCCAATTTAGAGTAATGCCCTGTTTCTAGAAATTAATGCAAGAAATTAGTGAGGTAGAGATGACAAGTGATGTTGATGAGAAAGTGAAATGATGGTGAAATTGAAAAAAACATGAACGATTCAAAATGAAAGTTGTAGTAGAAGAAATTGGGGACATGGATCTGAGTTTATCAGAATTTTTTTTTTTTTCCGAAAGGTCTCTAAAATCATAATCAATGCTTTAGGTTTACCTAGATCCAAAACCTCAAGCCCAAGATAAGGAATGAGAGGCTTTGGTATAACTATAGTTGGATGTCCAAAGATAGGCCATCAACGAGAGGAAGAGCGACAATTGATGGCAATAATAATTTCTGTTCTTCAAAGTCAGAAAGACCTAGTTTAGCATTAACTCTGAATGCAGTAATGCAAAGAGAAAACAGTGCTCTTGAAATAAATGGGCCGATAAATCCAAAAAATAAGATTGGAATACTCACACTCTCCAAGGGACATCGAGGACATCATCTACAAATCCAAGCAAAATCATGAAGCAGATGGATGCCAAAGCCACATTTTACTCAACAAGCCACTGCACATATTAATAATCAACAGTTCAGTCTATCACTAATTAGAGCAAATAATGTTCCTCACCTAACAATGCAGAAGAAAGAGGGTTGTAATATCCAAAAAAAAATACAAAGAGAAGACACAATTAAGGAGGAAAAATAGAAGTACAACACTTGTTACAACTTACAACATATGACACAGAAGTGCATAACAAACTCACACATCCTTACAATAAAGTACAATTGACAAGGCCAAAAAGAAAAGATGGTCACCATATACAATAAGGTAAATTACAAAATCATTAAAACTGGAAGCTAACATTTTTTTTTTCCCGGAAGTATATTAAGAAAGCATCAAAAGGGGATGCCACCCAATTCCCAATTCATGGAAAGGAATATGCCAAAATGGGATTGCTTTCCAACCATCTCATTGTAATAGGTAATTTACTAAAGCAACTTCTATTTATATAATTTTCCTAATATATAATATGGATAATTTGAATGTTCAATCCACCAAAGTCCAAATTAAAAGAGGACGATCTCATCATAGTGGAATGTTCAATCCACCAAAGTCCACCAATAACATGATCCATGATCTAACAACCTCTCAAATAAACTTTCCTAGCAACCAAACAGCTTCGACTTTGCCAAACAATCAATATGCTAAGTAAATGATGTAGCAATCAATATGCTAATTTTTGCCACCCCTTGCTTCGCAGCTTGGCTCATTTGCAAGCCTAAGCCCATTCTCCACTTTGGGCCCAATAATATATGCTAAGTAAATGATCAATTTAATCTGAAAATTTTCCTAATAGGTGATGTCCATCTAACATATTAATTGAGACCCTACACTTGGAACGAGGCATTCCCGTGATGAATTATGGCTTCTTGTTTCTCTCCATATAAGCAAGCAGTTGAGTGGAAGCTAGGAATCAAAAACAACAAGTTCTAGACAAAAAAACTATCGTATGTCATCCATAATCACACAAATATATTTTACGCTCCTTGGCCTGTGTTCTAATAGTTACCATAGGAAGAAACAAAATAAGGGATCAGGCAAGTCCCAACAACCAAATAAATAACAATGGCAATAAATTGAATTGCCCACGTCTTCAAAGGATATGAACAAAATACCAAGGAACCACTAATATCTGAGTTGTTGCTTACTTTAAACAAGTGCATAGCCCAATCATGTCCGGCCGATCAAGACCCGTTCTTTCCTCAAGCAATCAATAGTTAACACTTCACTTTGGTGACCAAATAATGTGCTTATGTAAGCTCTATCTTCGCATTCCATATCTTAACATTCGATCAAATGAACCCAAAAGCAGTTCTCAAGTCCCTTATGCGAAAGTCAAACTGACCGAGTCCTTGATGACTGGAAAAGCACAGAAATCACATTATGACAAGTTACAATAGTGACAAGAAACATGAACTGAAGGCATCGGCACAATGATGTAGCAGTTAATGAGCTATAGAGTGACACTCATGCATTAAGGCCCATATCAATTTGAAATTTTATTTCAAGGGGATATAGTGAGTTCAGCAGTCATGTCCAAGAGGTTCCTTAAAGGGTTCACTGAAAAATTCAAAAGTTGGTCCCCCCAAAAAATGGAGACCGACTAATTCACATGATCAAAATATTAGATGAGCGTGGAGAATATGACCTGACCAAAGAATAACCTATTGCTCATTTTTATAAATTGGCATCAAATGGTGCATCAAGTAGGACTTAAGTATATTTTGCTACCAATGCAAACATCAAAGTCATGAATTTTCTTCAAACCCAAACCCCACCCCCAAATTACCTATATAGGCAAGTTTTAAATTTATGGCCCCGTAGACTTAGGTCTCTCATGATCTCAAAAGAAATTGTTTTTTTATGTTAAAATAATTCAACATGTGAAACACTCTTTTAATGATTATACAGTTGTGGTTGGGAAATGCTATCTTTCTGCTTTAAATTGTAGAAGAAACAGAGGATTAATCTAAAAACAAAAAATCCCAACCCAAACAAGTAACCATAAATCAATTGATTCATAGGTCCTTCAAATTAGAACTTCTGTTCATGATTTGATTTCAACACTTACTCTTTTTTCATACTATTAAATTAGGTATAGATTATCTTTGGAAATGTGTATTGTATTCAGATAGATTAAGAGATTATAATTTAAACAAGCAAGCTTGTGGATATAAATGTTTTTCCTAACTTCAAGTTCATTTGTAGCCTTGTATGCTATTTGTTGTGGCCCATAGCGAGCTTTCACAAAGGCCTTAATAATCATTATATAAGACCCAAAGGCCATAAAAGTTACATGTAAAGCAACCTCTAACTGCTATCATAGCAGTAACAAGACTAGGATTATAATCTGCCTAAATTTACCTGTTGTCTATGACATTCAACAGTATCCAATTTAAAAGTTGAATATGCACTACGCGCATGGCAGATCAAGACTTCCAGCTCTTTCGGGAGTGAATGACCAAAAATATCACATTAATAAGCATGAACCTGACATGGTTAATGTTGTTTTCTACAATTTATTAAAAGACACATTGAGTATTGGTCCCTTCTTGTGGCAGACACCAATTGTCCAATTAATACACAAATAGGAAAATGTGGTCGTTGGCACACTACGGCTTCTTGTGGCATAAACTTGTTTTCCCCATGACTACGGCTTCAATTATTTTTTTTTAAATGCCTCCTTTACTTTAAACTTCCATAATTTGCTCCCCATTATTTACCCTTCATTTCCATTACTTTTTATCAACAAAAAAAATCCCTAGTTACCATGCAAGGTCAACTAAGTTTCATGTTGGCATCAGAATAGCCATTTTTATCGGGAGAGTGTAGTGACGCTACCATATACACCTAAATCTCTTCACCTCTCACATTTTTCAAATAAGTAGACATCTTCACCCCTCACATACACCTCTAAAGTTCTAAGTATATAAAAGCATAATCATTAAAAAAATAACCAATAAAAACTACAAAAATTCCAGAAGGGAAGCTTTGAAAAAAAAAGGCAAGCAAGTGAATTAACGGTGAAGCAAAAGAGAAGAAAAATGAGGAAATTCTTTTTATTTTTACAAATGGTACCTGAACATGCTCTCGCGCGCGGGTATCCCGTAAATGAACATGACGATCTAAGCCTCCACTTGCTAAGTAACGACCATCTGAGCTAACAGCCAATGCCAAAACATGCTTACTTTGCTTTGTAGCTCTACCCTTTGGATCTTTTGCACCACGGGACCTTAGTGCTTTCTCACTTGGCCAAAGCTATTTTTTAGCTTTCCCACTATCTACATCCCAATGAACAATAGTGCCATCCTTGGAAGAAGAAAACCCCTTCAGCTCATCCTCAGACAGTGTTACAGTAGTGGCGGACTGCCGGTGCTTCACGAAGACCCGATATCCGTCAGCAGTTTCTGGCTTTTGAACCCTAAATTGTTTATAGTAAATGACACAATCATACAATAAACAATCACAATTACAAGAGGAGATGAGAAAATATATATATTGTTTCACAATAGTTAATTTAATATACTCGATTTCAAAACTTATCAAACCCTAAATCTATTACCACCACTGTCGCCGATCGCCGCTCGTCATCGCCTCCGAGAGAGAGAGAGAGAGAGAGAGAGAGAGAGAGAGAGAGAGACAGTGTTGTTTTGAAGGGCTCTACAAACCTAAAAGCAAATGAAAAAAAAGGGGGGGAAAGACGGGAAAAAAGGGGGGAAATTAAGGGCTTGGTTTGTTTTTGGAGATTTTTTTTTGAAAATTTTTTGGGATAGTTGTTTTATAAATTTTCTTAGTTTGTTTGGTTGTATATTTTGAGAGAAATTTTTTGTGGGAGTTTGGGATGATTTGATATTTTAGAAGAATTGAGTGGATATATGTAAGAGAAAAAGTGATTGATTGATAGAGAGAAAGTGATTTTGAAAATTTTTTGAGAAAAATTTCAAGCCAAACAATTTTTGGGAATTTTTTTTCTAAAACTCATCTCCCAAACTCAAACCAAACAAACCCTAAGGTTTTGTTTGGTTTAGATTTTTGAAATATTTTTAATATTTAATTTTTTAAATATTTTTAATATTTTAATATTCTAAATATTTTTAATATTTTTAATGTTTATACACGCCTAAAAAATTAATTGACAGAAAATAATTGAGATAGAAGTTGTTTGAAAAAAAAATGATTTGAAAAAAAAAATATTCAAAAAAATTACTTAAAAACACTTAATTAAAAAAATGTTTTTTTATTTGAGTATTTTAAAAATAGTTTAGTTATGACTGTTGATCAAAAATACGGATATCGAGTTATGAGTTGTGTGTTTGATTATCAATTATAGGTTGAATTAAGTTTTGAAAACTATTTTGAAAACTCATCACCAAATAAATTTTTTTATTTCACATGTCACATCAAACTTTCAAAACTCAATTCCACATATAATTCAACACTCTATTAAAAAATCATAACCAAACAAATTTTTTGTAGTAGAGGAGAGGGAGCGACAATAGTGGTGAAAGTGATGAATAAGAGGTGGTGGTGGTGGTTATGGCGAAGGAGATTAGTGATGAAGTTGTGGTAGTGGTATGGGAGATGGAGTGGCGCCGGTGGATGAGAGGTAATAGTAGTAGTAGTGGTGGTGGTGGTAGTAGTAGTGGTGATGGTGATAGTGGTCGTAGAGTGGTAGCGATGGTAGTAGTCATGGTAGTCGTAGAGGTGAAGTGGCGACAGTGGAAGTAGTGGTGGTGGTGGAATGACGTTTGCAGTAGTGGTGAAGGTGGTAGAGGAGATGAGTGGTAAGAGAGAGAGATGAGTGAGAGACAGATAAAGGAGAGAGAGAGAAAGAGAGACAGAGTGATGAGCGAGAGAGAGACAAAGTGGTCGCTAAAAGTGCATTTTCTTGTAGTGGATCGATAAATCGAGAGGAAGCTCAGTAAATAGAGAAGACGGGAGGGAGAGAGTGAGCAACGCAAACATAATGGAAGAGAGAGAGAGAGAGAGAAAAAGAGAAAGAGATAGAGAGTGAGAGATGGACGAGAGAGACAGAGAGAGATAGAGAGAAGAGAGATGAACGAGAGAGACATAAAGAGAAGAGAGATGAACGAGAGATACAGAGAGAAAGATAGAGAGAAGAAAGATGGGCAAGAGAGACAAAGAAAGATGAGAGATGAGAGAGATAGAGAGAAGAGAGATGGGCAAGAGAGATAAAGAGAAGAGAGATGAACGAAAGTGACAGAGAGAAAAGATATGAGAAAAGAAATAGATGAGTGAGAGACACACAGAGAGAGACAAATAGACAGACAGACAAAGAGAGAAGAGTGATGAGTAAAAGAGAGAAAGAGAAAAGAGAGATGAAGATGAAAAAATGGATGAAAAGATAGCGAAAATAGATAAATGAGAGAGAGACATAGAGAGATGAGTGAGAGAGCGAGAGAGATAAAGAGAAGAGAGACAAGAGAGATAAAGAGAATAAAGATGGACGAGAGAGAGAAAGAGATAGACAGACAGACAGAGAAGAGTAATGAGTGAGAGAGAGAAAGAGAAGAGAGACAGAGACATAGAGAGAAAGAAAGAAACAGACAGACAAAGAAGAGTGATGAGTGAGAAAGAGAGAGAGAAGAGAGACAGAGATAGAGAGATAGACAGATTAAAAAATAGGTGAAAAGAGAAATGTTCAAAAGAGTAAGACGACGTCATTTTTATTTTTTATTTTTTTTTTGTAACAGAAAAATACCGTTGCATTTATTTAAATCATTTTATGACTATATATACGAAGCCGTCTCAAAGCGACAATATATATATATATTTTTAATTTTTTTTTTGCAACAGTACGTATTATAATCGCAAAAAACTCTTTTTTTTTTGCAACTGCAGTTGGTACCGTCACAAAAACTCCATTTTTTTTTGCGACATCAATATCTGCCATCGCAAATACTCTATTTTTTTTTGCAACAGCAATTTCTGCCATCGTAAATACTCTATTTTTTGCGACGGCAAGTTGTGCCGTCTCAAAAAGTCACATTTTTTGAGACGGCAAGTTGTGCCGCCGCAAAAGGTCATTTTTTGCGACGGCAAATGTGTCGTCGCAAAAAGTTCCATCTCATAAGCCCACTTTTCTTGTAGTGGAATAGAGGTGCGGATTTGAGAATTGTATATTTTATATAAAAATCAAATTGAAATATTTTATACAATCACACCTATTTAGGGAGTGTGATTAAATATATATATATATATAATTACACTTATTTAAAAATTGTGATTAAAAAGTAGTAATGTATATATAATCACACTTTAATTAAAATGTGTGATTAAAAAATATATATATAATCACACTTATTTAAAAAGTGTGATTAAAAAGTAGTAGTGTATATATAATCACACTTTAATTAGAAGGTGTGATTAAAAAATATATAAATAATCACACTTTAATTAGAATGTGTGGTTAAAAAATATATATATAATCACACTTATTTAAAAAGTGTGATTAAAAAGTAGTAGTGTATATATAATCACACTTTAATTAGAAGGCGTGATTAAAAAAATATATAAATAATCACACTTTATTTAGAATGTGTGATTAAAAAATATATATATAATCACACTTGTTTAAAAAGTGTGATTAAAAAGTAGTAGTGTATATATAATCACACTTTAATTATAAGGTGTGATTAAAAACATATATATATAATCACACTTAATTGAAAAGTGACATAAAAAATAAATATTATCACACTCAATCAAATTAAGTGTGATTAAAATATCAAGTTAATTTTTTTTATCACACTTTCAATAAAAGTGAGATCTTTTTTTTTGTCAAAGTGTGATCTTTAACTATTTTTGTAGTAGTGACTAAAGCTTTATCGACAACCAAATCGTTGGCAAATGACAACATTTACCGATGTAAATGTGTCGCTAAAAGTTACTTTTCCCCACTCATATTGTGTTGGCAGAAGTGTATTTTTTGCCAATGCCAATTTGTCGTTGCCAAAAGTAAATCTTTAGCGACAAACAAATCGTCGGCAAATGGCAACATTTACCTACGTAAATGTGTCACCAAAAGTTTACTTTTGCCGACGCATATGTTGTTGCTAAAAGTATATTTTTTGCCCATGCAAATTTGTGTCGCGAAAAGTGCCACACAATCATCATATTTGAATGACTTTTACCAACGCAAGGTAAATTACCGACGATGGATGGAGGCTTTTAGCGACGACTATGT
Source organism: Camellia lanceoleosa (assembly GCA_025200525.1). Lineage (NCBI taxonomy): Eukaryota > Viridiplantae > Streptophyta > Magnoliopsida > Ericales > Theaceae > Camellia > Camellia lanceoleosa. Next base: position 55,173,521 of record CM045761.1, on the reverse strand, counting down.
TCGTCGCTAAAGGAATTACTTTTACCAACGCAATCATAATTTCGTCGGCAAAAACTTTTGCCAACTCACTTTTGCCTACGGGTTGCCAACGTAGCTTTGTGTGTCGGCAAAACTCTTTGCCAACAAATTTTCCCTTTTAGCAACATATTTTGTTGCGTTGCGAAAAATGCAATTTCTTGTAGTGCAACTTTCTTGCAAAGCCATGGCAAACTCAACAATTTGCAAAAACCAAGCCAATTTAGCGTCACAACTCAAATAAATTATGCAAATTTGTGTGTGAGCATATTTGATTATATATGAAATCAGCTGTGATTAGGACCCCTTCATATTCCCACTCCCACCACCCCCCCACACACGTGGGGGTTGGTGAGTGGGAGAGAAGAAAAAAAAAATAATAATTTGGACCAATCAAAAGGCAAAGGGGGTCGTGGGGGTACCTTTGAAAGGGGGTCTCAATCTTTTTTTATATGAAATTATGAAGTATTTATGGTTTTTTTTGGCTAAATCACACTTTGCACCCTTACACCTTACACAAAATCTCACTTTAGTCCCTACACATTAAATTGTGACATTTAACCCCTTGCACTTTTGGTTAAGTGTCACATTGGCCCTTCTGTTAACAGTGAGGCTAACAGAAGTTACCCTTTAGGGGGTTAAGTGTCACAATTTTCATGTGTAGGGACTAAAGTGGAATTTTGTGTAAAGTGCAAGGGTGTATAATATAATTATTGCGATCCCGGTTTTTCCTCCATTGGTTATTGTGTTCCGGACTTGGTTCCGTAGATGTCTGTTGTGGTATATACCTCTTTTCCATCCTTTAATTCCTTATGTTTGAGTTTTAGGATGTGTTTGGCAGGTTTGTAATAGGTTGGTTGTGTTTGGGAACAAATGGTTGCTGCTCAGATTTTGGTGTCTTCGCTCGAGCGAGACTTTTGTTGCTCAAGCAAGCTCTTTGTTCTTGTTCCTTCACTCGAGCCAGGGTTCCTTCGCTCGAGCGAGAGTTGAGTGGTGTGTCAGGTGGCTCGAGCGATAAGTCTTGCGCTCGAGCTTGCGTCTGCGTCCAATTCTGGACCTGAGACTTGCATTTCTTGGCTCGAGCGAGCTTTCCTTCGCTTGAGCGAGCGAGCTATATTTTTTGGGTTTCTTCGCTCGAGCGAGCATTCTTTCACTCGAGCATGCATTCTTTCGCTCGAGCATGCTTCTGGGTTGCAGACCTGAAGCTTCAAATTGTTGGCTCGAGCGAGGCTTTCTACGCTCGAGCGAGGTTTCTTTGTGTTTGGTCGCTCAAACGACCACTCCTTCGCTCGAGCGAGCCTCAATTATATTAGTTGGCAGCAGCAGTCTCCTTCATCACTTTTTGATACACTTTTCATCTCAAACCCTAGATCCGGCTCTCTCTCTCTCTCTCTCTACACACACCTTCTCTCTAGGGTTCCATCTACTTCTAGAGTGTTTCTACCCAAATCTCTTTGTAAGAAAGATAGAGGGTCGTGTGGGCTTCACTTTAATCTGAAAATTTGTGGATTTGGAGCACTTTGAGTTTCACCTCTCTCCTCTTTTGAGCTCCGAAAATTAAGGTAAGAATATCATACTCCATCTTATGAGCTTTGTCATAAATTTTGGTCATTTTGATTACATGGTGTTGTTTAGTAATTTTGGGAAAAGTTAGGGTTTGATTTGTAATTATATAAAGAGAGGTTTTGTGTTTTGAAGCTCCATGTGCATATAAGACCTTGGGAATTTGAGTTTGTGAGTCAAATTGGTGGAATTTGGTCTTAGGATCAATATTTGAGAAAATGGGGGAAAATGCCCTAATTCTGTTGAATAATTAATTTGTGGAAATATGAAATTGAGTTGAAATTCATGAAATTGGGGAATTATGAGATTGAATGGTATAGTTGGATTAATTAATCACTCACCTATGAGAATGTTGATATTATATCTGTTTGATGCATTTATTATCTGTTTAGAAATAACTACTTTGGGCTATCGATAGAGGATAGTCTTGATTGTTGTAGACACTGTATGTTGATTAGGGAAAACTAAAACTAATCATCCGGAATATGTCATTGAATATGACGGTTGGAATAATACATCGAATATGTATATTGATTGATCATTGTATATGATAAGTGTTTAAATACATAGTATATGTATATTGTTTGGAAAGAGATAGGGGATGTACTCTATGGTTTGAGAGGAGATAGGGGATGGACTCTCAAACCTGTTTGGAAGGAGATAGGGGATGGACTCCATTAATACAGCAAATATGTGTATTAATTGAAGTGTTGAAGTATTTTTATATGAGTCGTAGTCTCATTGAATTGTGGTTATTGGAAATGTTGTTATATGAGTTGTTATCTCATCTAATTGCTTGGCCAGGTTCTGAGCCATGTTTATGAATTGAATTGGTTAAGTAAAGGATAGTGGACTGAAACATGTACCTAATTGTAATGGAACTGTATTGGGTTGTAAGTTGGTTCCAAAGTGTTGATCATTTATCGAATGTTAATATTTTAGTCATTTCTCATAATTGGTTTAGTATATCTTTACTGGGCATTGACTCACCCTATATTGGACATCATTTTCAGGTACAAGTGATATACCACCTCCAAGGATGTAGCTTGGGAGGCTTAGAGCCGGAAGAACTTTTGTTGTTATATTTTTGTGTATTACATGTAGATTCAAGCCAAGGACTTATTTGTATAAAGAGTTAGAACTCTTCTTTTGTTGAACCCAAGTGTTGACTTGGAAAGTTGTAAGCCCGTAGGGCATTTACTTTTGTTGTCAACATGTAATACTTTTGTACTAAATACTCTGATGAATGAAAATATGTTTTATTCTCTTATGTCTATGCATGTCGAGAATGTGGGTTTATACGTGTTATTTTGAGGGCGTGACAATAATTTACCCTTACATGTTCTATCTCTCTCTCTCTCTCTTTCTCCCCCAATAAAAAATTTAAAAAACTATTTTAATCTTTTTCATTTTATTTTCATAATATATATAATTTTTAATATAAAAACTTAATTTTATAAAATTAAAATATCATTGAAAATATACCTTTAAAATGAGACTAATATTAAATATATTTAATAAAAAATTAAAATAAATACAAAGTAATTACTATGTTTAGTTATTATTTTTTAAATATAAAAATTAATTTGATGAAATAAACTCACAAAAATCATATATTTTTGAAATTCTCAAAAACAATCTTCATTCAAAAAATCATATGAAAATAATTTTTTTTAAAGGAAATAAAAAACACACAAATCCAATCTGTACATAGATGCAAATCAAATATAGAGGAGTTTTGGAAAGATGGTTAAAAGCTAGTTTTTTGTTTTTTGTTTTTTGTTTTTTTTTTTTGAAAAAAAACGTGTAAAAAAATTATGATCACATCATCACATCATCTCTCACATTTTTTACATTCTTTTTTTTCAAAACAACTAACTTTTAACAATCTTCCCAAAACTCCTCTATATTTTATTTGCACCTATGCACAGCTTGGATTTGTTTGTTTTTTATTTCTTTTAAAAAAAAATTATTTTCATATGATTTTTTTTAATGAAGATTGTTTTTAAGAATTTCAAAAATATATGATTTTTGTGTGCTTATTTCATCAAATTAATTTTTATATTTAAAAAATAATAATCTCAAAACATAACTAAACATAGTAATTACTTTTTATTTATTCTAATTTTTTATTAAATATATTTAATATAGTCTCATTTTAAAGGTATATTTTCAATGATATTTTAATTTTATACAATGAAATTTTTATATTAAAAATTATATATACTATGAAAATAAAATGAAAAAGATTAAAATAGTTTTTAAAATTTTTTATTAGGGGAGAGAGAGAGAGAGAGAGAGAACATGTGAGGGTAAATTACACTATGCACCCTTGCACTTTACACAAAATTCCACTTTAGTCCTTATACATCAAAATTGTAACACTTAACCCCATAAATGATAACTTTTGTTAATCTCACTGTTAACAGAAGGGCCAATGTGACACTTGACCAAAAGTGTAAGGAAAGTGTCACAATTTGATGTGTAGGGACTAAAGTAAGATTTTGTGTAAAGTGTAGGGGTGCAAAGTGTAATTTACCCCTTTTTTTTTATTAGCAAAAATTATGAAGTATTCATGTCATGTATGCATAGTAAGTAGGGAGAGATTTTGACATTAACAACACTATGAATGTTCTTTCCGTAAGGCCTAAATCCTCCAAGAACACTGATGGCTTGAGGAGTAAGCCCCACATGTCCTATCACTACAATTCCAACCTCCACAATAGTTTTAGCTACAGTGATTCCTCTTTTATTTGGGTTTTTGGCGTTGTATTCGATAGAGTTATGGCATTGTGAACATGCAAGACTCGTACCTTCCACAAAAAATGGCTTGGGCAAAAAGCTAATAGTTGACAACTCTTTTGTTCTAAACTTCAGAGCTGAGATATACAAAGATTTTTGGCAAAAGGTGGGTCAATATATACATCACTAACACTCACATTAAAACCTTGTGAAACTATTTTTTCATGTTGATTCTAGGGGAAAATTTCAGAAACCTTCATTTTTCGTAATTTTTTTTTTTAATTTTTGGAAAAAGACTCTCACCTACACCTCTAGAAGCAATTTTCCACTTTTTATGAAACTCAAATAGCATAGCCAAAAGACCATCTTCTTCTCTTCATCTTAGTTAGATCATCAATTATCTCAAAAGCTTAAAGCCTATATCAAGCTATCTTATAGTCCCTCATGTGTGACCCTGTCTTGTAAATGGCGAGACACACAGATAATCCACAAACAGAATTAAACAGGTGTACAAACATAACATGGGAAAACAAAAGAATAACCTAGGGCCTCCTAAAATCACAAAGTTTTGATACCTTGTTAGATCACTTATTGTTCTGAAAGCTTATGCTATTATTAGTAAATTTGTCAACCAAACCAAGTACTTCATTGAAGTGTTTTAGCTTTTCATTAAAGTGGATAGGTGAGGTTGTTCAACCATAATTTGATTCAATTTACACTTCTTCTATGCCTCTGCAACATCTTTTACTCCTTTTTTTTTCACATAGAAAACGGTAGGTTAAAATAGAATTCATCATAGTAGTAAACCAAAACACAACCTAGTTCAAGATTTATTTAAAATTCATTTATTGGAATTTTCTTTTAGAAATTTTACACAATATACTAGACACATGGAGGGATTGCCTGCTAAAATTTCATGAAATTACAAGGTAGAGAACTATTTTTAAAAACAACAATGATTCAGAGAACTAATTTTGGTGCTCTAATAGAGCACTAATGACATGACAAGAAGAAAAAAATAAAAATAAAAAAACCAAGATCAAAACATCACATCACATTGGGTGGAGCCCACTGTCAGCTCATTAGAGCTTACTTTAGAGCTCAAGATTTAGAGCTCCAAAGCATTTTTCTTTTAAAAATTCATCGAAGTCAGGCCTCTGCCCAATTTCAATTCTACAACATCATGAAAACTCACCCCCAAAATAGCTATGATTTTGCTTTTCTAAAGCCTCTTTTCATTCCATCTTGTAAACATGATTTAAACAACATAAAAGATCAATAAATTCATGTCTGAAACAATTTAACAACAAATTTAAAATTAAATTGAAAATTCATAGGAATCTTGGGAAGGAATATCAAATTCAACATCAATTCACTCTACTAAACCACCGAAAAATCATAGGAATCTCGAAATGCAAGCGAAAATTAGCAAGTGAGAATCATAACACAAGAACTAGAGAGGGAGAAGGTACCATGAAAAGGTTCTTTCGAAGAAGACCTCGGCTGAAGCGATCACGATGAGAGAACCTGAATACATAATTGCTGAGGTTGGGTTGCGCAAAATAGCCTATGTGAGCTACTCTATTACTTCCTCTAGTTTCCCTAATCAACCTAAAGCCATCAAAATCAAATTATGAAAACTTGTGTTTACAATATATACACGTGTGAGTATGTACATGTAATGAAATTAGAATACTTTCAAAAATTGCTTCCGTAGCTTGCTCCTTAGCCTCCTGCGACGCATCATAGTTTTCTTCCGTGACCTCAATAGAAGAGTCTCTCATTTGCAAAATTTAGCATTAACAAGATAATACATGTTACAAAATATCAAAATTCTGAATTACGCTACACACAAAATTTAGAACATAAGACTTTTGCAATCAAACTCATAAAATTCATAATGTTATATTGACTGATAGACTTAAACCCTAAACCTTCATATGTTTGGTTGATCATTCTTGCTTCTGAATCCCCACATACCCACATAGAACACAAATATAGAAATTAAAAATTCTAGACTATCAATTTTGGTTTCACGCATTTTCCTACATTTTTTGAGCAACCAAACAAATTAAATATGAACAAAAATGGTTGCAGAAGTACCTATATGTTACGAGGAGATTCTCTAGGCTTGTAAGCAGATAAAGGAAGCTTACAACCGCGACTGAAACATATTAAATCAAAATAAAAAACATAAGAAAAGCAAATTCAACGGGAAAGTATAAATACATAAAAGTGAATTATATCATACCTTTTGAGGCAGTTCGGAAGAAGGAGAGAGGACCAGAGAGGATTGAGGGATTGGACTTGCAATCATCGATGAATTGCTTCAACTGGTTCAAGTTCGGGATCAAAGAAGAGATTGTAGAGAGGTCAAATCGTTTGATACAGAGAAGTGTAAAGATCAATTAGGGTTTGAGATTAATTGATTGAGATTGCATTTTGGCTTCGTAGTCTGCATTTCCATGGCTCTCACTGAACCCTAACTTCAAATAAAATGATAAATTCGAAGCTTTTGGGAAAAAATAATCGAGAGATAGAGAGAAAATTGATCGATTCAGAGAGAAAATGAATGACATACATTGTGAGGAGATGCGAAGTCACACGATCGATCAAGGCAATGCTCAAAGAACATACCTCAAACAAGCTAGAACGAAGAGAACTCGAGAGCTGGTACACACACACACACACACAGAGAGAGAGAGAGAGAGAGAGAGAGAGAGAGAGAGGGTTTGGGGCAAAAACATGTATAAATCGAATGAGAGGGAGAGCGATGAACGGGGCCTTAAAATAATGTTTTTGAGTTTTTTTGCTTTAGTTATTGTAAGTTTTTAAAGTTTCAATAAATTTTTTTTTTTTGCTTTTTAAATTCAAATAGTTTACATATACTTAGAAGGAAAATATTTTTTTATTTTCTAAAAAAATCACTAAATTCAAAAAATATATAATTTAATACATTTTATATTAGGAAAAATCGGATTGAATTTTTTTTTTAATAAAAGTTTTCATGACATGCTAATGCATGCCGTGTAAAGTTATAATATTTTATGACATAAAATGTATGTCGTCTTAAGTGCAAATATTTTACGATATATTTTTGTATGTCGTGAAAATATACATTTTTTACGGCATACTTTTGAATACCATAAAAAAATCAGATTTTATTTTTGTTTTTATTTTATGTAGAAGTTTTCATGACATGTTAATGCATGTCGTGTAAAGTTATAATATTTTATAACATTAAATGTATGTCGTCTTAAATGCAAATATTTCACAACATATTTTTGTAAGTCGTGAAAATATACGTTTTTTACGGCATACTTTTGTATGCTATAAATATATGAATTAATGACTTACATGGTATGTATTTCGTTATTGAAAAAATATTAACGACTTGCACACAAAAAATGCCATAGAATATACTAATTATGACATGTATTTGATGTATGCCGTAAACTTAATCTCGTAAATAGTTAGTGCACTCAAATAAACCTTACTTACTACCATTCAAATAGACTCCACTTAGTACTTCATTATTCTTGGCTTACCATTTCTTTCAACCGTACTTACTAGTTGATGAGACTCCACTTACCATTTTTTTACACTTTACTTACCATTCAAATATACCTCACTTACTACCACTTTAGTAGACTTGACTATCACTTAAATAAACCCTATTGACCACATCTTTAAACTTGATTTACCACTCAAATAACCTTACTATCATTCAAATAGATTCCACTTACTACTTCATTATTTTTGACTTACCATTTCATTCAATCATACTTACTAATCGATGAGACTCCACTTACCACTTTTTTAAACTTCACTTACTATTCAAATAGACCTCATTTACTACCATTTCATTGGACTTCACTACTACTCAAATAAACTCACTTATCATTTCATTAGATTTGACTATTAAACTTGATTACTGACAATGATTAAACATGACACTCATAGAATTCACACGTGACTATTAACAATGATTAAAATAATACTAATAGATCACATGTAACAACCTTATTTAATACATGTATACATCACACTTCACTACAAGCCTAACTAGTGAAAATGCCTAACGAAAATCTAAAAATATTACATCATCGGGCTCTACAGTTAGTCTTGGTAGCAATGATGATTTTCAAACACTTCCAACAATAGGTTCCTACAATGATCCATTAGGAAAAACATGGTATGGAACCAAATGTCACTTCCACAATAAACCTCTTTTCATGCATGATCCATGGCAATTAGATGTGGATCATGTAATTGTTGGTAATGCATACGATCGACCACCACACGGGGTCAATGTTGACAAGAAAAACTTGAAATGGCAAGAGCACTTCGAAAAACGTTGTGAACTTGAGATATATTGTCAATGGTATGGGCTACTCAATTAAATTCTACTTATTACTCAATAATCTTCCACTTATTATTTCATTACACTTATTACTTAATGAGTTTTCACTTACTTCATTAGACTTTACTTCATACTCAATTAAATTTTACTTACTACTCAATAATCTTCCACTTACTACTTCATTACATTTCACTTACCACTTAATAAGTTTCTACTTACTATTTCATTAGAATTCACTTAATATTCAATGAGTTTTTGTTTACTACTTTATTAAACTTTAGTTACTACTCAAACAAATTCCACTTACTGCATCACTAGACTTGACTTACTACTTACTATTTCATGATAAGTAGACTTGAGTTATTACTTAATGAGATTTCACTTATAATTTGATTAGACTTCACTTACTACTCAATTAAACCCTACTTATTATTTAATGAGTTTCTAGTTACTATTGCATAAGAATTCACTTACTATTCAATTAGCTTTTAGTTACTACTTCATTCGATTTTACTTACTACTCAATTAAACCCGACTTACTACTTAATGAATATTTACTTACTTTTCCATTGAACTTTAGTTATTACTCAATGAATCTTCACTTACTACTTAATCAAACTTTACTTACTAATTAAACATGACTTACTAATCAATAAGACACTACTTTAATAGATTTAAGTTACTAGTCAATGAAATTATACTTATTATTTCATTAAACTTGACTTAAAATTTTAAAAATTCACTTTTTCTTTGACTAAGTGAAATGATTTTCCAACAAAATCTTAAAATTTATAAATTAAAATATCACACAATGTTAAAATAAAAGAGAGATAGAGACATAGATAAATTATTATCTGAAAATTGTCTTCAACTTGTAAAATCTAAATCATCCTCTTTCATTTATTCTTTGTGAAAAAATATATTTAAAAAAAAAAACACAATCTTGTTCATTGTGTATGCAAATGAGTTGAGAGTTCTTCTATATTTTCCTAATTAACTATATTCTTATATAGCAATTAATGTGCTTCCTAGTATTAAGTTTTCGCACTCCACCTGTTTGATAATATGCTTCAGTGAAATGTAATGGCAAAAAAAGGCAATGGAGGTTAGATTCCGATTGAAAGGTGGAGGGAAGGAGATGGAGATCAAGGCAAGGATGTTAAACATGGACTGTTCTCCGTTTTTGTGGATAATTTACCTTCAGCTATGGATGCCAAATCGCTATTCAAACTCTTCTCACAGTTTGGCATTGTAAAGAATGTCTTTATTCCGTTCAAAAGAAGGACTGTGTGAAATTCAAGATCTGGATTTGTGAGATTTAATTGCCTTGTTGCAGCAGACATTGCCATCCAAAAAGGGAATGATATGCTGGTAGCAAAAAGGGTGCTAGAAGTTAAAAAAGCTACCAACAGTAGATGCATCAGATTTGAGCAGAGCATGAGAGAACCCCATTCCATCAGCAAACCTACTGAATCTATCAGTTTCAGGGCTAAAGTTCCATATTCAGGCCAAAGATTATTTGCTGAAGTATTGAAAGGGGCCACACCCACTAGGGCTAGGAAAGAAAGCTTGTCCATTAAAACCAATGAAAAGGACCTTGGATGGCTCCATGGTAGTGTAATAGTCAGATTTAATTTTGTATTCTCTACTACCAACATTGGAAATGTCTTGAAGGAGAAAGGTTTGGATCATGTAATGGTCAGAAAAGGGGGTGGTCGAGATATAGTTCTAACATTCAAATCTCAAGAGGAGATGAAATCAAATTTTTGCAATATCAAAGAATGGTTTAAGGAATGGAGTCAGTTTGTGATGGAATAGAAGCTAGGATTTTATCTTGAACAAGAAAGATGTGTATGGTTGAGGTGTTATGGCATTCCCTTAAATCTATGGAATAGAGGTACACTCAACAACATTGGAAGCATATGGGGTACTGTCCTTAGTGTGGATGGTGATATTTGTCAACCTAAGTCCTTCTCCCACACCAGAATCAGAGTGGTTACATCTTGTATGGAGTTTATTAACAAAACTATATCTTTGGATTGCAAGGGTAAATTACACCCCATTCTTGTGTGTGAAGATCTTTCAGCAGATTTTAGTAGCTTGAAGCGCAATGGTTTGGAAGAGTGCAGCTCTAACGAAATCTGTGGTAGTGTTGTGGAAAGAACAAGTCCAGAGGAGTGTTCTAGAGAGAAGGAGGCTAACCATGTGATGGAGGTAAACACAATTGTTGAGGAGTCAAAGTGGGATGAAGGGTTTATCAGAGAAGATGAAGTATGTACCAAGGAGGTAGATCAGAGGTCAGGGTCTAATGATTGTCTTTTGGGTGAGGAGGTAAACATAGTTATCGAGGAGACCATATTGGAGGAGTTAGTACACAGTCCTAATTTTGTTGTTGAGCAAGTATCTACTCTTGGTTTTATTAAAAGCTTTAGTGGATCTCGTGATGGAAGTGGGTTTGGTATCAATCTTGAAGTGGATTTGGCACAAGCTCTTAGTGAGAATCTAAATAAGAAGGGTCTTCTGAGCCTTAATCAATCAGGCTTAGTTAGGCAACCTGCTTCTGTCCTAAAACTCCTGTGGAATGAGAAGAGGAAAAGAAAGAAGAAGGTTCAACTTGAGGGGTTCACCAGCTTTGCTAGACTTCATGGGCACCAAGCTGTAGCAGTCAGCAAGCACACTTCTAGGTCTGTCATTTTCAGACCAACTGCAGCTGCGATTGCACGTTCAGATCTGTCTGAGGGTGTTACTAGTCTGAACAATCTTCTCCTCAATGAAGCTAAAGCCACTATACAATTAGGTAAATCTCTTGCCATCAATTTCAATGGGAAAGAAGATAATGTGCTAAACAAGATTATTGAGCTAGGGCTAAAGGACAAAGAGAGATTCAAATAGGAGGGTTTGGTCTTAAAAGGTTAAAGGTTGGCTTCAAGTAAGCTTAGCTGGAGTAAGTGGGTATAAGCTTTGTTAGCTAATTTTTGGGTTTTGGCTTCAAGTGTTTATGGTCTTGTAAGCTAGTGTTGGTTTCTCACCAACGCTATGCTCGGTTTCTTTTCTTGTCCTTTTTTCTTTCTCTTCCTTATTGATGTTATCTCATATGTAATGTATGTTTTCTTCATCAATAAAGGATTTTATTTGCTGTTAAAAAAAATAATAATAATGTTTTCAAATGTAGTAGATTAAAAAAAGTAATTATTATACATTTATTTATTTATTATCATTAATAAATATTGACAAACGTGAAGTCTTTTTAAGTTGTTTTATTATATTTTATTTTCAATTTATACTTTACAATATTTTAGATATTAAAAAATATTATGAAGAAAATTTATGAATTTTATGAAGGAAAAAAATATTTCATTATGGATACTAATTGATATAAAAAAAATTATGAATTTATAAAAGTTTCTAAAGGATTTTTTGAGGGGTTGTAGTTATAAAAAAAAAGGAACTATTTTAAATTATTTTTTTTAAAAACACTTTTAAATAAGTTACAATTTAAAAATATTATTAAATATTATATCAAAAATTATTTTTTCACAATAATCACTATTTTAAAAAATTAGTAAATTTTAACAAATTTTAATAAATTAATATTTACATATCATATTTTACTTTTTACAAATTATGACAAGACAAAATATGAAAGGAAATAATTAAATATAATGTGTCATTAGTATTTAAAATTAATTTAAAATGTAAAAGATGGCACAATTTTTAAATAATAAAGGTAACCTGTTTAATGGGTAATATTTTAAATAGTAAACTTATTCATAACAAATAGTAAATAAGTAAATAGAAAATAATAAGTATATTTGTAGCAAATAATAAGTTAATATTATTTTTTTACTTCAAAATTAAGTAAAATTACTCTACTTTTTAAAAAATCACCTTACTTTTTGACCTAATTTTACTCTCTATTCAACATTTATTCTATTTTTTGGATAATGTTTGAGAGCTTGAAAGTTCTTCCCCCCTAATCCCCCTAAAGCCCAAAACGACGTCGTTTTGGGCTTTATTTATTTATTTATTTTTCTTCTTCTTCTTCCATTTTCAGTCGTAGAGAGAAAGAGAGAAAGAGGGAGAGAGAGAGGGAGAGAAAGAGAAGAGAGAGAGAGAGAGAGAGAGAGAGAGAGAGAAGAGAGGTCGTCATCCCACTGTCATTGCCCGGCCATTGACCTCGCCATCGCAGCCGCCTCCGCCCCGCACTAGTTGATGGCCCCTCCAGTCCTTCTCTTCTTCCTCTCTTCTTCTTCCTCCTTCTTCGTCTTCTCCATCTTATTTTTCTTCTAATTCTGAAAAAAAAAAAAAAATGAAAACGCAAAAAACGGCGTCGTTTTCAATTCGAGGGGAATTCGGAGAAGCTCTTTCGAGCTACGTAGCATTACCGTTAAATATAATGGTCTATATTTTTTCTTATGTACCATACAATATGAATTTTCCCTCTTCTCCAGATCTGGTAACATGAGGAGTGAGACGAAGACGACGAGTTGAGACCCAAATCTTCGACGACGACGAGGTAATCGACGCCGAGGCAAAGATGACCCGAATTCTCTGTCTCTATTTCAGATTTGGTAATAACGAGTACAAGCCAGACCCATCGATTGGTGCCATCTTCAGATGAGTTTTTTTGTTTTTATTTATTATTATTATTTTTTTCCAAGATCTAAAAGGGAAGGTAGATGAAGAAGGTTAGGGTTTGGTGGAGTTTTCGATTCATGGAGTCTTTAATCCTTGGTTCAGTGCATCTCTTTTGGTTTTGCTTGGGGTTTTGTTTTATTTCATTATATTTCCTATATAATTTTCTTTTTTATTTATTTTCTGCAGATTGCCTTTAGCTTGAGCTTGAATAGGAGGATCGATTGAGTTGTTTTGATTTTTTATTATTGCTTAATTATTTTGGCAACTTCTTTTCTTTCTTGTTTTTCTATCTATTTAGGGATATTTTTTTTTTAGCTGATTGGATGGAGCTTTAGCCCTGCAATGAAGGGAGTTGACTGGAGTTGTTTGTTAGTTTTTTTTCTTTAGTTATCATTTTTTTTCTCACTTTTTTCTTCAGTCTGACTTACAATTTCAGCTGAAAATTAATTGTGCATTCAGATTGTATTTTGTGTAGAAGTTTCGTGGGATTTTCTGAGTTAGGAACAGGGTTTCTTCGTCCTTTTTTTTTTTTTAGGTAATGTATACTATTTTGTTGGACCATTATTTCTTTGTTATTTTTATGTATGTTTTGTTACGTGAAATATTGCTTTAAATTTTTTTTAGGTTTGTGGATTTTGCTTTACGTATTGTATTGTTTGTTCTTATCATTGGAATCTTTAATCATGAGCAAGGTTTTAAAAAATAGTTACAATCGTTATGTAACGTCGTTACATAACGATTGTGGTAGTTATCGCCACCTGTTACGTATATTTTTGCAGTGTGATTGAAATTCACAGGTATATCTACTGTAGCTGCTGTCATAGAGGTTGTGACGGTGCCGTAACGGTCGTAACGATCTGTTATACACCGTTACGTAACGGTTCTGAACTACTTTTTTCGAAAAAACACAAAAAAAAAAAAAAAAAAAATTGAAAATGGTGGAAGAAAGATAGAGAGAGAAGAGGAAAGATGAAGACGGAAGATAGAGGAGCAAGAGAGAGAGAGAGAGAGAGAGAGAGAGAGAGAGAGAGAGAGAGAGAAAGAGAAAAGAGAAAAGAGAAAAGATGAAAAACATGATATTGATTTGTTGAAACTATAAGACCTATGCTATTCTATTCAGCTGCTATCACTCAACCATTTTGTTTGTATGTGTCTATCTATATATTTAGGCTCTTATTTATTATCTTACTTTTGTCATTGGGTATCTTATATATAATAGTTAGTGATTGATTTTTTGTATAATATAAAGTCATTAATTATTAAAATAAAATATAAAAAACTCAGTTTATAGTGATTTAAAAATATGAAATATATTTAATCATACTTAAAAATTTACAAAAACTGATCAATATTTATTTTAAAACCCAATAAATATGATCATGGAAAAAAAAATATAAATATCGGTAATTTTTTTTTCAAATTGTGAGAAAAATAAAAAAATTCACAATTTCGATTATCACAACCGTTATGTTACGGCCTTTACATCCTGCAATCGTGTCACCGTCACCGTTACAGCGACTGCAACCGCTTTTCAGAACCTTGATCATGAATGATTGCATTCAAATTTGTTGTTGTTAGCATTGCAGAATTATTTGATTTTTGGGATTTGATCTGTTCAACCTGTATAAATTTATTTTCTTTTTCATTGTTTTTGTTTTGTTTTCAAAAGCTTTTAGATCACAGAAAAGCATTTAAAAAAAAAAAAAAAAAACAGAAAAATAAATTACCATTGTTGTGATAAATTATGTATTCTTTATATAGTACTTTTAGGTCTTAGACGTTATAATATCTGATTTACTTATTTTTAAAAAAAATTTGTAGCTGTATGTTCATTAATTTAACATGTACTCATTGAAATTTTATTACTGTAGAAATAAGGTTTCGTTTGGCATGAAAAACTTGGGTTAAAATAGTTATAAAAAAATAAAATAAGTTTAAAAAATTAATAAAATAAAATATCACATTTAAATCATAATTATTTTATTTTTTTCTTTCATAAAAATTAAAAAAATTAAAAAGTCTATTTTAAATAAAATTTTTAAATCTCATACTAAAATAATTAAAAAAATTTAAAAATTTAAAAGCCAACTAACATTTCAAATAAAGGTCAAGTAGTTTTCAAATATAGTACAACAAGGATCCTTTGTGAGGAAAGCACTCATTGGGGTTCATTTATTTTTGTGGACCATAATTAAAAACCTGTAGCAAGTACAGATTTTTTGGCCAAAAATGTATTGTGATATTTTGGTTTCAGTCACTGCTCTCATATCTATCCAGAGAAGACATAAAAACTTCTTTGTTGTAGTTAACTTCGTACTCCCGCACACGAACCAAAAAACATAAAATAAAAATTATACTTTCCCCGAAAAAATAGTTTTTTTTTTAAGAAATTTAATTTTTTTGATAATATAATTATACTTTTAAAATATTAATTTTTCAAAATTATTCTTTGATAGTATATTTTTAAAAAAATATCAATTGTCATAATTGTATTTTTGTATTGTTAATTAATTTAAAAGAAGAGTAAAATAAAAAATTTATATTATTTTAGTCCTTAATTTTTAAAAAGGGACTAATATTTTGAGATAATAAAAAATAAAATAATTTAATTCACTCTTGCCTATTAAAATTTAATTCAATGTTTTGGAATTATAAAAGTTTCGTAACTTGCTTAAATTTATTTGCATGTTTTTTGGTGAAATTTGCATGCTAATTGTTTTATAATTTCTAGAATTATTTATATACATGTTAATTGTCCATAATTATGTACATGTTTAATGTGTCATAAGTTCATATATAACTCTTGCTAGTTAAAAATTTGTTGACTTTGTATTTAACGATGATGCACAATATAGCAGTGCATATCGATTTCTTGTGTTTAAGTTTGCTATTCTAGATATACACAAAAATACTATTATGGAATTCAGAAATGCATATTTCTTTGAAAATGTATTTCCTTGTCATATCTAAGAAGGGATTCCAAGTTCCATGAAAAAGGTTGAAGGTGACAATGATCATATAGATCATCAAGTAGATGATCGAGTCAATGATCAAGCTGAGGAAGTAGATTAGCCAAGAAAGGGTAAAAGAGCTAGGACCGAAAAGTCATTTGGTCAAGACTTCTTGACTTATATATTAGATGGAGAACCTCGAACTTTTCATGAAATTGTGACTTCGTCTAAAAGTTCTTTGTGAAAAGAAGCAATTAAGAGTGAGATTGACTCCATCTTACAAAATCATACTTGGGAGTTGGTTGATCTACTCCCAAGCAGTAAAGCCTTGGGGCGCAAGTGGATCTTTAGAAGAAAGATGAAAGTAGATGAATCAATTGATAAGTATAAAGTTAGACTAGTTATCAAAGGATAGAGGCAGCGAGAAGGCTTGAACTACTTTGATACGTATTTACTTGTGGCAAGGATTACATCCATTTGTATGGTGATTGCGATAGCTACTTTACGTGGTCTGGAGATACATCAAATAGATGTAAACACAACTTTCTTAAATGGATATTTGAATGAAAAAATTTGTATAGAGCAACCCGAGGGGTTTTCAGCTCCAGGATAAAATAAGAAAATCTGTAAACTTATCAAATCATTGTATGGTTTGAAGCAAGTTTCTAAGCGAGGGCATGAGAAGTTCGACAACGCTATGTTGTCAATGGATTTAGAATCGATGAGTGTGACAAGTACGTATATGTTAAAGACACTGACAGAGGTTATGTCATTTTGTGTCTATACGTAGATGACATTCTCATTTGTTGGTAGTATTGATGAAATGATTAGAACTACCAAGAGATTGTTAAACTCTAAGTTTGACATGAAAGATATAGGCCTTGCAGATGTAATTCTGGGTATTAAGATTACCAGAACATTTAGTGGTATTGTACTTTCTCAGTCTCACTATGTTAAGAAGATACTTGAGAAATTTGGTAAATCAAATACAAGTGTGTCTAGGACACCAGTAGATGTGAGTCTATATTTGACCAAGAATAATGGTAAGAGTGTCTCTCAGGTAGAATATTCTCGGGTCATTGGAAGTTTGATGTATCTGATGAGTTGTACAAGACCAGATATAGCCTACTCTGTTAGCATGCTTAGTAGATACGCGGGTAGTCCAAATGCTACTCATTGAAAGGGCATTATGCGGGTGTTAGGTTATGTACGCTACACCAAGGATTAAGGACTGCATTATACCAGATACACAGCAGTACTAGAAGGGTATAGTGACGCTATTTGGATATTTGATCTAAAGGATTTCAAATCCACTAGTGGTTATATGTTTATCCTTGGAGGGGCAGTCGTGTCTTGGAAATCTTCCAAGCAAACGTGTATATCGTTATCAACGATGGAATCTGAGCTTATTGCTTTAGATAAAGCAATTGAAGAAGTTAAATAGCTTCGCTAGTTCTTTGAGGATATTCCACGTTGGCCGAAGCCAGTGCCTGCTATCTGTATTCATTGTGATAGCCAATCGGCGATTGGACAGGTATAGAGTCATATGTATAATGGAAAGTCTAGACATATCCGTCGTAGACATAATTTCATACAACAACTACTCTCTAATAGCATTGTCTCTCTAGACTATGTAAAGTCTAAAGACAACATTGTGGATCCGCTAACCAAAGGATTAACTCAAGAGTTAGTAGAAATGTCGTCAAGAGGAATAGGGTTAAGGCTTTTAGTAATGTTACCGAAACAGAAAACTCAACCTAGTTGACTAGAGATCCCAAGATCTAGGTTCAAAAGCACAACCTAATTTCGTGTAACGGGTGGGTCACTGAAGAGGTAAATCCTCTTGGCCATTCTTTTATACAGTGATACCATGTGGGGGTGGAAGGTTAAGCTAATGCTTTTAATGACCTAAGTGATATGAATAATCAACCATGGTATAATGAAATACCTTATATAGGTCACCTATGTGAGTGTGAAGTGAGGCCACTTCTTTAAGAATTGGTAAGGCCAAATTCTTTAAATACACTCACTGAACCAGACTAGTGTTCCAAGGCCATACCGAACACACTAGTGAGAACAAGAACAATGGTTGGACTAACTCCTCTGTGAGATCTATTGTCTCGGTTTATACAAATGGTAGAACAGTTCAAGACATCACGTTCACTGGTCAGCCAGCAAATCCGATAGACTTTCATTACGAAAGGTTCAAGGCCAACAACTACCTTTTCTGATGCAGGGTTAGTCTATGTACTCTCTCTCCAAGTCTTTGTTGTAAACGTTATCCGTTTTTTTTATTCGGTTAATTTTTATTCATGTGGGGGATTGTTGGAAAAAAAATGGTTTTATGGTGACTTTAATGTGAAATTAAAGTAGGTCCCAACCATTGGTTGAAGTGGGATTAAATGGGTTTAGATTCTTTGTAACAAGGTCTTTACACCACAAAAAGAATAACCAAAAACCACTGAGAATTGAATGAGAAATTGTCTCATAAAGATGGTCTCATAAATGAGGTATTAGGAATTGTGTATAACTATTAATCCCACATTAATTGTAGATGAAAACTTTGATGGGTATTTAAATCTTAAGATTTTGATAAAGGCATGTGTCCTTTGAGGTATCCAAATTTTTCGAAGGAAGGGAGTTATGGATGCTTCAAGGATGGGCTTGGGCCAAGACTATGGTCCAAGTTGGTTATGGAAAAATTGCCGCATGCCTGTGTGCGCCACCTGCCCGCCCAGACCGGGCCGGGTTGGGGTCCGTGGATCTTGGATCTTGGGCTTGAGGCTTGAGTTAGGTTTAGGCTAGGCCGAATTGGTAGTCCACCAACCTAATCTTTTTGGGCCATGTCTGCTGCAGATATGCAAATATGTATATTATAGTGTGTGTAACTCACACATTGAATCCCCATCAATTGGTCCATTACTCCAGCAGGTTTGAAAGAGTAATGAGTATTGATTGCTAGCCTTCATGGGCATTAGTTGCCAACCTTCATGGCTAGAAGGTTTTTCATCTCCCCTATTGTGTATAAAAGAAGGCCTATCTCTCTTGGGTTCAACAGAGAAATTTTGCTCTCAAATTATAGTCAAGTCAGTTTTCTCCTTTAATTTTTCTTCCTATGTGAAAGAGTGCTCCTATTGCCAGTTCGCCAAAGCTAACAAAAGGTGCTTCTGCGTTAGCCAATCTAAACTGTCGTATCTTGAGAGACAAAAGTCGATGTTCCTCCAGCACCCACGGTGAGGCGGCTAATCTATTTTAAGGACACTGTGGTATCACACATGCTTCAGTTTGCTTCCTTTTACTACTTTTATTTTATTATGAATTTCTGTAAATTCCAACATGTTCTTTTTCTTAAATTCAAAGTGGTTATTCAATATGAATCTATTTATTTTATTTAAGTACATAATTTGTACAAGAGGGACTAATATTTTGAGACGGAAAGAGTAGTTGAAATGTGATGTTCTTTGCAAGTAATTGGGAAAGAAACAAACTAACAGTTTCTTGCTTACACTAGCTCATGTTTATTGAAAAAATTCTCTGAAAAATATCAAAACTTGTTTCTTAGATTTGGGATGTGTATCTCTACTGTTGAATGAGTTTTCCTACCCAAATAAATAATTTGCTTCATTATTCACATTCCATTTCATTTATGAAAAAAACATTCAAAATACTAACATACGGGATTTTGGGGTTAAAACTTGCAAATTCTGACTCTTTGATTTATGTAACCCATAAATAAAGCAAGCGAAATTTTATGGCTTTCTTATTTTCTATGCTTGCAAAAAAGAAGAAAAAAAAGAAGATTGCGAGTGTACCAATATTCATTAATGGATTGAACAGGACACTATTAAGCAAGTTTGTGAATATGTTAAAGGTTCTTCTTACGATTGGATTGCATACTTTAATATGCATTTTTTTATAAGTTCTTGCAAATCATGATGCTTTATGACAAGTTGTATAAGTACATGACTAACGACTAATCATAAAGAATGCTTCATGTACTATTATGATCAATCTATTATTTTAGCACATAGAGTAGTATGTTTCTATTCAAACGCTTCTTTTTCCATATGACATGGAATCCATATTATTGCAGATGCTTTGGATATGACAATCAAGAAATTCAGTGATCCAAGTGAAAAATCTATTTTGGTTGAGAGCAAAAGTCAACTTACAAAACTCACTTTTCTAATTAGTATACTTGTTCTCTATAATCTTTACAATATGTGTAACGATTTCAAGAGTTAAATGGCGAGAAGGTGAATGTGTATAAATGGTACAAGTGAGCATTGTTCAATTTATTAGGAGTGTTTTGAAGTTTTGTAGTCCATATTTATTGGTGTTTTTGTTAGAAATGGTTTTGAAAAATTAAGGTTGCGTTTGGTAGAGCTTTAGAATTATAATTTGATAATAGAGTTGTATTTTGAATTTGTGAGTTTTGAAATTATGATTTGAGTGTGAAAAATTTGTTTGATTATAAGTTTTAAAAAGAGTTTGAATTGAGTGATGTGACATATAATATTGAAAAGTGGATGTTTTGAAAAGTGGGTGTGAAATTATTTTTCTAGAGCTGTAACCAAACAACACACTCAAACTAAATGACAGAATTAAATTTCAAAAGCTCTACCAAACAAAGCCTTAAATTTTTCCTAAACTTTGGTTTATTTTTTAGGTAGGATCCATGCGCCAAAGTAGGCAGATCTAAATCGTTGTAATTCATGTAGTATATTTGGTTGTTCAAAACCATTATCGGATGAATGAGAAATTGAAACCAAAGTGAGCTCCATGAAAATGGAGTTTTTGGTGGAAATTCTTTAAAGGTTTGAATATAGGTTTGTCCTACATTGGTTTGGTGAGAGGAATTTTGTGGGTTTAGAAAGCTTGGGAATGTAACTTAGGGAGGGCCCTAAGGGGCACTCCAAGTTTGTAAAAGGAAAAAGTTATGGGCATATTAGGCTAGACCCATTGGACTCAAAAATAAACACACGCGCGTACCGCCACCGCCAGTCGAGCGGCCAGGCTGGGCCTGAGCTTGGGCGCAAGTGTATGGTGTGAGATTGGGTTGGGCTTGGCTTGTCCGGCCCAATACTTATCTTTTTAGGCCAAAAATATTTGAATTTAATTTTATTTTTTAGTAAAACAAAATCTGTCCAGAATTCAAAATTAATTCTGAAAATCTGTCCAATTTAATTTCAATTTTGAATTCAAATCTGTTTGCACCTCTTCCAAATTTCTATACAAATTCGAATCTGTTCGATACAGTTATTTATCTGTTCGAAATTTAAATTCAAACCAAACAGTGCCTTAACTGTTCAATATGTCCAGAACAGATTCTATACATATTCAACCAGGTTTTGCACCTGTTTAATTCAAACTAGCAGCCACAAATTTTCCTATATAAAGACAGTCCCTCATTTCGATTTTCACTCCAATTTTCATTCTTTTTTTGCTGCCATTCATCTCTACATTTTGCTACATTAATTATATTAATTTTCTGTGAGAAAGAATTTAATTAATTTTCTGTGAGAAAGAGTATATACACAAAGTGTGTTCGTTGTGTGAATAGTGTGTAGTGCTGCTACTATTCACTGTTGATCATTTTATCCTGGGAGATAGACGTCCACAATCTGAAAGCACCGTGGAGAGGACGAATCTGTTTTAAGGACAAAGTGTTAAACACTAGACTTGATCAGAAAATTTGTTCAATAAATTAATTTGGTAAATAATTAATTTACTTTTCTGTTTCAGAATTTGATTTTTTTTTTTGTAACAAAATAAAAATCTTTTCTATTTATTCTATTTTATTTTCTGGTTTGATTTTTGTAATCAAACAAACTCTTTCATTTCCTTTATTTCTTTTGTATTCCGTTTGTTGTTAAGTATACGAACAGAATTTTTTTATTTATTTAAATACAGTGAAGATTGTCTAACAATCTTAAGACAGATTATTTTTTGGCATCTTTGTTGTATTTAATTTTCTGTGATTTCGTGATATTCTGGTTGGAAAATACAAATAGTAGTAATATACTGTTTATTTTCTTTGACAACTAGTATTAATATATTGGTGTCATTAACAATTGCAAATTATTAATTTGTGTTACAGAAAATTATTGTGGTATTTTATTTTTCTAGTTTTAGTAACAAGAAAAATAAAATTATTTTGTGTTATAATTTATTTTCTGGTTTTAGTAACTAGAAAATTAATTCATGTTTTGGTTTTTTCTAATTTTTGTAATCAAATATTATGGCTGCTGATAGTAGTACTCCAAATCCGATCATTACAACAACTCTAATCCCTATTTAGAACCATGTTCAAGTTCCGATAAATCATGGAGAAAAATCGAAAAAATTTAATGGCACTAAGTTTAAGAGATAAAGTAGAAAATGTTGTTCTATCTTACAACTCTAAATTTGGCCCCATTTTTTCGTGAAGAGGCTCCAGTACTTAGAGAGGATGAAAGTGAACGGCAAGTTGTTGCCGTTATAGACGCTTGGAAATATTCTGATTTCTTGTGCAGAAACTACATCCTCAATGGCCTTGATAACATGTTGTATAATGTTTACAGCCCTTTGAAAACAACAAAAGAATTGTGAGATTCTTTGGCGAAAAAATACAAGACAGAGGATGTCGGCACAAAGAAATTTGTTGTCGATAAATTTTTGGACTTCATTTTGGTAGACTCCCAAACGGTAATTTCTTAAGTTCAAAATTTTCAATTAATTTTGCATAATATTCATTATGAAGGTATGTCTCTTAGCGAGTCTTTCTAAATCGCTGCTTTAATGGAAAAGTTACCACCAGCTTGGAAAGACTTCAAAAATTATTTAAAACATAAACGTAAGGAGATGACCATAGATGAATTGATTATAAAATTAAGAATTGAGGAAGATAACTGAAAGGCTGAAAAGATGAATAGTAAAAATCTCATTAAGTCCAAGGCTAATGTGGTTGAACAAGTGCACAAATCACATAACAAAAAGAGGAAGTTTACTGGAGATAGTCCTAAACAAGGCTACAACAATGGCAATAAAAAGTTCAAAGGAAAATGCTATAATTGTGGCAAGATCGGACATCGAGTTTCTGATTGTCGCCGCCCTAAGAAGGATTGCGGTAGTACAAGCAAGAAGTCCACCAATCAAGCCAATGTGACAGAACTTGATTACATCTTTGATGGGATAAATGACATCAATCTCTCTGCTGTGGTGTCTGAGGCTAATGTGGTTGGAAATCCCAAGGAATGATGGGTTGACACTAGGGCAACTTGACACATTTGCGCAGACAAGAAGATGTTCACTACTTACAATGAGGTTGCAAATGGTGAACAACTTTTCATAGGAAATTCTTCTACGTCTATTGTGGTTGGACAAGGAAAAATGATCTTGAAGATGACATCAGGGAAGGAACTTACCCTCAACAACGTATTGCATGTACCAGACATCAGAAAGAATTTAGTTTCTGGTTCTTTGTTAAGTAAAAATGGTTTTAGACTTGTATTTGAGTCTGATAAATTTGTATTAACAAAGAGTGGTATATATGTTGGTAAGGGATACATGAGTGATGGTCTCTTCAAATTGAATGTACTGACAGTTGTACCAAAACTTGCTATTAATAAGAATAACACATCTTTTGCTTATATTCTTGAGTCGAATTTATGGCATGGTAGATTAGAACATATAAATTATGATCCTTTGCGTAGATTAATTGGTTTGGATTATATACCGAAGTTTGAAATTGATCCTAATCACAAATGTGAGATTTGTGTAGAAGCGAAACTAACTAAGGCTCCATTTAAATCGGTTGAAAAAAAAAAAAAATCAAACCTCTAGAATTAATTCATACTGATGTATGTGATCTTAAATTTGTTCAAACTAGAGGAGGCAAAAAGTATTTCATAACATTTATTGATGATTGCACATGATATTGTTATGTATATTTACTTAGAAGTAAAGATGAAGCCTTGGAAATGTCTAAACTCTACAAAACTGAAGTTGAAAATCAACGTGGTAAAACCATTAAAATGGTTAGAAGTGATAGCGGTGGCGAATATGATGCACCGTTAAATGAATTTTGTGCACAACATGGCATTATTCACCAAACTACAGCACCCTATTCTCCATAGCAAAATGGAATTGCTGAAAGGAAGAATAGAACCCTTAAAGAAATGATGAATGCCATGTTACTAAGTTCAGGCTTACCGCAGAACTTGTGGGGTGAAGCAATATTGTCTGCTAATTATGTTCTTAACAGAATACCCCACAAGAAATCTAACAGCACTCCTTATGAATTATGGAAAGGTCGACCACCTTCTTACAAATACTTAAAAGTGTGGGGATATTTGGTAAAAGTTGAAGTTTCTGTTCTTAAAAAGACTAAGATAGGACCAAAAACAATGGATTGTGTGTTTATTGCTTATGCTCAGAACAGTAGTGCATATCGGTTTCTAGCTTATAAATCGAAAATACATCCTATAAATGTGAACAATATTATCGAGTCAAGGAATGCTATGTTTTTTGAACATGTTTTTCCTTACAAGAAAGGATAGAAATTAAGTTCACATAAAAGAATTTATGATTGTACACAAAGTCAAGAGACTAATGACAATCAAATACAAGAGACTAGTAATGGTCTTGACCAACAGGATTTAACTGATAATGAACCAAGACGAAGTAAGAGAGCAAGAACATCAAAATTCTTTGGTCTTGATTTTTTGACATACCTGTTAGAAAATGAACCTTAAAGCTTTAAGGAAGCAATGACAGGTCCTGAAGCACCTTTGTGGAAAAAGGCTATTAATAATGAAATTGAATCCATTATGAAAAATCATACTTGGGAATTGGTGGATCTTCTATCTGGTTCTAAACCTCTTGGATATAAATGGATATTCAAGAGAAAATTGAAAGCAAATGGTTCAATAAACAAGTATAAAGCAAGACTTGTAGTAAAAGGTTACAAACAAAAGGAAGGTCTGGACTATTTTGACACACATTCCCCTGTGACAAGAATAACATCCATTCGCATGCTTATTGCTATAGCAGCATTGTATAATTTAGAAATACATCAAATAGATGTTAAGACAACTTTCTTAAACGGTGATCTGAATGAAGGGATCTATATGGAGCAACCCGAAGGGGTGGTAGTGCCAGGGTAAAAAAAGTAAGTTTGTTGGCTTGTAAAATCTCTTTATGGATTTAAACAAGCACCTAAGCAATGACATAAAAAATTTGATCATGCTATGCTTACTAATGGGTTTAAGATAAACGAATATGACAAGTGCGTCTATGTTAAAAACACTGACAAAGGTTATGTCATTGTTTGTCTTTATGTGGATGGCATGCTTATCATTGGAAGCAGTCAAAATATAATCAAATCAACTAACCAAATGCTGAACAAAAAATTTGATATAAAAGATATGGGGATCGCAGATGTTATATTAGGAATAAAAATTTCTAAAACATCTGATAGGTATGTGTAGACACCCCATTTTTTACCGTCCTCAAGACTTGGACGTCATTGTTTGAACACTTGATGATCATCCATGCTTGTGTTCGTTTTGAGTTCTCGGAGGTCTCGGCCGCGCGCCTTGCCTCAAGATCTCTCAACTTGTGTGTTTTGTGCTTGGTTGTGGACCAAACACTTATGTTTTTGCGTTTGAGGGAAGAGGGTGGCTTGTTTGCCATCCCCTCAATCCATCGGCCAAGGCTTGAAGCCATCGACCTTGTTTTCTTGCAATCGGCCAAAAGTGTTGGTCGATCGGCACTTTTTTTGGTCGGCCGGCCCTTGTGTTGGTTGATCGGCCATGTTTTCTGGCCGAACCCTGTTCATCTGCTTTATGTAGATATTTTATGCTAGCTGTCACAGCTAGCATGCAAAATTCACCCCCTCCATACACGTGTATGAAGGGATTTGCCCCTTTGATTAGCTTGCTTAGGAAGCTTTGAAATTGGTTTTCTATAAGAAGGGAGCTCCTCCTCCCTTCTCAGGGGTTCAGAAATTTAGGGTTAGAAAAGTTGTATCTATCTATCTATCTATCTCTATATCTCCCTCTCTTTACATTTGTGTGTGTATTTGTGCTCTAAAGTGTAATATTGTCTTACTATTGTACACAAACACACACTAGAACACCATCCTCTTGTTGCTGAGGCACTGGGGAGTTGATTTCAGAGTTTTTGGGGTGGTTTAGGCTTGAAAAGTTGCTGGAGTCTTGTTCTTGAAAGTGTTCTTCAAGGGTGAGCATTCTTGCTTTTAATACCCCATTCTTGCTTAAGCTTTTAGCCTATCTTGCGTATTGTTTTAAGCTTAACTCTTAACTAATAAAAGTTTTGATTTTACTTGCTTTAGACCTTTGTTTAAGGTCACTTTTTGGTTTGGAGTTGTTTACCCTCCTCCAAGGCCTTGTTAGGCCTTATTTTAGGTCATCCCTTTTGGCCCTTGTTCTTAGCTTTGCATGACCTTTCTACCACTGAAATCCAGAGGATTTTCAGTGGTGGAAAGGTGGTTTTGAGGTCCTAAATAGGAGAGGGTCATCTCCTCTCCTTGTTGTCTTGAATGCTTGCATAAATGGCTTATGTAGGTAGCATGTGTGCTTAGCTTGTTTTAGCTTCATTTCAGTATGTATTAGGCTTTGTTTTTCCATAATACACCTCTGTTTTGAGTTGGTTTGATGGCCTCTTACATGCTTCATGTACTTGCCTTGCAATCCTCTTATTTGCCTTAACATGCATCATGCTTTGACATGTCTTTCTAGCATGATTTTGGCTCAACTCCATGAAGCTTTTAGCCTTGTTGTAACATACTTAAGCTCTGATTTTGGTCTCTTTGGCCATGCATGATATGCTTTGTATAGCCACCATGCAACCTAGCTTGTTAGCTTTGAGTATCCAAGTCACTAGCATGCATTACTTGGCTCATTTCAATGATTTGGCATCATTTGTTATGTTATTTCAGTCCATGTTTCATACTTGATTACTTGCATTTGTCATCCTTTCCATGCTTTGAAGAGTTAATGTTTTATGCCTCTTGAATGGATCATTGTGTATCCCTCCATGCTTAGGTCTGTTAGGATACCATCTAGGTAGGTTTTGGGGCTTACTTTGACATGCCATAACTCTGATTTTATTGGCTTAAGTCGTGCCATATTTGGTTTTGATAGGCGTAGTGTAACATCCTCTTTGGTTACCTTGCATGCCTCATGTTTTTGGCGTTGTGTTTTAGCTTGTGTTGGCTAGTTTCGAGCTTGTTTTTGGTCTTGTTTAGACCTACCTTGGGACTGTTTTAGGTCCCCTTGGCCCTTTGGGGCTTTCTTTGTGTGGCTATGGTTTGAGTCCCTTGGCTAGCCTCAAGCTTTGGGCCTTCTTGCATGCTTTACTTGTGTAGTTTGATTGGTTTGGCACCTTTCCATGCATGATTTCAGAGCTTAACATGTTTGTCACATGTCCAAATTTGTCTCTTTTAAGTGTGCTTAAGAGTTGTCCTTTCATGCCTTAGACTTTAGGCCAATTGGCGTGCATGTTTATATGTACCTTTGCCTTCATTTTCTTAACACTATGGCCACTGATTTGGGCCTATTTGAGAGCTGTCAAATTTGGTTTAAGTCCATCCTTTGCATGTTGTTGCATGCTTGCCTTGCATGTTGTCATATGCTTGTTGCATATTTAGTATCTTGCATGTTATTGCATGCTAGTATGTTGCATGCTTGTTGCATGCTTATCTCTTTATCATGTTGTCACATGCTTGTCTCATTTTGTATGTTGTTGCATACTTGTCCACCTTTGCATGCCTTGCATGCTTGAATGTTCATGTTGCATCTTGCATACTTGTTTAGATTACATTGTATTTGGCATGTTTGTCACCATTAGCCTTGTATGGCATTGTCATTAACATGCTTATGTTGCATTGGATTTGCATC
Organism: Camellia lanceoleosa; assembly: GCA_025200525.1. NCBI lineage: Eukaryota > Viridiplantae > Streptophyta > Magnoliopsida > Ericales > Theaceae > Camellia > Camellia lanceoleosa. Next base: position 55,145,346 of record CM045761.1, on the reverse strand, counting down.
ATGCTTGAGTTGCTTGCATGCTTAGGTTGCATAGCATTGTATGTGCATCCCTTGCCTCTTGATCAAGCATGATAGAGGTTAGGGCCCCCTTATGTGTTTTGGCGTGCATTTCATTCCATATTAAATTGCACACTTGGCTTCTTTGGCCATCATGCATTGAAATGCATGTTTGATGGTCTGAGGGTCGAGAACCATACTCCCTTGAGCTCATGACATGATAGGGAGGGTGGTTGTGCAGACATTGTCTTGCAAATATATTGACATGCTCTGTCTGTCCTCTATTGCAGCAAAAGAAGCAGTCAGCAGGAAGGGATGGCCGGTTGGCCATCCTCAATGCCGGTCGGCTACAAACATTTGGCCGAGAGCCTTAGCTTTGGTCGATGACCAATTTCCCATGGCCGATGGCCTCATATTTTGGCCAATGGCCTCTCAGCATGCCCACAAAGTGGTTCAGAAGTGTCACAGAAGTTGGAACAGTTTTCAAAGGTATAGAGCAGTGCAAACAGAGGCAACATGAAGCATAGCGATGGATTTGCAAGCGAAGCCGATCAAGCATGCATTTGTCCCTCTTCCCGAGGCTGCTTTACCTGCTTTCGTAGCTTAATTAATTTGTTAATTATTTAAGCGTTGTAATAATTAGTTGTAGCTAATTATTCATTTGGTTTTGTAATTAATTAATTAGTTTGTTAGTTAGTTAATTAGTTCATTTGTATTATCCTTTCGGTCCCTCCGTCGAGAGGGTGCAATTGTGTAATAAGCGTGCGTATGCGTGATGCATGTCTTCCAACCCCACTTCTTCCTCCCTTTTACTTAACCGCTTACGATGGTTAGTTTTAGGGCATATTTCATTTAACATCCTGATGCTATGCATGTTTGCATCATTCATCTGTATTGCATGCACCGGGCTCGGTGCATTATACAAACCGCATTGTATTTCAATACATTACTTGAATACGTGTTCAAAAGCATGTTATCAAGTCGTCTTTCATATGCCATCTTAGAATAGCCGAGCCTATTTCTAGTTGCATTTTGCATGTGTTGCATTAGCCATCTCAAAATGAACTAGGATCATGCATTGATTTCTGGCTCGGAGTACAATATGAGTGTTTACGCTTTAGCATACTGCATGTGTGTTATTGATTGCCATGAAAGCATGCTTGCCATGAGGCTAACTGCTTAGTTGATATAATTGTCTGATTGCTTGTGGGTGAAGGTTGGATTACTTGAATTGGAACAATTCATCGAAATCCTCGATTTAGCCTACTTACGAGTAACAAACTTTCAAACCATTTTCAAACAAACGGATATGTAATGTTTTGTTCCAAATTAGGCAATCTAGTCTATACTTGTGTGTTGTGCGCATCACATAGTAATTCTAGCTAATAAACCGGAATAGGAACACGTGTTTTCAAAAATAAGATACCATGCTTAGTACAGGCCAATCTTTGATCGGGCGAGCAGGGGTGCTCATAGATGACCTTTCCCAATCGTACCCAAGTTCTCGAGCCGAGGCAACTTTGGTGATGACAAACACGTAGCCTTAGGCATGAGTCAGGGTTTCCTAAATTCTCTCAAAATAAAATATTTAGGTGGCGACTCTGTATCTGGCCAAGCAGTCCATGTTTGGCATTTCTTTCTTAAAAATCAGTTTTTCAAAACGATTTGTCGGATTTGAACTCTTTGGTGATTTATCGGTCTCGCATTGCACTTTGCAGGATTAAATTCAAAACCGTGACATTTGAGTCCGAACTGTAGTAGCAAAGCTCAAGGGCGCGTCTACAGTATGCATTATCTCAATCTCATTATATTGAGAAAATTCTTGGTAAATTTATTAAGGATGATATGAATGTAGCTAGAATACCTGTAGACGTCAGTCTTTATTTATCGAAAAATAAAAGTGATGCGGTGTCTCAGTTAAAATACTCCCAAATCATTGGAAGCTTAATGTACCTAATGAATTGTACTTGTCCTGATATAGCTTATGCTGTCAGTAAATTAAGTAGGTACACTAGTAATCCCGGAGAAGACCATTGGAAAGCGATCATTCGAATTCTTAGATATCTAAGATTTACTCGTAATCATGATTTGAACTTTACTCGATATCCTACAGTACTAGAAGGTTATTATGATGTCAATTGGATATCGGATACTAATGATTCAAAATCTACTAGTAGATATGTCTTTACTCTGGGAGGCGCTGTTGTTTCTTGGAAATCCATGAAACAAACATGCATCGCACGATCCACAATGGAATCTGAGTTCATTGCTTTAGACAAAGTAGGAGAAGAAGCAAAATGGTTTCGCTACTTCTTAGAAGATATTCCAATGTGGCCAAAACATGTGCTAGCTATTTGTATTCATTGTGATAGTCAATTTGCAATAGGCAGGGCACAAAATCATATGTATAGTGGTAAGTCACGACATATTCGTCGTCGACATAGTACCGTAAGGCAATTGCTCCCAAATGGAATAATCTTAATAGATTATATAAAATCTAAAGAGAATATTGCAGATCCGTTAACAAAAGGTTTTACTAAAGGGCAAGTGTATAGTTCATCAAAGGGGATGGGATTAAAGCCTATTACATAAGAGTCATCATAATGGTAACCCTACTTAAATGACTGGAGATCCCAAGAACTAAGTTCAAAGGAACAACAAAGTTATGTGTGGCTCGCTAAAAATCACAAAGGGATTAAAATTCCCTACCCATTCCTATGGTGAGAGTGATATATGCAACATGTGTTGTATGCAGAGGTTTAAGAATAAGCTTTGCTTTTAATGATTACTTATATCTTGATTTAGGCATAAAATCAAGATGCGTATAAGAGATACTCACAATAAGAATCATCTATACGAGTGTCGAACTGGGGCCAGTTCTATGAGAATAAAGAGACTAAATTCTCTAGAAGCACTCATAAACAACCAGGAGCGTTCAAGGCCAAAATGAATACAACTGTGAGAACCACGATGTGTTAGAAGATATTTTGTGTGAAATCAATTGTCTTGGCTTACACAAATGGCTAAACAATTCAAGGCATCGCATCTATTGGTTAGCTAGTAAGTCCGATAGATTATCACTAGGGAACGTTCAAGGCCGAAAGCTACCTATCTTGATGCAAGATATTTTCAATTTATACTCTTTCGACAAATTCTGCATATTGTTGCATTTCCGTTGTCATCAAATTCCATTCATGTGGGGGATTGTTAGAAATAGTTTTGGAAAATTAAATTTTTCCTAAACTTTGGTCTATTTTTTAGGTGGGACCCGTGCGCCAAAGTTGACAAGTTTAAGTGGTAACGCATTCTATGTCACATTGTGATTCACGTAGTATATTTGGTTACTCAAAACCATTATCGGGTGAATGAGAAATTGAAGCCAAAGTGAGCTCCATGAAAATGGAGTTTTTGGTAGAAATTCCTTAAAGGTTTGAATATAGGCTTATCTCACATTGGTTCGGTGGCAGGAATTTTGTGGGTTTATAAAGCTTGGGATTGTAACTTGGGGAGGGCCCCAAGGGGCACCCTAAGTTTGTAGAAGAGAGAGGTTATGGGCAAATTGGGTTAGACCCACTGGACCAAAAAATAAACACACACGCGCACGCCGCCGCTTCGATCGGGCGGCCGGGCTGGGCCTGAGCTTAGGCGTGGGTGCATGGTGTGAGGTTGGGTTAGGCTTGTTCGGCCCAATACCTCTTTTTCTAGACCAAAACCATTTGAATGTAATTTTATTTTTTGGTAAAATAAAATCTGTCCAAAATTCGAAATTAATTATGAAAATCTGTCCAGTTGAATTTCAATTTTGAATTCAAATCTGTTTGCACCACTTCTGAATTTCTATACAAATTCGAATCTATTCAATACAGTTATTTATCTATTCGAAATTTAAATTCAAACCAAACAGTGCCTTAACTATTCAATCTGTCCAGAACAAATTCTATACCTATTCAAACAAGTTTTGCACCTGTTTAATTCAAACTAACAACCACAAATTTTCCTATATAAAGACAGTCCCTCATTTGGATTTTCACTCCAATTTTCATTCTTTTTTGCAGCCATTTATCTCTGCATTTTGCTATATTAATTATATTAATTTTCTGTGAGAAAGAATGTAATTAATTTTCTGTGAGAAAAAGTATATACACAAAGTGTGTTCGTTGTGTGAATAGTGTGTAGTGCTGCTACTATTCACTGTTGATTATTTTATTCTAGGAGATAGACGTCCACAGTCTGAAAGCACCGTGGAGAGGGCGAATCTGTCTTAAGGACACAGTGTTAAACATTGGACTTGATCAGAAAATTTGTTCAACAAATTAATTTGGTAAGTAATTAATTTACTTTTCTGTTTTATTATTTTTTCTATTTCAGATTTTGATTTTGTTTTTGTAACAAAATAAAAATCTTTTTTATTTATTCTATTTTATTTTCTGGTTTGATTTTTGTAATCAAACAAACTCTCTCATTTCCTTTATTTCTTTTGTATTCCGTTTGTTGTTAAGTGCACAAACAGAATTTATTTATTTATTTTTTAAATACAGTGAAGATTGTCCAGTAGTTTTACATTCACAAACAATTAATATTAATAAAAGTTAACTTAACTCTTTTTTTTTTTAATTATTTAAAAGAACTTTTAAATTGACAATTACAGTTTATATATTTTTCTATGAATGATCTATTAAATGTTTAAATCTAATAAAAAAATAAACATTTAACATTTATCAAAAGTACTAAATAAAATAGGAGAAAAGACAACTTGACATGTCCTTCGTGTGTCCCCAAAGCGTCTCCAGTTTGTCCCCTGAAAATAAATTAATTAAATAAAGGAACACGCCATGTGGTGTGTTCTATACGTGTTTTCAAAGTGTCTGTATATCCGACATGGATACGGCATTTGTTTTGAAATGTCGGTACTTCATAGGCTATGTTAGCAGAAAATAGAAATACTTTAGCGAACTATGTATTGGTACGCACGTTCCGAAATATTGTATATTTCCGTTCCAAAACAATAAATTTAGCGATCCAAAGCGATTCCAAAAGTTTTTTTCAATATATTTTCTTAAATGTTACCTTAGGAGAAAAAAAAATCAAATATATGAACTAAAATCTAAGGTGAGTTAAGTTTTGACAAGGCAAAAATATATATAAAAAAAAATGGGTCATAATTTTCAGAAAAATGATTTGCTACATTAAAAATAATAATAAAATTTATTAGATACTTAATAGTTACCAGAAAAGTACTTGTATATATCTACTCCCATCTACCACGTTCTTGTTCTCGTTCCATGTACAGGAACGATTCATGTTCTAGGTAACATAGTTCGTAGGTAGTTTTAATTTTTTAGGAACTGGTTTCTACGATTCGGTTCCTAGTTTACTCTAAAATCGGATCAATTCGATCTATGTACACCCCCTACTCGAGTACATGTAGTAGATTATAGTAGTGATTTTCAATAAAATATATGCTTATTTGACTGGTTGTATTTTTATTATGATTGAAATGAAATATCTTGAGTGTCCATCTTATTAGTTTAGAGATGGCATAGTTTCCGTTGGTGGCTATGCATAGTCATTCAAGTCTTTCTTAATGATTTGTTTCACACTAAATATTTCTATTTCCGTGTTGTGAGTTTTCAAAGGTTGTATATTTTTTTTCTTGATTATCTTTATTTCTTTGATTGAATTGGAAATATATATCATTGATATGGATTATTGTCAAAACATACCTCTATCTTACTAAGTTGCTCTAATAATCAGAACTACCATTTACCCCTTCGCCTTCAATAGGGATTTTGTTTATTACAAGTGTTTAAAATTTTTGCTAGTGAATTTGATTAGCTGATTTGTTGTGGCTTGGATTTATGTATGATTTGATAATGAGATTGTACTTGTATAGTGATGATCATCTAGGTATGGGTATGCATGAATCTGATTATTTGGAGAATTTATTTATTTGAATGATACCGATGAAAATACATTAATTTCCCCAATTGATTTATGTTAGCTAAATAATCTGTATTTTAAAATGAGTAAGGTAATTTAACAATTTTTCGGCATAGACATTGCTTATCCAATGCCATTAATGTTATTATAGTAACATTGTTTTGTCAGAAAATTGTTGTAATTTGATGTACTTATTAGATTATGCAGCTATTAATACAAACAAATATTAACAAAAAAAAATAAAATAACATGTATTGTTTGTTGCAACAATTTAGGTGAACAATTTTCATACTGAAGAATCAATATTTTAGTGATAGTTCTTATGCCGGATGGTGTCAGGTAACCATGTTTTTTCATCACAATGAGGACAATTTCTTGGAACGATTTGTATATTTTTAAATACCTTTACATTTTTCATTTCTAAACTATATGATTTTCTATCTCATTATAATTTGTTTATTACCAACTAAATGTAACTATTATTTGCTTGAAACTGTTTGTCAATAGCATCTAAAATGTAGAACAACATAGATGAGATTGAGAAATCCAAGTCAACACCGCAACAATACAAGAACAAGAATATCATATCAGCTTCCAAAATCAAGAGGATGGAAAAAAACATGTGAGACATATTTTATAACAATTTTTATATGGACAATTTATCTATAAATCTCATCTTGAAAAATGGTGATCCGTTTAGTCCCAAGAATTTTCTTATAGACTAATTAGTTCCATTAATTTTGAAAAGATAGATTTAATATATTATTCAAAAATTAGATTCACGGTTATACTCTTATTTCTATTATATATATATATATATATATTTCTTTCTTTTGTGCTAGAAAGGTAAGATACACAACTTATAGGAATCAAATTTTGAATGAATTTTTATATAGGAATCTTTTTTATTTGGAATGACTTGAAATGTGAAATTCTTCAAACATTACAAAATGAGTACAAAAATGATTTGAAATTGAAAAATTTTTAAACATTCCAAAAAGATATGGGATTTTTTAAAATATTTCAAAAGGAGTACAAAACTCCTTAGTAAGTTTTGGACAAATGTATAATTACAAATTATAATATTCCAATGTAACACTCAAACTTAACACTCCAATATGACATACAAAAAAACTCATTCGTGTATTTTTTTCAAATGCAACACTCTAATGTAATACTCCAAAAAAATTCCTTAATATAACACTTCAATACAATACCCAAAAAAACTCTTTAGTATACTAAAATGATGTGAGATTCTTTCAAAACGTAACACTAAAAAAGAAATGATGTAAGATTTTTTAAACCATTCTAAAATGATGTAAGATTCTTCAAACCATTCCAAAAAGAGTACAAAAATTTCTTAGTAAGCTTTGGGCAAATGTATAATTTCAAACTGTGAGTGTTACATTTAAAAAAAAAGCACACTAATGAGTTTCTTAGTGTTTTTGTTATGTTACATTGGAGTGTTACGTTTGGGAAAAGTACATTAAGGAAAATTTTTGTGTTATGTTGTTACGTTTGGAAAAAACACACTAAGAAGTTTTTTAGTGTGTTACATTGAAATGTTGCATTCTTATTTGAAATGTAGGATTTGTTTCAGAATGAGAAAAAAATTCAAAATCTCTATAATGCGTATTGCCCAAATGTGTAATTTCACATTTGGAGAAATTCACTTTTCCTCAAAAATTAAATCCAAGCGTGTAAGTGACTACCATTTTGTATAATTTTCACTTTAATGGGACTTTTGGGTTCATGAGAAAAAATGAAAGACTAAATAGTTCACAATATCACATTTTGAGATTTATTGGTGCTTCACCATTTTTATATTTTTCGTATAGGGTCTGGCTTCCCTCCAGTCCGTGATCGAACTGGAGGGTGTTGTTGGGCCTGTGAGGGCCTACTACGGGTCCTATTTTGATAATCCGAACCGTGCAATGTATAGAACTTGTCGAGTACTATATGCTTGTAAAAAAATCAAGTTGATTAGATATTGATAGCTACGTGATCAAATTAGTTTTATATAAAAAAAATTAATGGTGAAAAAATAAACGATTGACAGAAATCTAATTTGATCATATAGCTATTGATATCCGATCAACGTGATTTTTTATAAGTATATAATACTCGACGAGTTCTACACTTTTAACGGTTTGGATTATTGAAATAGGACTTATGGTTGGCCTCCATGGGTCCAACAACACCCTGTAGTTCAATCACCGACTGAAAGGAAGCCAAACCCTTTAGTATATTATGTATCTTCATAATAGTTATATACTTCTTGAGATAGATTCTAGGGCACTCGATTCATAAATCCAAATTGTAATTTTGTAAGGCGAGAGGCCTAGGTGCTCAATCAATTTGTCCAAAAGGACAAGTTCAACTAAAATGGCCAAAATACCCTTTATATATATATATATATATTATATGTCCCAAAACCCTAACAATAATACACACACACTCTCTCTCTCTCTCACTCACTTTCTCTTCTCTACCTTTCTCCACTGCAGAGCACTGCCTTTCTTTCCTTCGTTGCAGACCGCCTCTCATTTTCTCTCTCATCCGCTTGCGATGCCGTCTCCTTCTCCTCCGCCATTATGAACTGCCACGACCGCCACTTCCGTTGCAACTCTTTTTCTCTTTATATTTCTTTTCCCTCTCTCTCTCTCTCTCTCTCTTTTGCACCGATCTTTATTATCCATCGTCCTCCCTCTTCTTCCTCTTCTGCCACCTCTCCTCTCATCGATGATTAAATAGCGTCAGACTTCAAAGATAGACCCGATGCCAAAGTCACATGTACAGACATGTTTAAGCTTCATGAAGATCCAAAACCTAAATCAAGATCGAAAGATCAAAACCAGTTCTCTGATCTGAATTCAAACCTCGTGATCGGCACGGTAGTGGTGAGTTCTCTTCTCTGCCGATCTCCCTCCTCCGTGTCAAATATGTTATTTTTTTATTTAATATTTGAGCTTAGATTTGTTGAGGGATTAGGGTTAGGGATTTTGTTTGTTTGTTTGTTTGTTTTTTAGTTGATGCAACAAATTTTTTTTAGAAATTTTTTTCCCCTATATGTTGTTGTTTTTGTTGTTGTTGATGATGATGATGATGATAAAGACACATATTGTAACAAATTAAAAACAATTTGACAAACAAGACAGATCTATTTTGAGTAGATCTGTTCAATTTCTCATTTCTCTATGTGTGAATGTATGTATTTGTTTTTTGTTTTTTTTGGTTTTAATTGTTGTTGATTGCTGGATACATTTCAAATCTATGATGTTATTATTATTTTTATTATTGTTGTTTGTTGTTGATGATGATGATATAATGAAACAAATTGAAAAAAGCATATAAACAGATAGTATCATATTCAAAAAAAACATATAAACAGATAGAGTTTAAACATATAAATAAATTTGAATTCCAACAGATAAAATTTGTTAAACATGAACACATAATAAAATTTGGACAAATATTACAAATAAAAGAAAAAATTTGAACAGATAGTCCACCAAAGTCAACAGATAGATAAGCAGTCAAATTAGAAACAAAATACCCTTCAAAACAAATAAAATGACCTCTTACCAAACTATTTTACAAATAGTGGACCTTTCACCAATAAAAAAATACACTGAACTTAATATCTTAAACTTTCTCTAAATTAGATTTATCATCAATTTTTTCCAGATTCTATTGAAAAAAAAAAAATACCGTTTTTGTTGAACTTATTTACAATTACTACTTTCAGCAATTTGTTTATTGGCCACATCATAGAATGACAATCCACTGCATTTTTATAACACGTGAAAAACAATGCACTGCATTTTTATAACACGTGAAAATTGTTATAGATATATCGGTCAACTAGCTAGAATTTCATTCATTTTTTTATATTTATTTTTAAAATAAATTATCAATAGGTCTTAATAGTTAGACTTAATTCATATCAAATCTTATTGAAAATAAGTTCTAGTAAAATCATCGCTAAAAATAATTTATACGATAATTTTTTACATATGTTGTTAAAAATTGATAATTAATGACTTTTTTTTGTCACGACTTTTATAAATTGTTGTTAAAAATTACAATTAGTGACTTTTTTTGTGATGATTTTTTTAAAATGTTGCTAAAACTTATAATTGTCGTTGAAAATTAACGATTAGTGATATTTTTCTCCAAAAGAACACTGTTCTTTTTTAAATTATTGTTATTTTCTCTCTTTTGTGTTTCTATTCTTGGTTTTTTTGTCCTATATTATTTCCGATGGTTAAGATGTGAAATAAATTTCTCGTTTTCTTCAATACATACATTGTTTTCTTCCAGTTTGTATATTTTGTTTTGTTGTTATTTTTCTCTCTTTACCCATAAACTGCAGTGTCCATAATAGGTCACCTTTTCTTATATCCGTACTAGTGTGAGTCGGGCAAGACAAAGCTTGCATCAGTGAGACGATATTCCACCTTCATTTCTGTGCCGTTCTTTATTCTTTTGTGACTCAGAAATTAATTGGGATTGAAATATTTAGGGATTAGGAATTATATTTTGAACAATATGAAAATAGTAGTAGCAAACATTTTTAGGACTAACTCAAGAATGCATCAGAAGTTAAAAATGTTATTTTTTATTACATTTGTGAGTTTATCTTAATTTTGTGAGCATGCACCATTAAGTCGAATAATTGATTGATAGGATCTTAATTTTGTGAGCATTCTACTCATTATACTTGATAGAGCTAAATCTCAAAACCATTTTCCTATTAAGTATGTCATCGACAAGTTGGATGGAAAGTTCAGTGTTTTTGTAACAATTCAGATTTTTAATTATTCTGTAGAATTTATACTAATATTATTTAATTTCAGTTTGAAAAAATATATAATTTATTATATATTATTATGTATAATTTTGTAAAATAATATAATTATTAAAAGTTTAGGGATCAAAATATAAATAATAATAATATAGATAGTAATAATAATAATAATAATGAGTGTGGTATTAAAATAAATAATTAATTTTATATTGGTATACAATAAAATATAATTTACTTAAGAATTAAATTATTTATATAATTATATTAAAATATTGAGTCAAAAGGTAATTATCTTAAATATCTATTAAGGATAAGAACGAATCTTTGTAATTATTATTGAAATCTGTCACGCGCGTTTTTCTCCTATAAATAGAGGCGCTAATCTGGAGAAGAGAAAGGAAAGTAGCGCGGGAAAGAAGAAAAGAAGAAAGAAAAAGAAAGGAAAGAAAAGAAAGAAGAAAAAGAAAGGAAAGTAAAGAAAGAAGAAAAAGGAAAGAAAGAGAGGGAAAAAAAAAGAATAGTGGAAGCTAAAAGGGTCTTTAATAGTTAAAAGAAAGAGTAAGGTATTAAAGTTAAGGTGAGTTATATTATACCTTGAGTCACCAAAATGTATTTACGTATGTTTTGACTTACCAAAATCTGTTTTACACAAATTATGTTTTATTAGTATATTAATAAAAGTTATGTTTTATAAAGGTTTCAGTTACGTGGTTTTACTTCTGAAACCTATTTGCTTAAAAGGAAACCCATGGATATGTTTGTTTATATTTTAAAGAATATTTGATTGTGACCTTATAAACAATTATGTTTTGTAAGTACCACAACGGGAGTCCCACACCTTGGGGGACTTAAATAACCATTGGCCTCTGTTTGACCACTTTGTGGTCCTCTGTTTATCATGGATCCATTGACTTCTGTTCTGTGCGGACCAAAGTGCTGTGCGGAACTAAGTGCTACACTATTGTGGGAGCCACCTCTTGAATCTGTACCTCTGTTCTGATTGTCACTTTAGTGACCTCTGTCCTGTTCTGTACCGTGGTTATGGCTATATATTTACATAATTTATGTATTTTGGTTTCTGCCACTTAAATGAAAATAATCTCAATTTTACTACTTAAAAGATTATTTGTTTTGACTAAATTATCTTAAATGTTTTGGTCTAACTAACTATCCATGGTTATTTCATGTCCCTTATACTCTTGGTATAATATTTCTCACTCTGCCATGTGCTTATAATTTTTTACCAATTTTCAGGAAACATGCAATTCAGAAATAGCTTCTGGAAAATATTAGATGCGGGGCTACAGAATAGACACACACAGCATTTTTATGATATTTCTCTATGTAAATAACGACATTTTTGGTCAATAAATTTTATAATAAAAATAGAAGCTCCAATAATTATTTTGGTACCCTTACTTAAATATTTCTCCCGCTCGCGTTTATTTATCTGTTTAAGAATTGGCCGTAGGTAACTCAAGTTACTGGCCATCACGATACTTAATCCTTGGGTACGAGGAACGGGTCGTGACAGTTTTTGACACTAGATTTCAAGTTTTTTTCTTCTCTTTGGGAAAATAAATAAATGTTCGTATGAGATTCAAATTCCTTTGTGTTTTTTCATTTTTTGTGTTTAATTATTTGTTTGTTGGTACGCACGTTCCAAAACATAATACATTTCTATTCTAAAACAGTAGATTTAGTGATCCAAAACGATTCCAAAAGTTTTTTCCAATATATTTCCTTAAATGTTATCTTAGGAGAACAAAAATCAAATACATGAACTAAAATCTATGGTGAGTTAAGTTTTGACAAGACAAAAATTTAAAAAAAAAAAAAAAAATGGATCATAATTTTTAGAAAAATGATTGGCCACATTAAAAAAAAATAAAATTTAGGGCAAATTACACAAATAGTCCCTATAATTTGAGGCTTGTGTCACTTTGGTCCCTAACTTTTCAATTGTGACATATTTGATCCTGAATTTTGAATCTTGTTCCAAATGAGGACAATTGAATATATAATTAGATTTTTCAAGAGTAAAATTGCCAATTTTATAAAATATAAACTAATTTGACAAAAATAAATGTCAAACAAATATTTTTGAATTTTTAAAAATTATTTCTACCTACTAAAAATAAAATTATGTAAAATTGATAAATCTTTTAGGCATTTATTTATTTTTTTTACCAAATTAATTTTTATTATGTGTTTGGGTGATGATCATGTAAAATTAATTTTAAAAAATTAATCATGTAATTTTTATTAATTTTACATAATTTTATCATTGGTGGATAAAAATAATTTTAAAAAAATTAAAAATATTTTTTTGACATTTATTTTTGTCAAATTAGTTTATATTTTATCAAATTGACGATTTTACCCTTGAAAAATCTAATAATATTTTTAATTGTCCTTATTTGGAACAAGATTCAAAATTCAGGGTCAAATGTGCCACAATTGAAAAGTCAGGGACCAAAGTGACACAAGTCTCAAACTATAGGGACTATTAGTGTAATTAATCCTAAAATTTATTAGATACCTAACAGTCAAAAGAAAATTACTCTACAAATACCTTAAATTCTTAAGCGTAATATATATAAGTCCACTCTTATCGTATCACATTTTAGAGTATGTGACGTATTCTCGTTCCATGTATCGAAACGATCTACGTTTTAGATAAAATAATTCATAGGTTACTGTTCTAATTTTTTAGGAACTAGTTTCTACGATTTGATTCCTCGTTTACTCTAAAATTAGACCAATTTGATCTGGGTATACCCCCTACACGAGTACATGTAGTAAATTATAGTAGTGATTTTCAATAAAATATATGCTTATTTGACTGGTTGTATTTTATTACGATTGAAATGAAATATCTGAGTGTCCATCTTATTAGTTTAGAAATGGCACAGTTTCCGTTGGTGGCTATGCATAGTCACTCAAGTCTTTCTTAATGATTTGTTTCACGCTAAATATTTCTATTTCCGTGTTGTGAGTTTTCAAATTTTGTATTTTTTTTCTCGACTGTCTTTATTCCTTTGATTGAATCGAAAAATATATCATTGATATGGATTATTGTCCAAAAAAAAAAAGAGGGAATAGGAGAACTGGGAAGATTCACAAAAGTTATTAGGACCCAACTGAACTATGATATTATAACTTACTTTGGAACATGAGAGGGTAACAAAATCCCAGACTTTAGTACGTAAGGTTCTTACATTTTAAGCCTTTCGTAGGTATCACTTTGTCACATGGAAATAGAAAAACCAGTTTGGTGTTTTCCTACACGAATAAAGCAGACGATTCTGTCTATAATTTCTAAATACATTGAAATTTAATAAGGAATCACAAATTTTGGTACTTTCTCCATCAAAATAATCAAATATTGAATTATGGAAACCATATTGTCAAACTTGGTTGGGCTTAGTCAGCCATATTGCTTTGCCAAACTTGGTTGGGCTTAGTCAGCCATATTGTCAAGCATGTGGTATGCATAATTTGTCTCGGCACTAACAAACGTCAATGTAATACAAAAGCATAGAAATCAAGTATCGATATCTCCATAGAAGACAAAGAAACTGCAAACAAGAAAATTACATATCAGATTGTTTGGATTGGCTGCTGATCTGTGAAAGAAAAAAGCATACAGAGTTCAATCCAAATGCAAACTGCAGAATAAATGAAGATACAACACTCAAACGAACAGTAAGAAATTGAACAAACCCAAGGGCAAACTCACATACCAGACTGTCTGGTTTCCTAGACATGGCGAAATCCAAACCGCAAAGAGTATATATATAGATCATTTTCTACACTGATTCACTGTCTTTGTCTTGCAGCACATGGGGAACTCTTTCAGAGGCAAATAAGCCAGCAAACAAATAGCACTGCTTCAACAATGGCTTGCTGGAGAAGCACCACACAGAGGTCTCTGAATTTTTTTTTTTTTTTTTTTTTGTCCTGAATACATAGTTTATTGATTTGAAATATGGCTTCATCTATCCCTTGAAGTTCATTGTTTATTTTATGTTACTTCTTATGACAGCTATTACAAGAACACTATGATGAAGTCTGGTTCTTGCGATTTTCACACAACGGGAAATACTTAGCCTCGTCATCCAATGATCCAATGTTTCCAATAAATTTAACATAGAATCAAACAATTGGTGGGCAGGAATTATAAAAAATGTCAAAAAAGAAGAACTTCATCCCAAAACACAAACCCATAAACAGTGATAAATTTCTCACTTGAACATAGAATCAAACACTTGGTGGGCAGGGATTATAACAAATGTCGAAAAAGAAGTTCATCGCCAAATAGAAACTCATGAACAGTTAAATTCAACAAGAAGAAATTAAAGTCAATATAGGCACTAACCAACCTCATAAACAGATATCTTAAAAAAAAAATGTTCAATGAAGCAAACACTGGAAAACAGAAATTGAAGAATTGTCATACGTCTTCTGTTTCGTTGACAAAACGCAGATTTATTTGCACAAACGCAATCAAACACTCTACACCTCTTAAGATTGCAGAACTTGCGTAACAAGCTCGACTGAAAAGCTGCAACAATAATTTTACTTTGAAAATTTAAACTATTTTGGTGGCTTGCAAGGAGGTAACAGAACACACATTTGATCAATATTGTAACATTCGAGGAAAAGGTTTAGAATACAGAATGTGATCACACAAAATCACCCTTACACGTTTTCTTCAAAAATCTATGTGATTGTGCTTTTATTTTGATTAGAGAACAAGAATAACAAAACACACAATTGTGGATCACTCCCACTACTTTCCAAGAAAGATTATGAGTAATTTCACAATGACAATCACACAAAAATAACCACACAATTGAAAATTTATATAAATTACTTGGGAGCTGCCTTCCCAGCTATCACACCGGCCTTATTTAGCGTTTTGAGTTTCATCTGTAAGTCTCTCTATCAAGCAAATCCCTTTTGGTTCATTTTCTAGTTTTGGTTTGGATAAAATTTTTTAATCAACTTTGAGTTTGTAACACATCTAAAAAAAATTAAAAAAACTTACACTTATTTGGATAACTCATTTTTGTCTTTCAAATTGTGCAGTAACCGAGCTGAGTAGGATGGAGTTTGAGTATTGAGCTTAGTTAAAATTTAATATGATTCAAAATGAGTTTAATCTTGACTTATTTAAATAAGTTTTTAATAAGTTGAATATAAGTTGAGCTTAAGTAACTTAGTTAATTTAAAACTACTATTTTTAATTGAATAGGGCTTACTGATTAAACAGTCTAGTTGGAATCACCGTAACCTTATTTTGATAATTTAATCCGTTCAGTTTATAATTTTCTATGTATAAATTATTTATGAAAAAAAAATCATTTTGATCCAATAATTGTAGTTATATTATTATGTTGCATTTTTCGTTTTTTTACACACAAAAAAAAAAAAAAAAAAAAAGATGTATATTTTAAAAATCATCTTTATATGTATATTTTTTAGAAAGAAAAATATGACTTCAATCATTGAATCAATATAGTTTTTTTTTTTTTTTTTCATGTATGACTTATACATAAGGACTTGCAAAATGAACCAATTAAATCATTGGAAATCCAACTAGACTGTCTAATTGACGCATGGTCTAAAGAAAATCTCTATTTTTTTATTTAACGTTTTTTTATAAAATATTTCTCAATTAATATATAATATCTTTTCCTTGTCTTTTAGTGTGGGCTTTGCGGGCTTTTTTTTTTTTTTTTTTTTTTCACACTATCCTCAGTTTATGGAATATAAAATGGTTATTCTATCATAATGTTTAATTTCACGTTTAGCTTATAAAAACAAATTTTAAAAATTACGTTATAAATAAAATTATCATTCATCATCATAACAAAATGATCATTTCAAGAAGGATAAAAAATGACTATTCCTAATTAAGTTGAAAGCTAATAAAAAAGGTGCATTACCAATTGCAAATATGCAATCGATTAATGGATTAAGTTTTTTCTGAGATTGGATTATTTGTGTTTTGATCAGGTTTTCAAAGCATAAACAAATATGGATCTAAACCTATTGCCAAACAACGGACCTGTCGAGGATCTCTCAGGCTCTTCACTATCGATTGATAGATCAGTCACCATACTTTATCAGATGATAGAAGAAAGATGGCTAACTTCATCTGGTAAGGATTTTTTTGTTGAATCCAAGGCTTCTAACATCGCATGCAGATGAGGTCATGTTTGAACTCATGAGGTCTATTATAGATTTCGTTTCAATAATTTCAATTGTTCATTTTGTATATTATTCATGAAAAACAATTACACCAATCTAATAACCATAGTTTTTTAATTTTATTTCTAAAAAACCAACGACAAATTTGTTTTTAAAAATAGTTCATCTATTTATAAAAATAAAAATAAAAACAGACAAACATGATAAAACGAAATGACTATTGTTATCTAATTTTTTTTATGAATAATATACACAAAGAGCCTTACAAAATTAATTATTTAAATTATCAAAACGAGATCGTAGACCCAGGTACCTACATATAAGGATCAAATTCAAATTAAACTCAACCCATATTATATTATTTTTTACTTATTTGATGGAAATGAGCAATGTATATAAGGTCAAAAGATTGACTTTCTTGACTAATGAGAAAAATATAATTAATTTTGTAATTTTGATATAATTATACATTATTTCCATAAATTTTATAATTGGATAACAATTCCACCCGCAACAGTTTGACCTGGATGTTAGTTTCATAGGTAATGATATAACTATTTTGCCCTTTAAAAATTATTTTTCATAATTTTTTCAAATAGAAATTTGGAAAATATTTGAGATTATCAAAAAAAAATTCTCACAATTCAACTCATATTGATGTGATATAATAAATGTTAATTTTTTTAACTATCTCTATATTATATCATTATAAGTAGATTTATAGATTAAAAAATGTGAGTCTAGCATTTCTTTAAAAATACCCATGACTTTGTTGATTTTTCTTTTATTAATATATGTCTCTTTAATTCATTTCGCTTAGTGCCGTGCGAAAGTGGAATTGTTGATAGGGATCCACAGGTACATTCCTTCACCATTATATTTTTAGTTTTTTAACACTGAATATATTATTGTAGAGACAATATTTAGACATACATAACACATATTATAAATTTGAATATAATATTTTTAAAAATAAAATAATAAAATAAAAATAATATAGATTTATGCATATTAATTTTTCATATTTTTAAGAATTAGTGTTATGTTATATTTAAGACTGGTTTGAAATTAAGTTATTTTAGTAATTTTTTGACTAAAATATAAGATGAAAAAAAAAAGAAAGAAGAATTCTATCATACACACCTCTTGAAAGGGGTGTAACTTATACACTATTAGTTATATCATTTTCTTTTTTAGTTATAATCAATTTTTTCTTTAGTGATGATATTATTTTAGTTATGATTCATGACATCTTTATTTACGTCTCATCTTTGTGTGCTCATAGGGGCCCATTTTGATAATCCAAATAGTTTATTTTTTAGAGTATATCGAGTAGAATATATTTATAAAAAATCAAATTGATCGGATATCGTTAACATTTTCTTCTCCTCACATTTGTATTCAATTTTATACTACAAATTACATTTGTCATTTATTTTTGTAGATAGAAATGTGAATTGATAAAAAAAAGTTAACGATGTCTAATTAATTTTATTTTTTATAAGTATATTCTATTCGATATATTCTAAAAGTAAACGGTTTCAATTATCAAATAGGCCCTAAAATGGGCCTATATAGACGCACAACAGTGACTGTTGTGTCGGGACACATCAGCCATCCCGTTTCCAATAAGTATATACTCATTATTTTATTTATCTTGTTTGATTTTGATTGATTTTTTGTAAATTATTATTTTTTTTTAGTTTTTTGTGAATTTTTTTAATATTTTAAACATTTTTATTTTTTATTTTTTAGATCCACCTAATTTAGATGTACCTAAAAAGTAAATATTTACGAAAAATATAATAAAAAATCAATAAATATACAAAAACATGAAAATATACTGAATTTTTATACTTTTATATTTTTCGTATTTAGTGAATTTTTAAAGACTTTTTTCCATAAATATTATATTTCTAAAATGTATTTACATTATGTGAATCTAAAAAAAAAAAAATTTAAAAATTCATTAAAAGATATATATATATATATATATATATGAAAAATAAAAAAAAATCATTTTTTTAAAATCAATTTAAACAAAAAAGGATAATTAGTATTCTAACATATTATTATGTCTTGTATTTTTTTTTTTTTCAATTTGCATACAGTTGCGTAGTCATGTCGGGTGACAGGTAATTATTTCCTAAGCTTCTAGAAATACGAGTGAGATAGTGGTGGACATAGGGTTGGTTGGCAGCGGGGCCATCCCACCCTCTCAATTTTTGAAAAATTACATTTTTACCATGTAATTTTAAATATTTATAAAAATTTATATTTTGGTCCCTTTAAAATATATATAATTTTATTCTAACTCTTTCAAAATTTAAATAATTTTACTTTATTATTGAAAATATTTATTATTTTCATGCATTTTTTGGTAATTATAAAATAAATTAATATTTTAGTCACCCCAAACCTTTGAAAAATTTCATAACTTTCATGTCATTTTTGAGTTTTTGTAAGATAAATTAATATCTTAGTTTTCAAAATCTATATAATCTTATTTTAATTCCTCTAAAATTTAAATTATTTTACTTTAGCCCCCCTTTATTCAATTTCCACCTTCGTCACTGACTATAGTTTGCTAAAATAAGAGATGTATAAAGTGCTTTCATTTTTATTTATATATTTATTTGACTATGACCAAATTATTTATTTATTTATGATTTTTCGTTCTTTTTTTAAAAAAAATTATTTTTAATTTTAATACCAAAGTGATCTATAAACTAACATAAAGGTTTTTTTTGTTACCATTTCTGGTCACAAGGGTTTGAGTCATGAAAATAATTTCTCAATAGAAATAAAAATAAGAGTATCTACATTAGAGATGTTCAAAATATTTATTAAAGTATTTTATGTGATGAAAAGTGATAAAAGTAAGACTCAATTTTATGTGTTAAAGGTTTGTCAATTTAATGTATATGAATGTTCTAATCAAAATATTAAAATGTATGTTAAAATATGACTTTTAAAATAATTAAAAATCTACTTGAATATGACTAAATATTTATGTGAGGAGAATAAAATAATTAAAAAGGTAAATTACACTGACGGTTCACATGGTTTGAAAATAACACAATGAGTCTTACAAGTTTAACACAATTACACTAAGCTACTTTAAGGTTTTAATTCATATAATACTTGGCCCATTTTTTATCAAAAATTTGTTAGTCGTATGAATAAAAAAAAATGATGCTGTCATCTCTTTTATATTGAAATGTACATTTTACATTGTGTATCGTTGTGTATTCATTGCATCTAACCAACTACAGTCCCCGTTAGTTAATATAATACAAGGAATTCCTCCTCTAATAGTGAGATCTAGTTGGAATTTAACAAATACATAGAAGACTCTCTGGCAACCCATCTACTAGTTTTGGATTTGGGAATCCTGCTGTGACTAAAGTCATAGCAATGATCTGTGGTGCCCCGATGGGGGTTTTTTTGAATTTTTTTCAATAATCCGAACTAATCATATTTTAGGGTTCGTCGAGTATATTTTAGGATTCATACAAAAAATCAAGTTAATAGGAAATCAGCAACCCCATGAACATATTCAAATTATTTTAAAAAAATTATGAAGATCATGTCAACTATTTATTTTTAAAAAAACAAATGTGCTCTTGTTATAGAATTATAGATTTTCAATCAATTTGATTTTTTTACATGAATGAATTATACAACAAACTCTATAATATGAATAGATCAGGTTATCATAAGAGACTCAAAAAATACCCATTGGGGCACCACAATCACAGTAGTAGTCACAACATCATTTCTTGGTCCATTAGTTTTGGCCTTTTTAACTTTACCAAAAAAATATCATTGTAATTATGTTAAAATTGTGAAACTTATTATATTTTCTCTAAACTTTAACGTTGTGTTTGGTTAGAAATTTGGCAAGAGATTTGGAAAAGGAAATGGAAAAGGTGTGTGAAACTAGGTAAATGTAAGTATATTTTATTCACGTTTCACTACCTTTTCCCTTTCTCTTTTTAAATTCATTCCAAAATCTCTCAACCAAATATAGTGTAAGGGATATCAATATAATTTACCCAATTAAAAATTTAAAAAAGCTACCATGGGCCACCACCCTACACCAAATCTTCAATGCCTTCTTGTGCCAAAGTAAGTCAATGTTTGATACTAGTATAATTTTTTGTTCATTTGTTTTTTCAATAATCAGTACCAAAAGGCTCACATATACAACTTTTAGCCCTACAAAACCCAGTACCAAATCTTACAGAGTCGTGTGTGGTAGTTCTTTTATATTTTTTGGGCCATTGGGCACTCCTAGATTACAGTAAGTCCAAACTCTGAACCATGCCTATGATTAGGCAAATTTTGTGTTGGCATAAGGAAAGAAATCCACTGAATTTAAATGGAGTTTTTCAAGAAATTAATGAGAGTAGAAATTACTATGATAAAATAGTAAAAATGAATGAACACATTTTTTTTCCCACAAAAAATTAGTTGTTAATTGTTAATTGTTAAATTAGTTCTTGAGGGAAGTTGAATCTCCAACCTCTCCCATGCAACTAGACCACAAACAAGGCCATTGGCAACAAAATGCCTTTTGAGTTCAAATCGGAATATTGATTCAATCAAAATTAAAACAAAAAAAAGGAAGAGTATGGAAGCAATGGTTCCAAAGCTTTAGTTGAGTGTGTGTCTTGGTGTACTTCAGGGTCAAAAGCCCACCACCATTGATGAACAGGATAAGCTCACACAACTTAGCTTGGGGAATTTTGTTGGGAACGCATCCCAACCTCTGCCAAGGTAAAAGCCAATTTTCAGTTGTATGTATGAAATCTTTGTGTTATTTTAGAAACATTACTTTTTTTATTTCGTGTATTGGGTAGAATATTTGATAATTCATTTGGGATTCCTAACATTGCTCTATTTTCAGCTTCAATGATTACTTACAACCATGAGGTACCACCATCTCTACCATGCAAAAGAGCTGAGTTGTCCTTCTCGGAAAGGAAAGGTCGAACCTATAAGAAGTTCAGTTTTGAAGAAATGGAAAAACTGATTGAAGGAGTTGAGAAAAATGGAGGGAAGTAAGTTTTATTTTGACATGAAACACAACTAAGAAATGAAACACAATCAGGATATCATGTTTTTTTTTAAAAAACTGAATTAGGATGCCATGCTGATTTTTGTCATTTTATATCGTAGATATTGCAATTGGAAGACTATTAAAAAACTATATTTCGAGGATTCAGATCGATCAAAAGACCAATTGAAGGTAAAGAGTTTCACTTGCAATCTTTCCATACTACATTGTACCTTTTTCCCATTTAGCGCTACTTAATAGTTTATTGGAAAAATTACAAAAAAAAATCTCATAGTTTAAGGCATGTAACAAAATAAACCCTAAATTTTGTAATTTATCAATTTATACCATAATTTTTTGATTTGTTTTCAATATAAATTATTTGTCTATTTCCATTAACTAAAATTGACGAACAAAAATGATATTTTAGTCATTATATTAAATGTTGGTATATGAAAAATATCTAAAATGTCATTTTTCATTGAGTTTAGGAAAATTTACCCATAAGTCCTACTTTTTGAAACGTTAAACCATTTAGTCCTAAAAGTTTTCTTATGCTCCATTTAGTCCTACTTTTACATCAACATGATGTAAATGATGTAAATGATCTGATGTTTCATTCTATAATTTCAAAATTTATTGAAATCTGATGAACATTAGATGTTTTTCATTCTATATTTTCAAACATTATTGAAATTTGATGAACATTAGATGTTTGAAATCTAATGTTTGTAACATGACTCTGATGTTATTAACATTGTATCTGATGTTATTAACATTGTAATGGGACCTTTCAGTCTATAAGAAAACTTTTAGGACTAAACAGTGCATAAGTTATTAATTTGAGATTTATTGGTGCATCCCCCTTGAGTTTAATGATTATAATACTCTTTTTCCATCAGCTTTACCTAAAAGAATAGGCAAATGATTCAAATTAAAAACAAATCAAAAAATTAGAATTTAAATTGATAAAATTAAAATTTTATTTTATTATAAAGCTTATATTTTATAATTTTCCTTTGTTTATTTCCCCGAGCAAGTACCAAGAACTTTTTCCTCAGAAAGCCGAGGTATTTTTTGCTAAACTTTAAAATTGAAATTTGAAATATGAAAATTAAGGTATTGAAAATTGATCAAGGATATGTTTGGTAACGTTTATTTAAAACTTTCTATTTATATTTATAAAAAAAAATTGAAAAATTGTAAATAAAAAATTGTTTAGTATCTATTTTCATTTTCAAAAATTTAGTTTAGCAAATTCTTGTAACCGTAACTTTCACTTATTTACAGGGAAAAGAAATTTCCATTACTTTTTTTTTTTATTTTTTATTTTTTCCACCGCCTACTAGTCATTATTATAGGACAACTTAAAAAATACGTGGACACGGTGCAATTTGCGATTTATTATCATTTATGCACTAAGTAAATTATATGACATCTATTTTTTTTTATCATGATATTACTTTTGATTTGCATTTTTGTAATGTTGAATTATTAAAATTTAAGCTCCTGAAACATATTTAGAATGCTCTTTGATTTATTAGTTCATCTTTAATCATGATTAATTGATTTCAATAATATTTAAGCTGTTAAAATATGTCCTAAACCCAATCCTTTGAACTTGTTTAAACTTGCCTTCTGCACTTCTTCATCTTTTTTTTTTTTTTTTTTCTTCTATATTTAACCCAATTTTTTTTTTTTAAATTGAAAATTGTTTAGTATCTCTTTTTATTTTTAAAAACTTGTAAATAGTTTAGCAAATTTTTGTAATAGTAAAAAATTGGTTTCACATGGTGTTTGGGAAGAGCTTTTTTTTAGCTTTTTTTTTTGTTTTTACTAAAATAGCACTAAAAGATAAAGAAAAATGTTTGGGGGCCCTAATTTTTGTGGCTCAAATGGCTCAAAATTGTCAGAACGACGTCGTTTTGGCAATTTTGACGTCGTTTTGTACTCAAAACAACGTCGTTTTGACAAATTCGAGCCATTTGAGTCACAAAAATTAGGGCCCTCTACCATTGCTGAAAAATAAAATAGTCAATAAGACAAAATGTCACATCAAACCTATAATTATTTCACTTTTTTTCTCACAAACATCACATCCAACTACAAAAAAATCTAACTATCTTCCCAAACACAAAAAATTTAGCCTCCTAAAATAACCAAAAACTAAATAAAATAGCAACTTCTCAAACACCCATATGCACACTTTTTTTTTTTTTAACAGTATGCATAGTGGAGTTTCTCTAAAATTTTATGATGCTCTATTTTTGGTTAAAATGTTTATTATTAAATGAGCTTGGAAACGCATACAATGGCCCTGTTTGGTAGAGCTGTGGGAAAGTGCTTATAGCTTATGCCTAAACAGCTTATAATTTATAACTTTCAGCTTAAGCTGATTTCCAGCTTATTCTTAAAGCATCTCCTGCCCCACTCAAAGAATAAGTTGATTTCTGACTTCTAAAAAGCTATAAGCTATAAACTATAAGTTAAACCAAACACATCAAAATATCTTAAATTAAGCTGAAAGCTGAAATAAGTTGTAATTAAGCTCTGCCAAACAGGCACAATATTTTATATAAAATAAAGTATAATTTTAGTATCTAATTTTTTTTTTGTACCATCAATGCGTAAATTTTCCATCACTTCAGTATCATCACTGTGTAACTATTTGGATTGTACTAATATTGTGGAAATTAATTTTTTTTATATTTTTAATTTGTGAATAGTGATAACTTTTTTACTTTTTGAGTAATTTTTTCAACATGCCAAACCAACCCTATATATATAGTTCAGTAAATATTTTTTCTGTGTATATGCAAGTATTGATTATCTAAATATGGTTTCAAACGAGGTGGCATTTTGACCATGCAGGAAAAGTGGAGACATATGAAAAAATCTGCAGACAAGCAAACAGATCCCCATCTAAAGAAGCTCTATGTGCGGGCGTTAAAAGTCCAGATGAGTCCTCTAAAGCCCAAATCATCCAAGTGCAAGGTGGAGGAGCTCCCAAATTCCAATTTAGAAAATCAATAAATATATACTTGTATTATTAAACATGATCTGAGTGCATCATCCTAGTTTAGTCTATGTTTTATAAATTAGCAGTTGACCTGAAAAATTAAAATATAATTTTAATTATTTATTTTGATAATATTAACGTTATCATTCAATAAAATTGTTACTTCAATACTTATATATATTAATTTTAATTAAATTATTTATGTATTTTAACAATTTTAGTTTTACCGTATTGTAAAAGTGTAATTATCATATAATAATTTTGTATGATATATATTAAATTATAAAACAATAAAATAAATACTCATTTTGATATTAAAAATCATAGTTAAATTAGAAGAATTAGTAACATAAAATTAAAATTAATTCTAACTATTTAATCTTCTTTTATATTCATTTGAAAAATAAAAATATGTAGCAATAGAAATTATATAAAATTTATTAAAACAATTAAATATAAATATGTTGTAATTGGATTATCATATAATGATTTTATATGATACATATATATATATATTAAATTATAAGATTGTAAAATAAACATTCTTAATTAAATTAAAATATCAACTATGTAAAAGAAATTTAACAATAACCAACCAAAAAGGTATCACATAACAACATGTAAACCCAAAAAAAAAAAATAATGAAAACATCTAAATGATAGATACATGTTAATGTGTAAAGTGATTAATCAACTGTAATTTAATGTAAAAACATAAAAGAACTTACTATCCAACAATTGAAGAAGTAACTCAAATAGTAAATCCAAACTTTTGAAGTTTCTTGAGAGTATTATTATTATGTAGGTTTTTCCTCCTGTGAGTTATGATTATATAAAATAATGTAAAAAATAAAGTATAATTTCATATATAGAATCACTATAAAATTTAAACGACAAATCCACAATATAGAATTAGTATTTGGTATAGAATAATGTACAAAAAAATAAGGAAAAAAGAAAAAAGAAAAAGAAAAGAAGCAATTTAGCATTAAAAAAAAAAAATCCTAATACGCTTGAGAAAATTAAGAAGAAAAACATGGAACGCAAAATTGGTATTGGATTTGTCAATTATCTCAAATTACCATGAAAAAATATGGAAAATAAATATTTGTCAAATAGAGTACATATAAAATAGGTAAAGTTAGTATAATTTAAATTATGTTTGACTTTGTGTAGAACTCTATATGTAATTAAAAAAATACACGCTGACTTGGCTCTCTTAGAAAAAAAAAAGTAACTCCTTATAAGATGCCACTTAAGCATAAGAAAAACACAACTTTTAATGTATATATACATATATACTAGTGGGTGACCTTTGCGATGTACGAGAATTTATTTTTAAAATAAAAAATTAATTTTGAGTCTTAATATTTTTTGTGTAGAAAATTTTAACAATTGAAAGTCAAATACAAACAAATTTGTTAATAGCTAATGAAAAATTTTGTCACTATATGTGTGATCATATATAAAAGGTTTGTAAAAATAATTTCTTTCAAAATTAAAAATAAAATAAAATAAGTGTATTTTCAACCTGAAATCAAAATTTCATTTGTGTTAATCAAATTTACCAAAAAACATGAATTCTGCTTGTATCAATATATATATATATATATATATTTGAAAAAAATAAAAACAACGGAAAGTTCTATAATATACAAATTATGACTTGGTTATAACTCCTGGTGTATTATTTTGATTATTAATCAAAAAGTTCTTTGCTAATTTCTTCTTCTTCTTCTTCTTCTTCTTCTTCTTCTTATTATGTTTAAAGTGATGCATTGGGTCTTTAATTATGTTTCAATTGGTGTTTGATTATGATCTATTATAATACATTTATATGACAACATTTAAGTATTTTTATTACATGATAAAATACTTAAAATTGGTTGACTCAAAGGTAGGATTTGATGATGCAATTCGTTCATAGTAGATGGATTGGACTGATCCAAGCTCATCAAGCCCACTCCTAAGTGATGAAGCCCACTGGAAGACCTGCAAACAAGTCCAACGGGGAACAGGGTAGTCCCCCGGCGAACCCTCCGGTGTGTGAATTAGAAAGGGGAAATAGATGATGTAGAGAGAGAGAGAGAGAGAGAGAGAGAGAGATAGGAAAACTTAACCTTCTTCTTGTCTTCCAACTTTGCTTATATCCTTTGGTAATCATTTCACTGTCTCTGCCGTTCTGACCTTCCCGCCAAAAGCTTGTGCCGTGGTTTACCTTGTTCAGGGTGAGGAGGTGCCATTCCGGCTGAGAGGTGTTGTCGCAATAAATGCTGTGATGGGCTGCATTAATGGTGATGTGTTGTGGCAATAACTTTGCAGATCTTTGTCTGTTGACGTGGCCTGTTCTGCACCTGCCATGTGTTTGAGTATCATTGGCCTTCTATGCTCAGTTGGCCTCCAGCTGTCTTGGATTTTGCTACCTGGGTTATGCAATGGGATATAAATGGTGGGCTTGGGTTTGTCCACTATGGGTTGTGGTTCTTATGGGCCTATCCATGTCAGTAGTCCCCCATTCCCGAGTGCAGCTTCAGTCCAACGAAGGGAATAGTAGTGAGGGAGATGGTTCCGGCCGGCAAGGGTGACTAAGCTGGTGGGTCGAGCAGAAGGGCTAACCGCGAGGTGTGCCGACCGCGAGGGTGGCCGAGCGGAGGAGTGCCGACCGCGGGTGTGGCCGAGAGGAGGAGTGTCGACCGCGGGGGGGTGCCGACCGTGAGGGTGGTCGAGTGGAGAAGTGCCGACCGCGGGGAATGCCGACCGCGAGGGTGACCGAGCGGAGGAGTGCCGACCGCGAAGGTGGCCGAGCGGAGGAGTGCCGACCGCGGGAGGTGCCAACCGCGAGGGTGGCTGACCGCGGGGAATGTCGACCATGAGGGTGACTGAGCGGAGAAGCGTCGACCGCGGGGAGTGCCGACCACGAGGGTGACCGAGCGGAGGAGCGCCGACCGCGGGGAGTGCCGACCGCGAGGGTGACCGAGCGGAGGAGTGCCGACCGCGGGGAGTGCCGACCGCGAGGGTGGCCGAGCGGGAAGGCACGGGGCTCAAGAGGCGGCGTGCCACGTGATGATTTGAAGTGGAAAAGACAAGATAAGGGCAGGAGTCAGTGTATCGGGACCATACACGTGGCAGGATCGTGGTTGGGAAGTGAGGCGTTGGAGTAAAAATGAAACGATAGGTCATTATGGGGTTGAAAAGACAGTTTTGGCGGATAATTTGAAAAGTTTTCAAACTGGCGAAAATTAATTTGGATCCTTGGAATACGGGTAAACCGTGGGCTTTTGGCATTATTCGATTCACCTACCTGTGTTCAAAGAACCAAAACATTCCAAGTCTTACCCCATTTGTTGCTCGCGATACACCATTGGAGCATTTCTTCAACTTCCTAGCGCCTGCATCAGAAGCGATTCGCAGACATACCTCAGAGATGGCACGAGAAGGAACCGAGGGTGTGAGGGTGGATCCACTGGGAGATGATGATGCAGTGGAATTAGCAGCGCAGTACAAAACAGAGAGGGTGGGAGGGCCGGCGATACACTTCCATGGTTCCACCATGATTGCAGCTCCGAAACCTATCAGTCAGGCGGAGCCTGATCATTGGCATACGAAACCAGACAAGTCGACAATAACTAGGGCAGAGTTGGAGGCCATTCGCGAGAAATACCAGATTCCGATGGAGGTGGAGTTGTTGCTGCCAACATCGACGGAAAGGCCATCCGACATCAGGCCTGGGGAGTTCTCCTTCTATGAGGAAGCGCTGAAGGGCGGTTTGAGGCTGCCACTCCCACAAATAGTGGTGGATGTGCTCAACTATCTGGAGGTGGCGCCAGGGCAACTAATGCCCAATGCGTGGAAAATCTTGCTGGCTTGTGCAAGTGCATGGCCGAAGGCAAATGGAGGGGAGGCCATGTCGGTAGAAGAGTTCTTTGCCTGTTACAAGGCCGCAGGGCAGCTAGAAACGTGGGTCATCCTGCAAGCAGTAATGGGGAAGGGGTTGGTGGCGGGGTTGCCAACGTCGATCAAGGGATGGCGAGCACGGTGGTTTTATGTTTCTGCCAATGGGGGGCTTGGCGCGCGGACAATCTGGAAGGTGCCCACCAGGTCGATGGAGGCAAGACTGGGGGCGGAGGCTGAGGAAAGGGTGAAGAGAGTGAAGGAGTGGAGAGAGAAAGAGAATGCCAGATGGGACGACCTTGTTCAAATCTGCTCATTTGTTTTAAGTGGCTGGCCCTGACCAATCGGTGAGGATCTTGACCGAGCTGAGCTGGAAGCGAGGTGGAAAGCACAGGAGGCAGAGGATCAAGCCATCCTTGCCAAAGCCACACAAGTTAAGAAAGCGCAGTATGACCGACTGGCGCAACCGATTGCGAAGGAGAGGATCCAACCACGCCCAAAGCCGCTGGGAGGGAAGGACTTGAGCAGTTTTGAGCCGCGAAGGCCCCCTGTGGATCCTGTGAAGGAGAAGGCTAGAAAAGAGGGAGAAGCTCTGAAGAGGAAGAAGAAGAAGAGAAGTGCCCCAGAAGGGGTTGCAGAGGAGTCTGGGCCCAAGAAGATGAAGGAGACCCCAGTTGTGGTGGAGACCCCTGTGTCGGGACACCCTGTGGTAGAGGTCACCCCCACACTGGAGGCTGTGGAGGTCGGCCCGACGATGCAAGTAGGAGTTGGGTCGACTGGGGCTGCGCCAAGTGGGAGAGAGCAGACCCAAAGGGGCTTGCACCACAGGAAAGAGGAGTTGGTCTGGGTGCAGCCATTTACCACGCTGTGTGGCCGAAGGTTGGAGGGGAAGAGATCGGCCTGTGGCGGAACTGTCTGGTGAAGATCGTGGAAGAAACGGCTCTGCGCTCGGCCTCTGGATTCAACAAGGCCGACTTCGGGGTTATGCTCACCCGCCGAGGAAAGGGGGCCAAACTCAAATTTGAAGAGGCCAAGGCCGACGGCCAAGTTGAAGGAGAGCTGAGTGGAAGATCGCCCATCTTGAAGCCGCAGTCAAGTTGGAGCTGGAGGACACGCGCCGCAAGGTTGTGTCGCTCGAATTCCAGTTGGCTGGTGAGCAGAAAAAGTTGGAGGAGTCCCAAAAGGCCTGTGCCATTGCGGTGGAGCGGCACGAAGAGCCATGAACAGCAATGAAGAGCTGGTCAGGCAGAAGGATGAGGCGGATGCCAAGGTTGAGGCTCTGCAAAAGGAGTTAGAGGGCGAACGCGCCAAGGTGGAGAAGGAGAAGGAGACACTTCGTAAGGAGTTAGAAGCGGGGAGGGCCAAGGCGACCGCTGAGAAGGAGTTGGAGGTGGAGAGGCGGCAACAGCTGGCGAGAGGAGGCCCCCAAAAGGAATTGCAAGCTGAGAGGGCCAAGGCTTCTGCTGAGAAGGCGATTGTAGACACCCCATTTTTTACCGTCCTCAAGACTTGGACGTCACCGCTTGAACACTCGGTGATTATCCATGTTTGTGTTTGTTTGGAGTTCCCGGAGTTCTCGGCTACGCGCCTTGTCTCAGGATCTCCGAACTCGACTATTTTGTGTCTGGTTTTGCACCAAACACTTGTGTTTTGCCTTGGAGGGGCAGGGAATGCCTTGTGAGGCATCCCCACACACCACCGGCAGTGGCTAGAGGCCACCGGCTGGTTTTTGTTGCCACCGGCAATGTATGTTGCCGGTCGGCACTTTTTGTTGCCGGTCGGCAGTCTTTTTTGTCAAAATGACATTTTTGGCCAGCCGACTACTGTTCATTTGCTTTTGCAGATGTTTTAGGACAGCTGTTTGGCATTTTGTTCCCCTCCATACACGTGTATGGAGGGATGCCCTCCTTGTAAGCTTGTTGTATAAGCTTTACAAGTTGGTTGCTTATAAGAGAAGGGGCTCTTCTCTTGGTTGAAGGGGTTAGAGAATTTTGGAGAGAAAAACACAGAGAGAAGCTCTGGTTTTAGGGTTAGGGTTGATACATATCTCCTATATCTCTTTTTCTCTCTTTATGTTCTAGGTGTTTTAGTCCATATTATTGCACACAAACACCTAGTGCTCCACCTTCCTTTGGCTACTGAGGTTCTAAGGGCTTGTTCTTGCTATTTTTGACTGGATTGAAGCTTAAGGAGGCAACAAGATCACCATTGTTGAAGAAAGGCTTCAAGGGTAAGAAACTAGTCCTTTTTACCCCATTTTTGCATCCTATTTCTACCTATCTTAGATCTATTTTTGTGTTTAGTGTATAACATAAAAAATTTCTATTTTTAGGCCCTCTTGATTGTTTGTTAAGAGTGTTTTGTGGTTTGGGTGTGTTTGACCACCCTTAGGCCTTGAAAGGCCCCATTTTTGTGCTATTTTGTGCAAGCTTCGAGACTTTGGTGTTTGAGTCTCTTCACCACTGAAATTTTGAGGGATTTCAGTGGTGAAGATGGTGCCTTGAAGTCTCAAGAAGGAGGGGGCCACCCCCTCTCCTTGTTGTCCTTGAAAGGGACCATTCTTGGCCTCTTAAGGGAGCATCTAGCTTAGGCTCTTGTTGATCATGCCATGGCTTTATTTTATGCTTATATTGCCATGATATAACTTTGTATTAAGTTAGTTTTGGTACACCATGCATGCCTTGCATACCTACCTTGTAATGCCTTGTTGTTGCCTTAATATGCCTTGGGTTGTAAACCATTATTCTAGCATGTTTTAGGCTTAGCCTTGTGAAGCTTTTGTGTTTGTTTTGCCATGTACAAGGTCTGTCCTAGGTTGTTTGGGTCGACCCTAGCATGCATTGTGTAGCCCCTTTGTATATTTGGGCTTGTTGGCCTTAAGTGCATAAGTGTATAGCATGCATTTCTTGCATTATTTCAGTGGTTTGGAACCACTTAGCATGAAATTTCAGTCCATTTAACATGTTTGCATATTTGCCTTAGAGGCTTCATTGTTGCTTTGAAAGCTTGTGTTGTATGCTCCATGTTTTGGTCATTATGTATGCCTTTGGATTTGAGCCACTTAGATGCCATCTAGGTGCACCCTTGGTTTTGTTTAAGCCTTGTTTTGACCTGTTTTAAGCCTCCTTAGCCTTGTGAGGCTTGGTGGAATTGACCTTGGTTCAAGCCTCCATGACTTGCCTTAAGTACTTGGACCATGCTTGCATGCTTATGCTTGTCTCATTTGAGTTGGTTTGGCACCACATTTTGACATGATTTTCAGAGCTAATATCGCATGCTAATTATCCATCATAGCCTCTTTTAAGTGTGCTTGAAAGTTGCTAGTTTAATGCTTAAGCTTTAGACCACAATATGTGCACATGTGCATGTGTGTTTAGCCTTCATTTTTGGGCATTTTGGCCACTGTTTTAGGCCTATTTAGAGCCGCCTAAATCATGTTTAAGTCCACCTTTTCATTAGTTTGCATTGCCTCATGTTTGCTTGTATGCTTGCATAAGTGCCTTGCCATGTCATGTTGCATCCTTAGCTTGCATGCCTAGGTTGCATTGCATCTTGCATGCATGCCTTGTTCATTGATTTGGTGATAGGAATTGGGCCTTGTTTTGTTTGATTGGTTTGCATTTCATTTGACATGAAAGTGCACACTTGATTCTTTAGGCCATCATGCATGGAAATGCATGATTGGTGGCCCGAGAATTGAGGCACATACCTGTTTGAGTCGCAAACATGATAGGGGGCATGATTGGTGCATACATTGTTTGAATTGTATTGCCATGCAAGTTTTGCCCTCTGCTGCTGTGAGTTGCAGGTTCTGCAGGCATTGTTTGCCGACCGACAACATTTGGTGTCGGCCGGCAGTAAGTCATCAGCCGATGGATTCATTTTGTGCTGATGGCCACATCCTATTACCGGTGGTAATTCTACTCAACCGGTGGTATCCCCCAGTGTCCTGAGAGGCATTCCTGAGACTTTGCCAGTTTTTAGAGGAGCAAAGCAGGGAAAACAGAGGAACTATGCATGGCGATGCGATTCGAAAGCAAGTCCGAGCATCTTGCATCGATCTCACCCGCCTAGAGGGCTTCTTGTTTTAATTAGATTAATTAATTTGTTTAGTTAATTTAATTGATCTGTAATATTTAATTAGCTTGCGTAGTTAATTAATTTGTATATTCTTTTGGTCCCTCCGGGTGAGGGCAAATCTGTAATAAGCGTGTGTGAGTGGTGTGCATGTCTTCTAACCCCCACTTCTTTCTTCCCTTTTATTTACCCACTTACGATGGTTAGTATTAGGGAACGTTTATTTTAGCATACCTTATGCTATGCATGCGTGCATCCATGCATTTGTTGACATGCACTGGGCTCGGTACATCATGCTAATTGCATTTGTACTTTAAATCTAACTTGAATACGTGCACCGAATGATTGCATTTCACATGCCATTTTAGGGTTAGCCGAGCCTATCCTAATCACATTCTGTATGCGGTGCATTAGTCACTCTAACATGAGCTAGGGCATGCATGTTTGCTAACTAGTTTATTGTTTTGGCATGGAGTACAAGGTGAGTATTTATGCTTTAGCATCTCGCATGCGTGTGAATGTTAGCATGACAGCATGATTACCATGAGGCTAAGTGCTTACATGAGATAAACTGTTTGAATGCCTGTGGGTGAAGGTTGGATTGTTTGAGTTGGAAAAACTCGTTGAAATCCGTGTTTTAGCCTACTTGCGAGTAGCAAATTTCAAAGCGCTTTTCAAAAAACAAACGGATATGCAATGCTTGTTTCCAAATTAGGCAATCTAGTCTATACTTGTTTGCTGTGCGCATAACATAGTAATTCTAGGCTAATAACCGGAATAAGAACGCATAACGTTTTCAAAATCGGATATCATGGTTAGTAGAGGCGGTCTTGACCGGGCGAAAGAATGCTCATAAGTGACCTTCCCGATCGTACCTAAGCTCGAGCCAAGACAACTTTGGTGATAGCGGACCACGTGGCCTTCTAAGACCGAGTCGGGGTTTCCTAAATTTCCCATTTTAAAAAATATTTAGGTGGCGACTCAGATCCGGGAAAGCGATCCATGTTTGGCACTTCTTTTCTAAAAATCTGCTTTCTCAAAACGATTTGCGATTTGGACTCTTTGGTTCAAGATTAAGAACCGTGACATTTGAGTCCTTTGAACTGTAGTGACCCGAATATGACAGGCGACTTAACCCTCCGGGCGTTCGGGCGTCTGATTTTTGGCGACTCCACTGGGGATGTTTTAGAGAGCTTGACTCGAACTCGTGATATCCTGTTTTGACTACACTTATGTGTTTCTTTGCATTACATGTGCATTGGTGCGCCTAGGACACCGTGTTGGGCATCTGCTATTCCTGAGCGGTTTGCTAGAGGCTTGTCTTGTCAAGGCATAACCATAAGGCTGACCGGTTGCGGGCTCTGCCAGTATGGGAACACAAACCCCGGTTTTACCGGGGCACCCTTTTTGACCATTCGACCTAGTGCATATTCGGATCCATAGTGACCATTCCAAACTAGGACAGGTTGCTTACCCGATATAGGTTGTTTGAAGCCGCTGTGTGCGTAGTGAAACCCTAGCTCCTGACAAAATAGGACAGGGAAACCCTACCCCAACATAGGGGTGTGTTGGCTCTCATTTATTTGCTATGTGCTTTTAGAGTGTATCTCTACAGGGAAATGCGCATGTCAGTTTGCAAGATTGGGTATCCGACCTGAGGGCACCAGTATCAGTGTTGTTGAGAATCAGTTATGTCTGCGGGTATCAGTTCAGTTTCAAACAGTGATTCTGGGGAATAGTGATCAATAGTAGAGTGCAGTTGTTCGGCTACACCTGTGTTTGATCTGTTTGGGGCTGAAATACTGCTTATTTTCCGTTTCAGTTCAGAGATTCAGAGAGTTGATCCAGAATAGCTAGTGTCTTCTCCTTGCTGAGGCAGAACTTAACATGACGCAGAATTCAGAAGAGATCGTGGTCATGACGGCCGCGTTGGATCAAGGAATCACCCTACACAGTGAGACTACTGTTGATATTCCGCATCCACCCAGATCGCCGGTTGCGCACCCGGTCTGGGCTCCCCAGCTATATCAGGCTCGTGAGCCTACTACTTTTGAACTAATGGGGATGATAGGTGATCTCCAGAGGTCTGTGGCGGATCTCGCCTATGGAATGTCAGCTTTACCGCCAGCTGCACCGTACGCCGGGAGCTTTGTACCCCAGGAGCCCCCGTTGTTGGGTCGAATTGTTATTGAACTTAGTCAACCGGAGATGGCCTCCAGTTATAACAATGACGTGTCAACATCAACCCAAACCCTCAATCAGGTCGAGGCCAGAGGTAAAGATAAAATAAAGGCAGATACCGATCTTATTGAACAACTGCTGTGGGCAGTCGAGGCTTTGAAAGCCGGGGGGATGAACAAGCAACAGATATCCGCAGTTGTGTCGAAAGCTGTGGAGGACGCTTTCCCCACTCCGCCTGAGGGCAGTTCCAGTCAATCAGAAAACCGGGATAGGCCCCGTCATGCCAAAATAGTTCTTCCCGCTCCCAACCCTGTACCCGGGAAAGATCAGAAAATGAAGGCCGCACCTGTCGACCCGTTCGCTAGTGCATCTGGCAAGAGTGCTCAAGCTCCAAAGTACTTGCCCTGAGGGCACAGGGTCTTCCATCCTCTCTACATGCCTTTGTCTAGGGCACTTTTGATTTTGGCCAAAAAGGGGCATCTTAAACCCTTGGAGCCTCGACCCCTACCGAAGAATCCCCCTGCCACACATGATGCTGCTCTGTACTGTGCGTACCACCAACAAACCGGCCATGCCACTGATAATTGCTTCCGCCTTCGTCATGAGGTACAGGATTTGATTGACAACGAGGTTATCCTCCCCCCCACCTCAGCAAAGTCCGTCACCACCCAGTTGTTGGATTTTGAGGACACAGATACTGCGAGTATGTAATTAGAAGGTGAACCGCCTCACAGGCGATTCGTGCATTTTTGGATGTGGCGTTTGGCACGCATTTTTGAGCATCTGCCAATGCTAGTTTTGTAAATTCTGACTTGGGTGTCGAGTCAGTCTTTTGTTTTGTTTTGAGCCTGTCTCTCTGTATTGAGTCAGTCTTTTTGCTTACAGGGTCTGTCTTGTTGTAATGAGTCAGTCCCTCTTGTATAGTATACCAGATGATTTCGAGGTTGTTGCCTCAAACACCGTTTTGTCTTGTAATTAGTTGTTTTTTCTTTTTGAGTCTGTTGCTGCCGAGGAGCCAGTTATACCAACAAATCTGAATGAAATAGCTGTGGCTATCACGTACCGTACTTGTTGCTATTTGAGTCAGCCGTGCCAGAAGATGTGAATGGAACGATAGTACATACCACCTACTCTCTTGTGCCTTAAACATCGTTGTAATGACCTAAGCTTTTCGTAAAACCCCTTTTCAAACACTGCGGTGATGAAAACGAAGAGGAAGTAATTCCTCGGGTTTTGTAAAATTTTGATCATTTTGAGGGAAAGAGAGGCATGCTAAGCTTTTAATGAATGAAATCATGCTTGTCGACGTGAGTACTGAGAAGGATCTTGGTTTGATCCAGACTGGTTCCACACTATCTTCTGCGCGAGCAATTTGTCGCTTTATTAAAAACTTTCAAAAACGAAATGTTTCGCACAGTCTTGCGAAGACCTGTGTGGAATCGCTCTTGAGATTGTGCAGCCTAGGATCGCTCTCAGCCTCAAGATTCAATTTATCTGTTGCAAACTGGAATCCGTTCAAAACGTTCAACAGTGCCATGAAACGTCTGTGTGGCCCATTTTGAGGCAGCCCTCGAGCAAGAGGCATCAAAGTCAGATCAAGGAGATCAGATCCCACCAGGCAAGGCTCGTGAAGCAACCGTGATGGACTTTTCTGCAAATCAACACAATAGTCACTCTCCTGGATACAGAGAGGCTTCAATCTTAAAACCATTTGGCATGGGCTTGCTACACTTTTTACTCTTTGAGAGGCTCGTTGGGCCGAAAACCCGAAAGGGCGACTCAGGCAAACGTTAGAGCAAAGAAAAAAAAAAAGAAAAAAAAAAGAGACAAAAAAAGAAGCAAAAGAGGAAAAAGAAAAAAATAGCAAAAGAAATAAAAAATGAAAATGCAAAAGAAAAGAAAAGAATTGAAAAGAAAAGAAGAACATAGCTCGCAAGGTTGAAAGCCCGTATTGGGCACCTTGGCAAAAGTTAGAGCCTAAACAGTGAAGGTTAAAATACCTGAGCGTACCTTAACCGGAACTACGTAAGGCTTGATTCCCATGTTTGGGATACGTAGGCAACTTCATCTTGAAGTCCAGCCCCCAACGCTTCCATAGCGTCTCAGTCCATGTCATGGTTTTGATCACTTGTGCCTCCTCCGAATCTGATGACTCGATTGCAGCAACCTGGAACTATGTGATTAACTTCCTCTTGAAATCCAACCACCAACACCTTCCAGGTGACTGTGTCCATATATTGATTCAAACCGTCTTCGCCTCCTCCGCGTCCGAGGGTCCGATCGTCATCAACGAGGACTGGCTTACAGCATGCCGCGGCATCTTCCAAACAAGGGGCAACTTTCCGTTGCCATGCATTGCCATAAGTTGCCCTGAGTTGCCGTCCAAACCAGGGGCAACTTTCCGTTGCCTTATCCCCCCTTTAAGCCAGGGGCAATTTTCCATCGTCCCCGATCCGAGGTTGCGCATCTCGAGGGTAAGTTTCGTGCTCGTTGAGCCTTGATTGTTTGCAAAAATGGTTTTTGAAATTTTTTACTGAAGTTGACTATTTTCTCGAAAACTATTTCATTTTCCAAAATTGGACCATGTTTGGACCCAAAAGGGAAAATTCTCAATGCTCACAGCCTGATTTGCATGATTTTGAATCAAAAAATCGAACAAGTATGTTAATCCAACTCTCATTTTGATCAAAACTGTTTTAGAAAATAAAGAATGGTCAAAGTGACGAACTAGGGGCACAATTGAGTCAGGTCTTCTGTCTTTCCCCCATCAACATACTCGCCAGAAAGGCACCCTATCTACCAGAAGAAGTGGCTACAAGCTAGCTGTATCGGGCATGAGCCTACAACCTCTCGTTTACCCATCAACCGCTCTGGAGAGGGATGAAAAATGAGAGAATAAAGAATAGAGAGGTGTAAGCAGAGAGAGAAGTGAGCAAGAGGGTTTTGAGAGAAAAACCGAGCCTGAGGGCCGAGTGATGTGAGTATCACAAATCAGAAAGGGTGGGAAGTACCCGAAGGAACTGGCTCCCCGAGATTTGAGGTCTCTCCTTGTGTAAACACGAATGTCGGTTTCGCTTTTAGCTTTGAGTCTTTTCCGAGCATGTCTCGTTATGTTAGGTCGTGTGCCTTTTGTTTATTTGTTTGAGTCTGTCTTGCTGTGTTCTGTGGTAGGCTCGATACCCCGGTGTAGACGTCCCCGAACGCCCCGGGAGGGTTAAGTCCCGTTCCGTTCATATTGGGGTCACTACAGTTCGGACTCGATTGTCACGGTTCTTAATCTTGAACCAAAGAGTCCAAATCTGGCAAATCATTTTGAGAAAAACAGATTTTTGAAAAGTAGTGCCAAACATGGACTGCTTTACCAGATTACAGAGTCGCCACCTAAATATTTAAAAAGGGGAAATTTAGGAAACCCTGACTCGGTGCCGAAGGCCACATGTCCATTTAGGAAATTTAGGTAAGCATGCTGTCATGGCAACATTCACACGCATGTGATATGCTAAAGCATAAAAGCTTACCTAGTACTCCGTGCCAAAACAAGAAACTAGTTAGCAAACATGCATGACCTAGTTCATGTTGAAAATGGCTAATGCAACACATGCAAAGATGCAACCTAGAGTAGGCTCGGCTAATCTAGAAATGGCGCGTGAGATGCATTCACTTGATGCACGTATTCAAGTTAGATTTGAAAATACAATGCGGTTTGTATGATATACCGAGCCCGGTGCATGTCAACAAATGCATGGATGCACGCATGCATTGCATAAGGTATGCTAAAATAAACGTGCCCTAATCTACCATCATAAGCAGGTAAATAAAAGGGAAGAAAGACGTGGGGTTGGAAGACATACACCCACTCACGCACCCTTATTACAAATTTGCCTTCACTCGGAGGGACCGAATTAATATACAGATAATTAACTACGCAAGCTAATTAAATATTACAAATAGCCTAATTAGTTGACAAACTAACTAAACTAAGAAAAACAGTAGACCGCCTCGGGAGGAGAGCCAAATGCAGCACGTGCTTAGGCCTTGCTCGAAATTGCACTGCCATGCCTAGATTGCCTCTGTTTTCCCTGCTTTTCACCTCAGAAGACTGCCAAAGTCTCAGAACTACTTCCTTGGATGCTGGGGATCACCACCGGCTAAACAGAATATCCACCGGCTGCTATATGTAGCCACCGGCACATAACTCATCCATCGGCCATAAATAGACTGCCGGTCGGCACTAAATACTGCCGCAAGACCGAATCTGTGAACTCGCAACTCACAAAGAAGAGAGGGCAAAAACTTGCATGGCAATGTAATTCCAACAATGTATGCACCAATCATGCCCCTTATCATATTTGTGACTCAAAGGGACATGTGCCTCGATTCTCGGGCCACCAATCACGCATTCCTATGCATGATGGCCCAAGGAACCAAATGTGCACTTTCAATTTCAAATGCATGCAAACCATATAAACAAGCAAGGGTGCCAAACCTCTATCATGTTTACCTCAAGAGGCCTAGCATGCATATGAATGCAATGAAATCCTAAGCATGTTGGCTAGCATGCAACATGGACAATGTAATGTGAGGATGTTAATATGCAAACACACCTACAAGACAAACGTGTAAACCAAACAATGGGGTAGACTTAAACATGATCTAGGCAACTCTAACTAGGCCTAAAATCAGTAGCCAAAATGCTAAGTATGAGAGCTAAACACACATGCACATGTACACATGTTAAGGCACACAACTTAGGCATTAAACAAACCACTCTCAAGCACACTTGAAAGGAGATAACATGGATGATTAGCATGCAACATGAGCTCTAAAATCATGTCAAAGTGTGGTGCTAAACCAACTCAAGATAGGCCAAACAAAGCATGCAAATGATCCAAGACTTAAAGCAAGTCAATGAGGCATTGAACTATACTTATGCAAGACAATTATGGCATGCATTAAACAACTAAAAACAGGTTTTTAGCATGTTAAAACAAAGCCAAAAGGCTACTTAGATGGCATCTAAGAGGCTTGAAACCAACGGCATGCACAATGACCAAAACATGGAGCATTCAATACATGCTTTTAAAGCATTAAAGAGGCAACTAAGGCAAGCATACAAGCACACCAAAGGGACTGAAATGACATGCTAGATGATTCCAAACCATCAAAATGAAGTAAGCAACACATGCTACACATGCATGCTCAAAGGCTAGCAAGCCTAAAATGCAAAGGGGCTATATAATGCATGCCAAGATCAACCCAAATGACTATGGACAGAGCTAAAACATGTCAAAATAAGCACAAAACATTCACAAATTTAAGCCTAAAGCATGCTCAAATTAGGGCTAACAACCTAAGGTATGTTAAGGCAATACAAGGCATTACATGGCAACTATGCTAAGCATGCATAAGGGACCAAAACCAACACATAGCAATGTTAAATCATGATATCCTAAGCATGAATAACAGTCCATACATGCACAACACACACTCAAGCACAATGCTCCCTCAAGAGGCAAAACTTGCCCTTTTCAAGGACAACAAGGAGAGGGGATGGCCCCCTCCTTCTTGGGATTTCAAGGCATCATCTTCACCACTAAAATCCCTCAAGATTTCAGTGGTGAAGAGACCCAAACACCAAAATCCCAGATCTCAACAAAATAGCACAAAAATGAGGCCTTTCAAGGCCTAAGAGGGGCCAAACTTCCCCGAAGCACAAAACACCCTTAATAAACTATCAAGAGGACTAAAAAATAGAACTTTTTTTGTATTAAACACCAAGCACAAAAATAGTTCAAAGATAGGTCAAAATGGAGTGCAAGAATGGGGTATATAAAGCAAGTTTCTCACCCTTGTTGACCTTCTTCACAAATGTTGACTTTGTTGCTTCCTTGAGCTCCAAACCACCAAGAACAAAGAAGAACAACCTCTTGGGACCTCAGTAGCCAAGGGAAGGTGAAGCACTAGGTGTTGATGAGCAATAGTAAGTCACAAACACCTAGTGTACAAATAAGAGGGAAGAAGAGAGATAGGATAGATACAAAACTTCTAACCTAGAACTAGAGCTTCTTCTCTGTCTTTTTTCTCTAAAGTGTCTAACTTTGCTAACCCTTGAGCCAAGAGGAGGAAGAGTTATGTTATAGGCAACCAAACTTACAAGTTAAGCCACCAAGAACCTCATCCCTCCATACATGTGTATGGAGGGGAAACCAATGCTATACAGCTGCTTCAAAATATCTCATAAAGCAACTGCACAGTAGTCGATAGGGAAAAATTGTCATTTTGACAAAATTGACTGCCGACCGGCACAGAAGAGTGTCGGCCGGCACAATATAGTGCCGATGGCGACACCAACCAGCCGGTGGCCTCTAGCCACTGCCGGTGGTGTGTGGGGATGCCTCACAAGACATTCCCTGCCCCTCCAAGGCAAAACACAAGTGTTTGGTGCAAAACCCGACACAAAATGGTCAAGTTCGGGGGTCCTGAGGCAAGGCGCGTAGCCGAGAACTCCGGGAACTCCAAACGGACACGAACATGGATAATCACCAAGTGTTCAAGCGGTGACGTCCAAGTCTTGAGGACGGTAAAAAATGGGGTGTCTACACCCGGTTGAAAACCCTTCTTTATTTCAAAAAAATCATTTGTACTCAGAATTCTGTGCCATTCTCTACATTTATGCGAAGCAAGAGAAGAAAAGAAGAAAATTTGAGGCATCTGAGTATGTTTTGGTTTCAACCGTTTCAGTTTTGTGGTCCGTCTTGTCAGATTGGGCTATTTGTTCGTGGTTTGTCAGTGCGTAATGAACCGAAAAGTCTTTGTAGACATGGG
Organism: Camellia lanceoleosa; assembly: GCA_025200525.1. Lineage (NCBI taxonomy): Eukaryota > Viridiplantae > Streptophyta > Magnoliopsida > Ericales > Theaceae > Camellia > Camellia lanceoleosa. Next base: position 55,103,325 of record CM045761.1, on the reverse strand, counting down.
TCAGATGCGATCAATCCCCAGTAGAGTATGGGCTTTATTATTCAGTTTGAGTAGTGGTTTGTATGAGTTGTTTGCTGTTAGTTGGTTGGTTATCCAATTATCACAGTGCAAGTGCTCAATTTTTAGACAACAGATCAATATCATTTACATTTGAGGTGTAATATGATGCAATGCAGTGCAAAGTATGAAATGCGCAGATATAACACTTTTTTTTACAAAAGTTTGTTTCATTTCATAATCTTTTCAAGTATATAGTTTTGGAAACAAAATCTGCCTGCGGCAGTACAAAGTACCCTAACTGCTAACAAAAGAGAAAATGCAAAAAGGAAGAAAAACAGTAAAAGTCTGTATCAAATGTCAAAAATGGCCCCGGGGCTATCAATCTGTCCTAGTCCTCTTCCGGGACGAAGGTCCAGGAGCATCATCACCAGGGGCACCACCAGGGGCATCGCCGTCTGAGCTCGAGTCCGAGCCATCACCGGTCTTCTCCGCCTCTATCTCTGCCTCGACTTTCATTCGAATCGAGCCCGCGAGCCGCTTCTCGGCGTGAGTGCGCCTCTGTGTGGGGATATACTCGCCATCCGGGTAGAAATGGGAGGTCAACCGAGCGCCACCCACCGAGGAATCTGAAGGAGGCCGAAAGCATAAAAGGCAAATGCATCGGTATATATGGAGCGTTATCGGCGCACGCAGGCGGTATAGTCTGATCTGTGAATCTTGAATCGAAATCGATGCAATGCGCGAGTATGAGTACCTGTGAATGCCGTGAGCAAAGTGAATCGCAAGTAATGCAATCAGGCGAGTACAAAGCTGGATGCCGTGAGCAGTGAATCAGTACAAAATGCGCAGGCGAGTAAGCAGGTATGTATGCCGAAATAATTGAGCAAAGGAATCGCCACAGGTGCAATGTGTGAATCTGATGTATCGATGTCGTGGCGCTTATCAGATGTTCTGTTGTGCATCAGATTATGTAAAGCAGTTTGTGTATGGTTTGAGGCTGTGGTCAGAAAGAACATACCAGAATGCTGTAAAGGGCTAGGAGGTCGAATGTCCGTTGTAGCATCCCCATCATGGAGGCATTCATCTCCAATGACTGCCAGTGTACTTAAGACGCTGCGAAAGTATCAGATGCATCAGTATTCTGCGGAATATCAAATAAACTGAAATGAAATAACTGTGCAAGAATGAAGTAATACATACCGGAGGCAAGTCGGGGACACCGACAAACTCGTGATCACCGGAGGAGCAAAGGGATCTCGTAGGTCGCCCACCCCGCCTCTCGAAAGTCAATGAAGCGGCAGCAGCTAACCGTCCCCCGCTGAACTCGCCGCCACCGGACTCGAGCTCTCCTTGGCGTTCCCCCTCCAGCCCCCGCTCCCACTCCAGCCGCTGGCGCCGCAGGTCTCTCTCTCTCTACTCGGTGGCTGCCACTCAAAGGTCGCATGATGAAGGTCCGAACGTACTCCGAGTAATCACCCTCGCCTCTGAAATTGTCCGCCTCCCAGCCAACGGTGTAGTCCGTCATCTGCTCGGCGGAGAATCTCTCGGTATCCCTCATATGCTCAGGAGGGTGCACCGGGACTATTCGCCCGAGAAACCTGTGGTTCGGCGAGAAACGCCGCCAGGTACCAAGCCCGACAGACCGGGCCCTCCAGCAGAATCTGGTAACGCGAGGTCTCATCGGCATCGGCAAACCGATCCCGCATCATGGCTGGCAAAGGAGCCCAAGGCTGCCAGGTGATCTGAAAATGCAATATAGTTTGTTATATACTGTTATTGAAATATGCAGTGGAAAGGTGAAGCTTAAATGAACTGCAAGTAAAACATACCTCGGCGGGGGTGATGGTGTCAAAGTAGTGGCGGAAGAAGCTGAATGTCTATCGAGGCCTCCGCACGCACCTCCCGTCGAAGCGGCGCGAAAAAAGGGACGACCAGAGGGGTCTCTGCATCGGGTACGGGAGCAAGCCTAGGAAAGTAGGCATAAACCCACAACTGCAAGATAAATACCAGTGCATTTATTAGATAAAGCGTATCACGTAATAAAAGGCGTAAATAAGCGGCAGCCGTGTGGTGTCAAAAGGTATTGTGCGAGGTAGTAGTATACACAAGTATATAAAGCAGACTACAAGCAGGAGTGCAGAGTACAGAAAATATAGAACAGAAATGAAAGGCAGGAAAAGGAATGTACCTTCCAAACGCGCCAGTAGCCCCTCGAAAAATCGTCTGCTGTCATGAAGCTGAGCTCATAAATCCATAGAGAGTGGCCAGAGCGGCGCCACCCCAGTCATAATGTAAGATGTCCCTGACGTCTACCAGTGCGCTGAGTACGCAGAGAGGCACTGTGTTCGCCCGGTCGGCGGAAATGGTCGTCCCAAACAGGAACATGAGGAAGCCGCGTGCGTATCTCTCCACGGCCTCCTGAGTCATCGGGGCTACATCGACAAGGAGGGCCGACCGAATCGCACCTCAAACCAGAGTATCGGATGAAGCCGTCGAGTCGCGCCGAGCAAGTAGACCTGAGCCGCGGTCCACTCGTCCATATCAATGTCAAAGGGGATCGGATCACCCCCTATCCCGATGCCTGTGAGCATCGAGAAATCATAAGGGGTCATCGTCATGTCCCCTGCCGCAGAGAAGTGAAATGAATAAGTGGTGTCCCACCACCTCTCCACCAGAGCGGCGAGGAGAGGTCTGCATGTAGTAAGCCTGGAGAGTCCTTCGCACGCGCCAAAGCCGCTCCGTCTACAATATGGCGAATCAAGGTGGAAGCTCGGCGTGCACCACTTCATTTAGCGGTGTTCCCATACTCGCGGATGGTATGGGAATCTCCCTGTTTTCAAACAAGTAGTTGCGAAGCAATATAAAATGTACAGTTTTGAAGAAACAGTCAAAATCAATGCAAATTTGGCATGTGTGCGTATTTTCAGATTCAAACAGATACCGGGTGCCGGTGTGCTTACAGTGAACTACAACGTATGATGCGTCAGCGTGTTTGAGTGGCTCGGTGCAAATATGGCATGCGTGCAAGATTTTCAGATTCAAACAGGTATTGGGTGCCGGTGTTCGCAGTGAAATACGGTGTGTGCCGTGTGTTGAGTGGTTCAAGGCTAGTGCAGTGTGTGTGCATGTGTCGGTCTTAAACAGATAATCAGTTGCAAGTGCATTTGCAATCAACTACAATATACAGTGTATCAGTGTATCTGAGCTAAAGCAGTTAAAGAACAGAATCAGCTATGGCAGTTGACAGTTAAAAAGTTCTACATTGCAGAAATTAAAGTAGAGAAAAAAATGTTACCTCGGAAGCGCTGAAGGATAGGTGAGAGGCAGGCTCACATAGCAGCAGCTCGGGATCCAACGCCATGTCGAAAGTCCTGAATCGGGCGCAATTGCCGGGGCGTAACATGAACCGCCGGGCAGAGGTCGCCGTCAAAACGGCGCCGTCAAAGGTAGGAGCTCAACCCCGGGATCCATCTCGTGATCCGAGGGAGTCCCACCGCGCAGAATGTCGTCGGCCATGTCAAGAGTGATGAGAAAATGGTCAGAGAATGAAAAATCGGGTCGGAATACAAAGAGTCAACCGAAAAGTCAACTCCCGGGAGGGTGGAAATGGCCGGAAAGGTCGGGATGTGAAAAGGCACGAAAATGGAGAGGAAAGTGAGGGGAACAAACCCCAAAAAGGTGGAAATGGTAAAAGAGGCACCGAAACAAAGATTTGTTCGGTTAAAAATGCCTGAGACGTGAAGGAAATCGCGAATCCGACGACGAAACGGGCTTAGAACGCGAAGAAAACAAGGAAATGAGGAAGAAAAAAGACTAGAGAGAGAGAGAGGGGTCATTTTCGGCGAAGGATAATGAAAAGAATAGGGTTTGGAACCCTATTTTAAAAACACCCATGGTGAAATGTCGAATCTGCCCCGATCCAGGAACTTTTTGCCAGGCGGCAACATTTTGTGCCGGCCGGCAGAATATTGTGCCGATGGAATTATTTTACAGCCGGTGGACAGCCGGTGGCTTCCCCTTCTGGCCGATGGTGTTCCCACAACCTTGTTTAAGCCATATGAGTGGTTTTTGGTCTTCATAGCTCGAGAAAGTGCAAGAAAGTGTATCTCCGACGCTCAACCGGCCTCCATCTTGACCTCGGACTGCGTCTTCTATGCGTAGCACTCAAATTCATGCAGTGATTGTATCCTTTTGTATCCTTTTGCCTTTTACAAGACTCAAAAGTTGCCCCATGTGCGTTGCATGCTTCCATCATACTGTCCGGCGCGTCGCATCACACCGTCATGCACACCCCTCATGCATTGTCATGCATTTTATTACGAGCATTGTCATGCATTTCAAAAGACGTGCGTTGTCACGCACTTTAGTTCATTCGCATTGTCATGCATCTTTCGATCTACATTTTAGTTCAGGCCTTGTGGCATGCGTGCCTCAATTTCCATGAGGCATGCGTGTCTCATGTGCATTGTTTTGCATTCCGTGAGGCATGCGTGTCTCATTTACATCTCACATTCCGTGAGGCATGCGTGTCTCACTTACATTTTACATTCCGTGTGGCATGCGTGTCACACTTGCATCATTTTCCAATCTTATGAGGCGTGCGTGTCTCATTTGCATCATTTTGCATTCTTATGAGGCATGCATGTCTCATTTGTTTCATTTGCATCATTTGCATCATTTTCCATTCTTATGAGGCATGCGTGTCTCATTTGTCTCATTCACTTTCATTTTACATTCAGTGTGGCATGCGTGTCACACTTGCATCGTTTATCATTTGCATTGGCACGTGTGCCTCATTTGCATTGGCACGTGTGCCTCATTTTCCCTTGGCACGTGTGCCTCTTCATTTGCATTGGCACGTGTGCCTCATTTCCATTGGCACGTGTGCCTCATTTCCATTGACATGTGTGTCTCACTTGCATTGTGCATCACTTCATCACGGTCCAGGAGACCTAAAATCCTTGAGAGGTACAAGACCTTCATTCGCGTTGTCTGAACGCACTGTGCTGTTTTGCGCATCTCATTGCATTTGGCATGCATTCCATCACGCGATCTTGTGCATCGCATTGTCTTGTGCACCGCATCTCGATTCATGCATTGCCCCACATGGGTCTGGCGAGACCTTAAACACGCACGGTCTAGGAGACCTTAAATCCTTGGAGGGTGCGAAACCTTCACTGCAATGTCATGCATTACTGTAAATACTGCATTGTCATGCATTGCATTGTAAATATTGCATATGTCATGCATTTCATCGTAATATAGTGCATTATCATGCATTTCCACTGTAAATATTGCATTTACATTCCATTGCATATTTATAGATATTGCATTGTAGCTTGCATGCATCCATTGCATCACTTCCATCTATGGCTTGCACCTTTCCTTGTTGAGCTTGGTCTGGTATGTGTCTATACTTTTCACGTCAAAACACAGTTCTGCATGTGTACGCACCTATTCCACGTTGGTATGTTGGTTTGAGGGTTGCGGCACCTTTTCTGTGCTAGACATGGCTTGTACGCGTACATGCCTTTCCTAGGCAAGATTTGGTTTGGCCCGCGTGCCATATCCATTGTATCCATCTCCATTGCATTGTAGCTTGCATGCATCCATTGCATCACATCCATCTATGGCTTGCGCCTTTCCTTGTTGAGCTTGGTCTGGTATGTGCCCATACTTTTCATGTTAAAACACAGTTCTGCATGTGTACGCGCCTATTCCACGTTGGTATGTTGGTTTGAGGGTTGCGGCACCTTTTCTGTGCTAGACATGGCTTGTACGTGTACATGCCTTTCCTAGGCAAGATACGGTTTTGGCTGTACGCCATATCCATTGTAGATATTACATTGTAGTGTAAGTTTTGCATCCGGCATTAGGATCATTGTTCTTTCCCCGGCGGGTTGTCACCCCACTTATGTCATTCCACCCAATACTCGTTCTTGTGTCAGTCTACATCACTCATAGTTCTGCATGTGTACGCGCCTATTCCACGCTGGTATGTTGGTTTGAGGGCTGCGGCACCTTTTCTATGGTAGACAGACTTGTTACTTCCATCAGTCTATTTGACATTTGTGTGGTTTCGAACTGCTCATGATTGAATCATGATTCGATTGCATTGCATATCATTTGCATTGATCATACATAGTTTTGTATATATTGCATATCATTTTGCATTCATTCTTGCATTGACATGCATATTGCTAACAACGACATTGTACCTATTAAGTTTGTTTTCTTTTCAGGCACGATATTGTATGTACGGTTCATTTGAGGCCGGTGCAACCGGACGAGCCGCACAGGTATTGTATCCTCCGAGTGAGACGTATTGAGAATTGCATAATTCTTTTACATCCTTTCTGCATTGTAGTGTAGTCTGGTGTATGCTAGCTTATAACTGTCGCATGCGTGCTTCATTACAGCTTTCTTTGCATGATCATAAGTTATGCTCGGCTTCTTGCATTTTCAGTTGATTTTGCCCCTGCCTTCGGGTGCATACCATGTTTGTCTTGCATGTTTGTCCAAGTCTTCGGCCTTGTCAAAAATGGGTCATCTCTGGGCTTTGACATTCACTCCCGTCATTGTTATGACTTTCGAGTTCTGTCAAAGAGGGGCAACTGTAGACACCCCATTTTTGACCGTCCTCAAGACTTGGATGTCACCGCTTGAACACTCGGTGATTATCCATGTTTGTGTTTGTTTGGAGTTCCCGGAGTTCTCGGCTACACGCCTTGTCTCAGGATCTCCGAACTTGACTATTTTGTGTCTGGTTTTGCACCAAACACTTGTGTTTTGCCTTGGAGGGGCAGGGAATGCCTTGTGAGGCATCCCCACACACCACCGGCAGTGGTTAGAGGCCACCGGTTGGTTTTTGTTGCCACTGGCAATGTATGTTGCCGGTCGGCAGTCTTTTTTGTCAAAATGACATTTTTGGCCAGCCGACTACTGTTCATCTGCTTTTGCAGATATTTTAGGACAGCTGTTTGGCATTTTGTTCCCCTCCATACACGTGTATGGAGGGATGCCCTCCTTGTAAGATTGTTGTATAAGCTTTACAAGTTGGTTCCTTATAAGAGAAGGGGCTCTTCTCTTGGTTGAAGGGGTTAGAGAATTTTGGAGAGAAAAACACAGAGAGAAGCTCTGGTTTTAGGGTTAGGGTTGATACATATCTCCTATATCTCTTTTTCTCTCTTTATGTTCTAGGTGTTTTAGTCCATATTATTGCACACAAACTCCTAGTGCTCCACCTTCCTTTGGCTACTGAGGTTCTAAGGGCTTGTTCTTGCTATTTTTGACTGGATTGAAGCTTAAGGAGGCAACAAGATCACCATTGTTGAAGAAAGGCTTCAAGGGTAAGAAACTAGTCCTTTTTACCCCATTTTTGCATCCTATTTCTACCTATCTTAGAGCTGTTTTTGTGTTTAGTGTATAACATAAAAAAGTTCTGTTTTTAGGCCCTCTTGATTGTTTGTTAAGAGTGTTTTGTGGTTTGGGTGTGTTTGACCACCCTTAGGCCTTGAAAGGCCCCATTTTTGTGCTATTTTGTGCAAGTTTCGAGACTTTGGTGTTTGAGTCTCTTCACCACTGAAATTTTGAGGGATTTCAGTGGTGAAGATGGTGCCTTGAAGTCTCAAGAAGGAGGGGGCCATCCCCTCTCCTTGTTGTCCTTGAAAGGGACCATTCTTGGCCTCTTAAGGGAGCATCTAGCTTAGGCTCTTGTTGATCATGCCATGGCTGTATTTTATGCTTATATTGCCATGATATAACTTTGTATTAAATTAGTTTTGGTACACCATGCATGCCTTGCATACCTTCCTTGTAATGCCTTGTTGTTGCCTTAATATGCCTTGGGTTGTAAACCATTATTCTAGCATGTTTTAGGCATAGCCATGTGAAGCTTTTGTGTTTGTTTTGCCATGTACAAGGTCTGTCCTAGGTTGTTTGGGTCGACCTTAGCATGCATTGTGTAGCCCCTTTGTATATTTGGGCTTGTTGGCCTTAAGTGCATAAGTGTACAGCATGCATTTCTTGCATTATTTCAGTGGTTTGGAACCACTTAGCATGAAATTTCAGTCCATTTAACATGTTTGCATATTTGCCTTAGAGGCTTCATTGTTGCTTTGAAAGCTTGTGTTGTATGCTCCATGTTTTGGTCATTATGTATGCCTTTGGATTTGAGCCACTTAGATGCCATCTAGATGCACCCTTGGTTTTGTTTAAGCCTTCTTTTGACCTGTTTTAAGCCTCCTTAGCCTTGTGAGGCTTGGTGGAATTGACCTTGGTTCAAGCCTCCATGACTTGCCTTAAGTACTTGGACCATGCTTGCATGCTTATGCTTGTCTCATTTGAGTTGGTTTGGCACCACATTTTGACATGATTTTCAGAGCTAATATCGCATGCTAATTATCCATCATAGCCTCTTTTAAGTGTGCTTGAAAGTTGCTAGTTTAATGCTTAAGCTTTAGACCACAATATGTGCACATGTGCATGTGTGTTTAGCCTTCATTTTTGGGCATTTTGGCCACTGTTTTAGGCTTATTTAGAGCCGCCTAAATCATGTTTAAGTCCACCTTTTCATCAGTTTGCATTGCCTCATGTTTGCTTGTATGCTTGCATAAGTGCCTTGCCATGTCATGTTGCATCCTTAGCTTGCATGCCTAGGTTGCATTGCATCTTGCATGCATGCCTTGTTCCTTGATTTCGTGATAGGAATTGGGCCTTGTTTTGTTTGATTGGTTTGCATTTCATTTGACATGAAAGTGCACACTTGATTCTTTAGGCCATCATGCATGGAAATGCGTGATTGGTGGCCTGAGAATCGAGGCACATACCCCTTTGAGTCGCAAACATGATAGGGGGCATGATTGGTGCATACATTGTTTGAATTGTATTGCCATGCAAGTTTTTCCCTCTGCTGCTGTGAGTTGCAGGTTCTGCAGGCATTGTTTGCCGACCGACAACATTTGGTGCCGGCCAGCAGTAAGTCATCAGCCGATGGATTCATTTTGTGCCGATGGCCACATCCTATTGCCGGTGGTAATTCTACTCAGCCGGTGGTATACCCCAGTGTCCTGAGAGGCATTCTTGAGACTTTGGCAGTTTTTAGAGGAGCAAAGCAGGGAAAACAGAGGCAGACTATGCATGGCAGTGCGATTCCGAGCAAGTCCCGAGCATGCGCTGCATCTGACCCGCTTCCCGAGGGCTTTACTGTTTTAATTAGATTAATTAATTTGTTTAGTTAATTTAATTGATCTGTAATATTTAATTAGCTTGCGTAGTTAATTAATTTGTATATTCTTTTGGTCCCTCCAGGCGAGGGCAAATCTGTAATAAGCGTGTGTGAGTGGTGTGCATGTCTTTCAACCCCCACTTCTTTCTTCTCTTTTATTTACCCACTTACGATGGTGAGTATTAGGGCACGTTTATTTTAGCATACCTTATGCTATGCATGCGTGCATCCATGCATTTGTTGACATGCACCGGGCTCGGTACATCATGCTAATTGCATTTGTACTTTAAATCTAACTTGAATACGTGCACCGAATGATTGCATTTCACATGCCATTTTAGGGTTAGCCAAGCCTATCCTAATCACATTCTGTATGCGGTGCATTAGTCACTCTAACATGAACTAGGGCATGCATGTTTGCTAACTAGTTTATTGTTTTGGCATGGAGTACAAGGTGAGTATTTATGCTTTAGCATCTTGCATGCGTGTGAATGTTAGCATGACAGCATGATTACCATGAGGCTAAGTGCTTACATGAGATAAACTGTTTGAATGCCTGTGGGTGAAGGTTGGATTGTTTGAGTTGGAAAAACTCGTTGAAATCCGTGTTTTAGCCTACTTGCGAGTAGCAAATTTCAAAGCGCTTTTCAAAAAACAAACGGATATGCAATGCTTGTTTCCAAATTAGGCAATCTAGTCTATACTTGTTTGTCAGGCGCATAACATAGTAATTCTAGGCTAATAACCTAATAAGAACGCATAACGCTTTTCAAAATCGGATATCATGGTTAGTAGAGGCCGATCTTGGATCGGGCGAAAAGGGTGCTCATAGTCGACCTTCCCGATCGTACCCAAGCTCGAGCCAAGACAACTTTGGTGATGACGACACGCTTCTAAGACCGAGTCGTGGTCTCCTAAATTCCCCATTTTAAAAAATATTTAGGTGGCGACTCTATATCTGGCAAAGCAGTCCATTTTTGGCACTTCTTTTCTAAAAATCTGTTTTTCTCAAAACGATTTGCCAGATTTGGACTCTTTGGTTCAAGATTAAGAACCGTGACATTTGAGTCCTTTGAACTGTAGTGACCCAGAATATGAACGGAACGGGACTTAACCCTCCCGGGGCATTCGGGGACATCTACAGTGACCCTGCAGAAAGAGCTGGATGAGGAAAGGGCGAAGGAAGCCTCTGAGAGGGCTGCCTACCCCGATCTGTACATTGCAGCAGTTGACCAATTCAAGGGGTCACCTGAATTTCAGATGGCGGTCGATGCTGCGGTTGCCACCAGCTTAGCAAGGGAGGAATCTGGGGGGGCTGGCCCATCAAGGGCGACCGCTAGGGGAAGAACCAAATCTGAAGTCATCGCAAGCTTCCAGCAGTCAGATTTCTACAAGCACGAAATGGCAGAGTACTGGGACAGTGGGTGGAAAATGTTCAAACGGAGAGCTGAAGAGCTGTTCCCAGAACTCGACCTTAGTAGTGTGACTATTGGGGAAGATGATGTGGCCCAGACCCCCCTGGATGAGGGTATTGAAGAAGCGGATCTTGCCTCCAACGACGAAGAGGAGTGATTGAAGACTTTTGTACTTTAAGAGTTTTTTTTTTTTTTTTTTTTTTTTTTTTTTTGAAGTACCACAGTGGACTGGTGTACACATTTTGTGAATGAATAAAACTCCCTTTATGTCTTGTAATTGACTGTGTTGGTTTGTTTTGTGCGTTTGAAATGGATGAATGCTTGTAATGAAAACTGGTGATGAACTTATGAAAAAATTCAACTACAAGACAGGGTGAACTTGAACTAAGTGAACTAAGTGAACTTGAACTTAAGTGAACTTGAACTAGTGATGACGTTGAGCAGAGGTCAATTTGTAATGAAAACTTCATGCAGAGTTAGGTCAAAAATTCCGTCACGCAGGGTAAGAGTGAACTGGTAAAATTTCTTCATGTAGAGTGAGATTGGACTTGTATAAAATATTCAAAGAATGAGAGTGGTTGACTGAAATCAAGAAATTGTGTGAAATGAGGTTTGAATGGGATTAATACTTAAATGTTCCACTGAAAGCCTGTAGAGAAGAAATTTGAGAAATAGGCTGGATGGTAGGGAAGATAAGTTGGTCAGTAAATGAAGTGAGTGAGAGCATCTTTGGAATTTGACTGAGTAAAAACGTGGTCCAGGGATTGTGGCTAGGCTTCGGATTGTGGCTATGCTTCGGATTGTGACTGAGTGTCTTGTTTTTTGCAGTTTCATTGATAGGATGATCTCGTATGACCGAATTAGAGTCTGCGAGTCACTTGCTCGACCAAAGAATGGTGGCACCTAGGTGATGCTTTAGGGCCTGGCCTGGGCCGAGGCTTTGAGTGCTCGATGCCGATGAGGCTTTGAATGCTCATCTGGCCGAGGCTTGAGTGCTCGGTCCGCCGAGGCTTTGAGTGCTTGACTGGCCGAGGCTTTGAAGTGCCTGATCTGCCGAGGCTTTGAGTGCCTGGTCCGCCGAGGCTTTTGAGGTGCCTCAGACCGGCCGAGGCTTTGAGTGCTCGGTCTGGCCGAGGCTTTGAGGTGCCTCGACCGGCCGAGGCTTTGAAGTGCTCACTGGCCGAGGCTTTTGAGTGCCTGGCCGCCGAGGCTTTGAGGTGCCTGACCGGGCTGAGGCTTTTCAGTGCTCGGTCTGGCCGAGGCTTTTGAGGTGCTCAGACTGGTTGAGGCTTTTGAGTGCTCGATTTGGCCGAGGCTTTTGAGTGCTCTGCAAGCAAAAATGTGATTGAGGCGACAAAGGTAGCAGAGAGACAAAACTGTTGCCATGAGAAATGTAGTACAATGATCAAGAATTACATTATGCGTAAAAATGAAAGTACAAAAATTTAGCAATACAAAAGTAACAGCCTATTGAAAATAGCGTTTCAGGTGTTCAGCGTTCCAGGGATGGGGAAGGTCTCGGCCCTCCATATCCTGGAGGCGGTAGGTGCCCGGACGTGGACGGGCTTTCACAATGTATGGTCCCTTCCATTTGGCCGCCAGCTTTCCCTCGGTTGGATTTTTGGTGGCAAGAGTGGCCTCCCTTAAGACAAGATCTCCTATGGCGAATTCCCGTGGTCGGACTTTGCGGTTGTAGTGCATTCTCATTTTTTGCTGGTATGAGGCTAGTCGACATGATGGTGTCCCTAAGTTCTTCAATCAGGTCTAGGTCCGCTCGACGGAGTTCCTCAGTCAGTGTTGAATCCGGATGTAGAACCCTGGGCGTTGGCAGACCGACCTCTACTGGGATGACCACCTTAGCGCCGTACGTTAGGCGAAAGGGGGTTTCCCCGGTAGGAGTCTGAGCGGTAGTTCGGTAGGCCCAGAGTACATTTGGTAGTTCCTCAGCCCAGAGTCCCCTGGCAGCCTCTAACTTAGTCTTGATGATCTTCAAAAGGGACCGATTGGTGACCTCAACCTGGCCGTTGGCTTGGGGATGACCGGGAGAGGAAAAACATGGTTGAATCTGGAGATCCGCACAGAACTTTCTGTATTTGGCGTTGTCGAATTGTTTGTTGTTGTCTGTCACGATGGCCTGAGGGATGCCGAACCGGCAGACGATCGATTGCCAGATGAACCTGGTTGTGTTTCACTCGGTGATGGTAGCTAGGGGTTTGGCCTCTACCCACTTGGTGAAGTAGTCAATGGCAACAACCGCGAACTTGGTCTGGCCTCGGTCGGTGGGAAGTGGGCTGATCAGGTCGATCCCCTATTTGGCGAACGGATAGGGACTGGAAAGTGTGATCAACTCTGCAGGAGGAGCATGTGGGATGTTGGCAAAATGCTGACACTTATCGCATTTGAGGACAAAGTCAGTTGCGTCCTGGTTAAGAGTTGGCCAAAAGTAACCAGTGCGGAGTATCTTGTGAGCCAGAGACCTGCCGCCCGAATGGTTGCCGCAAATGCCCTCATGGATTTCCTGCATCACATATGTTGCTTGGGTCGGATTAAGGCACCGCAGATACGGCTGTGAGAAACCGTGTTTGTAAAGGACGCCGTCGACCAAAACGTAGTTAGCCGACCGAGCTCTGATTTTGGTGGCCTGCTGTTGGTCATCTGGGAGTTGTCCTGCGGTCAAGAATAGGAGGATGTCGGACGCCCAAGGGATGGGTTCATGCCGGAGGAATTGTACTTCTTGTAGGTCGGATGAGATGGCCGAGTGGGGAAGGTACTCGAGGCGAACTCCATGGTTGAGGTCGGACTGGTCTGCGGAGGCCAGCTGAGCCATCTCGTCTGCTTTGGAGTTTTCGGCCCGAGGTATGTGCTTGATGTGGAAGGTATTGAAAAGGCGAACAAGAGGGAGTGCCATGTTTCTGTAAGCCCGCATCGTGTCATCCTTAGCATCGAACTCTCCCGTGATCTGACCGACGATGAGCTGGGAGTCACTGAACACGCGGATGTGGCTAACACCAAGGTCTTTGGCGAGGCGGAGTCCTGCGATCAGTGCTTCATATTCGGCCTCATTGTTGCTGGCTTCAAACAAAAGACGGAGGGCACACTTGATACAACCACCTTCGGGGGAGGTGAGAATGAGACCAGCCCCGCTACCTTCCCTCCGGGATGACCCGTCGATGTTGAAAGTCCAAGAATGGGGGTCCTCTGGCTCAGCAGGAGTTGGCGGTGGTGGAGAGGTAGTGGCTGGGGCAGGGTTGGGGAATTCTAGGATGAAGTCGGCAATGGCCTGTCCTTTGATTACTGTGCGGGGGCGGTAGGAGATATCAAACTAGCTAAGTTCCACTGACCACTGCATAAGTCGGCCAGAAAGTTCTGGTTGCTGCATGACATTCTTCAGGGGTTGGTCGGTGAGGACCACTATAGAATGGGCTCGGAAGTAAGGACGAAGTCGTCTGGAGGCAGTGACCAGGGCCAGGGACAACTTTTCCAGCAGTGGGTAGTTCTGCTCTGCTCCCCTGAGAGCTCGACTGATGTAATAGACCGGCCGTTGAACCGAGCCGTCTTCCCTAATGAGAGCTGCACTGACGGCGGTGTTTGATACTGCTAAATAGAGGAAGAAGGGTTTGCTTGGGATTACCTGCGAAAGAAGGGGGGGTTGGCCATGCATTGTTTTAACTGCTGGAAGGCCTCTTCGGATTCAGTCGTCCATTCGAAAGTCTGCCGAAGGACTTTGAAGAATGGTAAGCACTTATCTGTTGCGCGGGAAATGAACCGATTGAGGGCCGCCACTCTGCCAGCGAGTCTCTGAACTTCCTTAACGGTTTTGGGTGACTGCATCTTAATCAAGGCCTTGATCTTCTCGGGGTTGGCCTCAATTCCGTGCTGACTGACCATAAAGCCCAAGAACTTTCCGGATCCTACGCCAAAGGCGCACTTCTCTGGGTTGAGCTTCATCTGGTACTTGCGAAGGGTGGCAAAGGTCTCCTGTAGGTTGGTCAGATGGTCGGCGGAGAGTTTGCTTTTGACTAGCATGTCATCCACGTACACCTCCATGTTCCGACCAATCTGGTGTTGGAAGACTGCGTTGACTATCCGTTGGTAGGTGGCCCCTGCGTTCTTCAGTTCGAACGGCATGACACGGTAGTGGTAGGTGCCCCGATCGATGATGAATGATGTGTGTTCCTGGTCAGATGAGTGCATCATGATTTGGTTGTACTCGGAGAAAGCGTCCATGAAGCTGAGCATTTGGTGACCGACCGTGGCGTCGACCAGCAGATCAATGCGGGGAAGTGGATAGCTATCTTTGGGGCAAGCTCGGTTAGTCGAGTAGTCGACCGAGACGCCACTTGCCATTGTTCTTGCGGACTAGAACCACATTGGGACCACTTAGGATAATCCACATTTCGGATAAAGCGAGCCTTGAGGAGTTTGTCAACCTCTGTAGCTATGTGATTGTTGCGTTCCGGGTGAAATATACGCTGTTTTTGGCGGTAAGGTCGGAAGTGAGGTTAAATCTTTGGCGATGAGTGATGAAGGAGGGTCAATGCAGCATGTCGAGTGAGTCCAAGCAAAGACGTCGTTGTGCTCGGTCAAAAGGGCAGTGAGGTCGGCTTTTGCTTGGGGGGATAATTGGCTGCCGATCTTGGCAGTTTTCAGTGGGTTGGTGGGGTCAATAGGAACCTCAACAAGGTCTTCCACCGGTTCTCCTCTGATCAGCTCGTCCTCATCCCGGACATCAAGTCCTTCAATGATCATCGCCTCCTTCAACTTGACTTCTTTAAGTGAGGCAACATAACACTCCCTGGCCACGGTCTGTTCTCCCCTGACTGTTCCGACCCCGAGATCGGTGGGAAACTTGAGGGCAAGATGATAGGTGGATGTGATGGCTTGGAAGGCGTTGAGGGCGGTGCGGCCGAGGATGATGTTGTAGGCAGATGGGCAATCAACCACCAGGAAGGTGAGCAACTTCGTGGCTTGCCGTGGGTACTCGCCAATTGTGATGGGAAGATCGATGGAACCAATGAAGGTCACGCGGTCGCCAGTGAAACCGATGAGAGGGGTTTGGAGCGGGGAAAGGCTTTCTTCCCCAATCTTAAGTTGGCGGAAGCAGTTGAGAAAGATGATGTCCGAAGAGCTGCCATTGTCGATGAGAACTCGTCTGACCTTATAATTGGAGAGGATGGCGGAAATGACGAGAGGATCATCATGAGGATAACGGATGCCTGCACAGTCGGCGTCCGTGAAGGTGATGGGCTCATCCTTGCTTGGGCTGCTTTGGGGTCGGTCTCACGTGGCGTGCCTTGTCTGAGCCTGTCGTATTTTTCTAAGTTACGCCCTCTGGTGGCGAGATGGTCCCACAAGCAAGACCACGAAATAACTCTAATTTCACCAACTGATGGAGGTGGATTCCCTGGAGGCCGAGGTTGTTGGGTCGGTCATGACCCTGGTTTGGTTGAGCTGGCTGCTGCGGTGGGGTGCGTCGGTGATTATCTCTGTGGGGTTCGGTTCTTTGCCTCTGCTGAGAGCGGGTGTCTGTGAATTGACTTAGACGCCCCTGGCGGATGAGGGTCTCCACCTGATCCTTGAGGCGATGCAATTGTCGGTGTTATGGCCATGGTCTGGTAAAGCGGCAATATTTAGATTGGTCTTTCCGGCTGGAAGGGTTCCGTGGAGGGGGAGGCCACTTAAGGGGGTAGTCCCGTTGGATCTAGTTGAGGACATGTTCCATAGGAGAATTGAGAGGCGTATACCGCTCGAACCGACCGTGCGGTCGGGCTAGTGTTGACCGGTCGGGACGAGGGGGTCGGTCGGTATAGCGGGGTGTTTGGCTATGATACTGGGTGTTGCTGGGTTCTTGGTCTTTTCTCTTTTCTCGGGGGGTCGGGTTTTTAGCTGGTGGATCTTGCCGAGCGGCTAGTGAATCCTCGGCATTCATGTATTTTTGGGCTTTGGAGAGTAGGGCTGCCATGGAGGTCGGGGGGTTCTTGGAGAGGGAGAAAAGGAAATCAGATGACCGCAGACCGGCCATGAAGGCTGTGAGGATGACCTTGTCGTCATTTTCGGCAACTTGCAGGGCTTCGGTGTTGAAGCGAGTGACGAAGCTGCGCAGTGATTCCCCCTCGGTCTGACGGATGTTGAGTAGCTGGGTGGCCGAGCGTCGTTGGCGCTGGGCGCCGATGAAGTGGCTCAAGAAAGAGTCGAGATCTTTGGAAAGTAGAAGTCCGTGGTAGCGGCTAAACCACGCCGAGCCGACCCCTTGATTAATCCGCAGGAAGGCTCGGCACATGATTTCGTCAGAGAAGGCATGGAGGATCATGAGGGTCGGTAGGTCTCGGATGGTCGTCGTCGGTTGTGCCATCGAAGAGTCAATGGTGGGCATTTTGAATTTGGCGAGGGGTTTGTCTCGGATGGAGGCGACAAATGGCGAAGTTCGCGATGGTGGAGGGCTTATCTTTGGATATTCGCATAACCCCTTGTAGCTGAGCTTCATGGCTCGGAGTTCGGCGTCGAGAGGATGTTCTCACCACTAGAGAGGCAGTGTTGGATCTTCTTGGCCTCTCCCTCGGGTGCTGCTATAGATGGGTGTGGGGGTGGGGGTGACGGATTTACATGTGGGTGGGGAGATTGCAAACCGTCCAAGTTGAGTGGATTGGGTAGTGGGGCAGTATGGCCGGGAGTGCGTTCCAGGTTGGGCAGGATATCTGGAGGTGGTGGTGGAGGAATGGGGAGGTTTCTCTGGAGCAGAGCGTTTATTAAGGCCTGGTTTTGCTCAGCCATACGGTTGATGCTGTTAGTAAGTTCGATGAAGTATTATGGTGGGTTGTTTGGATTGGGAGGGTCGGTTTGGTGATCGACAGCATTATGGTGGGAAGCCATGGATCTAGTCGTGACCATACACTTGACGAGTGAGGTGAAAAGGTTACTGGAACAGGGTCTCCGACGGCAATGAACACAACTGGCGTACGGACAAACCAGTTCCCACAGATGGCGCCAACTGATGATGCAATTCGTTCACAGTAGATGGACTGGACTGATCCAAGCTCCTCAAGCCCACTCCTCAGTGATGAAGCCCACTGGAAGACCTGCAAACAAGTCCAACGGGGAACGGGGTAGTCCCCCGGCGAATCCTCCGGTGTGTGAATTAGAAAGGGGAAATAGATGATGTAGAGAGAGAGAGAGAGAGAGAGAGAGAGAGAGGAAAACTTAACCTTCTTATTGTCTTCCAAATTTGCTTATATCCTTTAGTAATCATTTCACTGTCTCTGCCGTTCTGACCTTCCCGCCGAAAGCTTGTGCCGTGGTTTACCTTGTTCAAGGTGAGGAGGTGTCATTCCGGCTGAGAGGTGTTGTCGCAATAAATGCTGTGATGGGCTGCATTAATGGTGATGTGTTGTGGCAATAACTTTGCAGATCTTTGTCTGGGCGTGGCTGATACACTTTGCCATGTGTCGAGTATCATTGGCCTTCTATGCTCGATTGGCCTCCTGTCTTGGATTTTGCTACGGGTTATGCAATGGGATATAAATGGTGGGCTTGGGTTTGTCCACTATGGGCGTGGTTCTTATGGGCCTATCCATGTCGATTTATACTTATATCATGTAAGACCGTAGAGTTATTCACACTAATGTATAAAAATTACAAATTCAAATCATAAACAATGTTCTAGCACAAAATATCCAAACCTTAATAATTTGTTCTCAAAAGGGTTTTGATTAATTATGTGACACATCATAATGACCACAAATTTTTATTCGACCAAATTATTTTTGCATATATTTTCTAGCAGAGCTCACAAATGTGCATCATCGGTAATACTATAAATTCAAAATTTTTATTTAAGAATTATTCAAGAAACATCAATAAGTGCCTTAAATATATTCAATTATTTTCGATGATCATTATTCTTTAAAATAATACTCCACAGTATTTATCACTTGACATTTGTCAATTTATCTTCTAAAAACTTAACAAAAAAAGTATTGAATTCCATTATTTAAATCAATCAATATCAAATTGGATGCTTATAGCGATTCTGGTTTTTCCTCTCTTTATTTATTGTATTCCGGACTCGGTTCCGTGGATGTGTTGTTGTCTCATTCTCATTTTCACCCCTTACTCTTTGTATTTGAGTCTTGGGTTGTGTTGGGCAGGTTTGAAACAAGTTGGTTGTGTTTTGAAACCAAAAGTAGATGCCCAGAATTTGGCCTTCACGCTTGAGCGGGGCTTTTGACGCTCGAGCGGGCCCTTTGTTGTTGTTTCTCTGCTCGAGCGGGCGTTTTGACGCTCGAGCGTGAATTTCCATCTCCTAGTATTTTTCTCTGCAAGTCTTCATACACTCGAGCGGGAGTTTTGACGCTCGAGCGTGATCCTTTGATTTTGTTACTCCGCTCGAGCAGGGAGTTTGACGCTCGAGCGGGGACCATCGCCTGTAAAACTTTTGTGAGTGTGCATCCGACGCTCGAGGGGGCGTTTGGCCTTCGGCGTGAGTTTGTGTCGGCCTTCGGCGGGGTTTCCATGCTCGAGCGGGGAGACTTTTATATCAGTCTGAGTTTCACCTTTTTGGATCACTTTTTGATTTTCTTTTTCTCTCTTACTTTTTCAAAACCTCCATTGGAGAGCACCTCACTCTAGAACTCTACCTTCTCTCTAGGGTTTGATCTAATAGGAGTGATCCTCCAACCTTGGGCCTTTGTAAAAAGTGTGGAGCTTATTGAGGGCTACATTTTGATTCGAAAATATTGGGGTTTGGAGTACTTCGAATTTCTTCATCTTCTTCCTTTGAGCCTCGAATTTGAGGTAGGGATAACTACTCATATATATGATCTTTGACATAAATTTTTAGTCATTTTGATTTAATGTTGAAGTTGGGTGATTTTGGTTGTTAGGGTTTCTAAATGTATAAAGAGGGGTTTAATTAGTTTGACTAATAAATATGTATTTTGGGTCTTAAAGTGATGGTATTGTTGTTGGTTGTTGATGTTGGTGCCTTTGGGTCAAAGTTGAGAAAGATGGAGGAAAGCCCTAAATTTTGTTATGAATTAATTGATATAATTAATTTGGGAATGTTATGGAAATACGAAATTGAGGTGGAAATGATGAAATTAGCATAATACGAGATAGAATGGTGGAGTTGGATTTATTAATCGCTCACTTTGAAAATATTGAATATATATATGTTGAAACATTTATTATCTGTTTAGAAATAACTGCTTGGGGCTATCGGTGGAGGATGGTCTTGATTGTTGTAGACAATACATGATGATTAGAAGAACTAAAACTAATCAATTGAATATGTCATCGAATATGACGGTTGGAATAATACATCAAATTTATGTATTATTAATTATGTATATGATATGTGTTTTATATATATTGTATTGTATGGGAGGAGATAGGGAATGTACTCCACGGTTTATGAGAAGATAGGGGATGGACTTCTAAACCAAATATTGTTTGGGAGGAGATTGGGGATGAACTCCATCGATACAGCAAATATGTGTATCTATTGAAGTATTGATACAGCAAATCTGTGTATCATATATGAAGTACAGAAGTGGTTTATTTGAGATTGATACAGCAATTATGTGTACTATTATGAAGTATGAAATATTTAATTTGAGTTGTTATCTCAATTGAAATGGAAGTACTATTGATATGAGATGTAATCTCATTTAAATTGTTTGGCCAGGTTTTGAGCCATAGTTATGAATTGAGAAATTGGATAAGAAATGGAAAATGAAATGAAACATGGACACATTTGTCATGTAATTGAAATGGGTTATAAATTGATTTATGTGAGTTAAACATTTATCAAATGCTAATGTTTTAGTTATTGCTCATATTATGTTTAGCATATATCTACTAGGCGTTGGCTCACCCTATATGGGACATCCTTTTCAGTGCAGTGTTATGCCACTTCCAAGGGCGTAGCTTGGGAGGCTTGAAATTTGTAGGCATTTTTGTTGTTTTTGTTGTATTACATGTACATCAAGCCAAGGGCTTATTTTGTGTAGAGTTAGTACTCTCCTTTTGTAACCAAGTGTTGACTTGGAAAGTTGTAAGGCTATAGGGCATTTACTTTTATTGTCAACGTGTAATACCTTTTGTAAGAATACTCTGATGATTGCAATATGAAATCTCTTTTCTTTATCGTGAATGTATGATATTATGGGTTTATTGCGAGGGCGTTACAATGCTACATATGTATGTAAATCAATTCTAGAAATATGATGTCTGACAAAAATCACAATGGAGTTAACTTTAATTAATGTAATGTTATTTTATATTATGATATGTGTTACAAAAAAAAATAAAATATTATTTTAATTTAAAATGAAATTTAAATTATTTATTTTAATAATCCTACTATTCTATAGAAGTGTTAGTTGAATATAATAAATTTAGTTAAAGTATTTGTTAATTTTGATAATTTTAGTTCTATGTGCTATAAAAGTGTAATTATCATATAATGATTTTATATGATATATATTAAATTATAAGATAATAAAGTAAACACTCATTTTGATATTTAAAGTAATAGTTAAATTAGAAAAAGAGTTAATAATATAAAACTAAAAGTGATTCTAATTATTTAATTTTACTTTTACTTTTATTTTTATATTTATTTGGATAATAAAAATATGTAGAAATAGAATTACATAAAATTTATCTAAAATATTAAATATAAATATGTTGTAATTGGATTAAGAAGAAAATACATAAATTAATTATGTAGAGTATTGATTTTTTTCTTTAATATTATTTTTCAATTATTCATACATATTGTATATACGTATATAAAATTTAAATTAAATATAAATATTTTGTAATAAATAATTTCATGTTAAATAAAAAAATTAAATATAAATTAATATTAAAACATCAATAAGATAGATAAAAAATAAAAAAAAAATTAATTTGATTCTGTAATGCACATAATTAAGCATCATGTCTCATTTATTTATTTATTTATTTATTTGTATATTGAGTTAATTTTTTTTTTCAAATATCATAGTAATTAAATTATAATTATATATATGGAAAATAAGTGTTTATCAAATAGAGTTCATATAAAATTGGTTATTACAATTTAAATTGAATTTGTGTAGAACTTTATATGTAAATGAAAAGGACAGGTTGACGTGGCTTTTTTTTTTTTTATAAAAAAAGTAAGACTTTATAATATGAAAAAAAGTTTGTAGCCCGAAAACCACTGGGCCGGAATGCGCCGATTGCCCAAAACGACGTCGTTTTGGGCAGTTTTTTTTTTATATCTAAAATAGAGAGAGAGAGAGAAAGCTCCACCCATCGGCGCTATCACCAGTGATGGCGAGGGTTTTGTGACGGTGACAGTGACCTTGCGACGGTGAGCGACTTCCTCTGCTCTTCTTTCGTTTTTGATGTTGATGATAATGATGATCTGGTGTTGATGACGATGATGATGATGTATAGATGTCTCTCATATATATATATATAGATATGTATGTGTATAGATGATGGTCTAGTGTTGATGATGATGATGATTTGGCTCATTTTTTATGTTGATGATGCTGATGATGATAATGATGATGATCATTTTTTATGTTGATCTGGTGATCTGGTGATTTGGTGTTGATGTTTTGATTCTCTCTTTCGTCTTCTCCTTCTCTCTTTCCTCTTCTTTCTTTTTTCTTTCTTCTTCTTCTTCTTTGTTGTAGAAGAAGACCTGAATAAACGAGAAAAGGAAAAAATAAAAATAAAAATAAAAATCATTAAAACGATGTCGTTTTGATTTTCGGGCCAGTCGAGCCACACTGATTTCGAGCTACGAAATGGGATTGTTATAATATATCACCTAAGCAATGGAAAAACATTACTTTTAATTATATATATAGCGATCTTGGTTTTTCCTCTCTTTATTTATTGTATTCCGAACTCGGTTCCGTGGATTTGTTGTTGTCTCATTCTCATTTCCATCTTTTACTCTTTGTATTTGAGTCTTGGGTTGTGTTGGGCAGGTTTGAAATAGGTTGGTTGTGCTTTGAAACCAAAGGTTGATGCCCAAAATTTGGTCTTGACGCTCGAGCGGGCCCTTTGTTGTTGCTTCTCCGTTTGTTGTTGCTTCTTCGCTTGAGCGAGTGTTTTGACGCTCGAGCGTGATTTCCTATCTCCCAGTATTTTTCTCTGCAGGTCTTTGGACGCTCGAGTAGGAGTTTTGGCCTTTCAGTATGAACCTTTGATTTTGTTACTCGCTCGGCGGAGTTTAGCCTTCGGCGGGGACCATCGCATGCAAAACTTCTGTGAGTGTACATCGATGCTTTCGGCGGGAGTTTTGATCGGCGTGGTCTGTGTCGGCGCTCGGCAGGTTTCCACGCTCGAGCGGGGAGACTTTTATATCACTTCGGGATTTCACTTTTTGGATCACTTTTCAACATCCTCTCTCTCTTTTACTTTTCGAAAACCACCATTGGAGAGCTTCTCTCTCTAAAACCTCACCTTCTCTCTAAGAAATCATCTAGCCCTAGTGATCTCTCACCTTCGAGCCTTTGTAAAAAGTATTGATCTTGGTGTGGGCCATCTTTTGATCCGAAAATCTTGAGATTTGGAGCATCTCGAAATTCTTCATCTTCTCCATTGGGTCTCATCTCTTGAGGTAGGGATAACTACTCATTCTTATGTACTTTAACATAGATGTTGAGCTATTTGTATAGATGGTTTGATTTGGGAAGTTAGGGTTTGATATGTCTTCTATTGAAAAGAGGGGTTTTGTCCTTTTTACTCAAATATGTATAATTTGGGTCTTAAAAAGAGATTATTGATGTTGTTGATAATATTTGAGCCTTTGGGTCAATATTGAGAAAAAGGGAGAAAATGCCATGTTTGGGTATATTTGGGTCATTTGTGTAATTAATGACATTTATCATGGAATTATGAAATTGAGTTGGAAATAATAGAATTGGCATAATATGGGATGGAATGGTGGAGTTAGATTTATTAATCACTCACCTTTGAAAATTGTTGATAAATTACCTGTTGGATGTAATTATTATCTGTTTATAAATAATTGCTTTGGGCTATCGGTGGAGGATAGTCTTGATTGTTGTAGACAATGCATGATGATTAGGCAAACCGAAACTAATCAATTGAATATGTCATCGAGTATGACGGTTGAAATAATACATCAAATTTATGTATTGATTGATTATGTATATGATATATGTTTATATACATTATATTGTGTGGAAGGAGATAGGGGATGTATTCCACGGTTTAGGGGAAGATAGGGGATGGACTCCTAAACCGGATATTGTTTGGGAGGAGATAGGGATGGATTCCATCGATCTGACAAATATGTGTATCTATTGAAGTATTGATACAGCAAATCTGTGTATCATATTTAAAGTACAGAAGTGTTTTATTTGAGATGGATACAGAAATTACATGTATCTATGGTGAAGTATGAAGTGTTTAATTTGAGTTGTTATCTCAATTGAAATGGAAGTACTGTTGATATAAGATGTAATCTCATTTAAATTGTTTGGCTAGGTTCTGAGCCATAGTTATGAATTGAGAAATTGGATAAGAAATGGAAAATGGAATGAAACATGGATACATTTTTCATGTAATTAAAAGGGGTTATGAAATGATTTATGTGAGTTAAACATTTATCAAATGCTAATGTTTTAGTTATTGCTCATATCATGTTTAGCATATCTCTACTGGGCGTTGGCTCACCCTATATGGGACATCATTTTCAGGTACATGTGTTATGCCGCCTCCAAGGACGTAGCTTGGGAGGCTTGAGGCTGTAGACTTTTTTGTTATTTTTGTTGTATTACATGTACATCAAGCCAAGGGCTTATTTTGTGTAGAGTTAGTACTCTCCTTCTGTAACCAAATGTTGACTTGGAAAGTTGTAAGCCTATAGGGCATTTACTTTTGTTGTCAACATGTAATACCTTTGTAAGAATACTCTGATGATTGTAATATGAAATCTCTTATCTTTATCAAGAATGTATGATATTATGGATTTATTTTGAGGGCGTTACAACCGTGTCGAGGCGTCTTGGGTTTGAATACTTTGGGTACGTGGGAGGTGATTAGTTTCACAGTGGCTTTGTCTCGCTTGTTAGAGACTTAGATGTAATGTTATGTACTTATGTGATAACATTCTTATGTGACTACTTGGGTATGGGATTTAGTTTCTAGGATGTTGATTGGATCCTTGGGTTTCTGTGAGTCTTGTTGGAAAAGCACTTGATTAATGCTGTTTCTAACTGGAGCTCTAGCAACGCCTCGAGACTATCACTATCCGGAAATGAAATTCGTAAGTGCTTATGTGATTATGTGCTTACGTGGAGTGAATTACTGTTGTCCAATGCATTAAGACGTGAGTGTTGTAGCTTCGGCAAATTTGTGAATGTGCTAATGTTCTTCGTTACCTTTATTAGGATGTCGGGCGGGGCGTGGTAGTAGGCGAGGTAGGCCTAGGAGGCGGGATGCCTATCTGGGATGAGATGCAAGTGAGGAGGGTGTTGGTCGTGCCAATGTGGCCGAGCCAGTGATGAGCCATAGGCGCCTTAGCCCATGAGATGGCAGGAGCTTTGAGGAATCCTTGGCATTCTCGGTGAGAATCAGTCGAGCCCTTGTTCTTGAGGCAGGACCTTCTTTTCTGAAGAGGGAGTTCTTCCGGTCTAACCCAGACGAGTTTGTGGGTGATCTAAAAGAGCCATTTAAGGCGGATGTATGGCTCGAACAGATGACGAAGACCTTTGAGATGCTTGGCATTGAGAACGGAGCTTTGGAGGTGACCTTGGCATCTTTCCAGTTAAAGGGGGATGCGTGTCAGTGGTGAAAGTTCATGTGGGGTCGTGTTGGGGGGGCTTGGGAGGCCTTTGTTGATGCTTTCGAGAGAAGTTCTTGTCTCCAAATTAGGGAGAAGGTGAGGACCCGGTTGTCGACTCAGCGACTAAGTTTATCAGTGGCCAAGTTTGAGGCCGCATGTACTAGTTTGTCCAGGTTTGCACCTGAGCTTGTGGCGTCTGAAGAACGTCATTGCCTGGAATTTGAGAAAAAGTTGAGGCATGGGCTCAAAATGAGAGTTGGGGGTCTATGGCCCGGGATTATGGGCGCCTTGTAGATGCTACGGCCCATATAGAGATTATGATGCAGGAGGAGGAGGAGAGACAGAGGGGCTTCAAAAGGAGTCAGGATGGTTAGGGGGACGGTAGGAGGAAGAATGGTTCTAACCCTTAGCAGTCCCAGGGTGCATTTGCTAGATCGACCTTTCCAGTGCCGAGTGTAGGCTCTGGAAGAGGCAGTCAAAGAGACATGACTTGTTACAAGTGTGGTCAGTTGGGCCACAAGTCTCCAGCTTGCCCGCAGAGGGGAGGAGGTCAGAGAGCAGCTTCATCTTCGGCTCGTCCTCAGAGCTAGAGTCAGGGCAGAGGTCACCGCCATTACTGGGGTGTGGTCGTGGGGGCACCAAGAGGTTTTGCCCGTAGTTGAGTAGCACATCTGGTGCATCTGGGCCGAGGCAGAGTTTTCAGCCAGCTCGGCCGAGCCTCGAGGCCAATCGAGGGCTTCATCGTCCCAACAGGCAGTGATCTTTTGCTCCAAGGGGTGAGTAGGTAGATCGAGGCCTCTGGCGTGTGTATGCTGTTATCGCACATGATTTAGTACCGACTCCATCTGTTGTGAGAGGTACCTTTTTGTTTTGCAACTCGGTTGCCAATGTGTTGATTGATACGGGTGCATCTCATTCCTTTATATCTGCTGCATTTGCTTCTATTTTGGGGCTGGAGCTAGCACAGTTAGCATCTCCTATTTGTGTTGTATCACCTGTTGGGGGTGAGTTGATTTTGAAACAAGGGTGTCGGGGCTGTGATATAGAGGTTGCCGATCGCCGACTTCCATTTTCTTTTGTAGTAATGGCTATGTCGGGTTTTGATGTTATTTTGGGTATGGACTGGCTATCGTCATACCGGGCTATTATTGATTGTTACCGCCAGAGGGTCACAGTATGTACCTTGAGCGGGGATTGTTTCCATTTCTTGGAGGATCGGGTTGGTAGTATGTTGCCACCAGTGTATGATCCGCGAGGGCGGAGTGAGCTTAGTGATCTTCTCGCTAGCCTTTTGAGTAGTGAGTGTGATGAGACCCAGATTACATTGCTGAGAGTGGTTTGTGAGTATTCGGATGTTTTTCAGGGATCTCATTAGTTTGCCACCTCATCGAGATTGAGTTCTCTATCGATTTAGGGCCGACAGCCAATTTCTATGGTACCTTATCGTTTTGCCTTGTAAGTTGAGCGAGTTGAAGATTCAACTCGAGTTGCTAGATAAGGGCTTCATTCACTCTAGTGTTTGGGGGAGCACCGGCCCTCTTTGTTAAAAAGAAAGATGGTGCCTTGAGACTTTGCATCGATTATCGGAAATTGAATTGGGCTACCGTTAAAAATAAATACCCTATACCCCATATAGATGATCTGTTTGACCAGTTGAAGGGGTCCCGTTGTTTCTCTAAGATAGACTTGAGATCGGGTTACCATAAGTTGAGGGTCAGGGAGGAGGATATCCCGAAGACGACATTCCGTACGCGGTATGGCCATTATGAGTTTCTGGTGATGTCATTTGGGCTCACCAATGCACCGGCAGTATTTATGGACTTGATGAACCGGATATTCTAGGAATTCTTAGATCGTTTTGTAATCGTTTTCGTGGACGACATTCTGATTTACTCACCGTCTGAAGAGGAGCACGAGGAACACTTGAGAGTGGTGCTTGAGTTGCTCATGGCCCATAAGCTGTATGCCAAGTTTGGGAAGTGTGAGTTCTGACTAAGAGAGGTCAAGTTCTTAGGCCATGTAGTCTCTGGGGAAGGGGTGTCTGTTGATGCATCCAAGATTGAGGCAGTGCAAGATTGGGCACAACCTAAGAGCATTTTTGAGATCCATAGTTTTCTGGGACTAGCTGGGTATTACCGCCGGTTTGTGAAAGATTTCTCCAGGCTAGCTTCACCGTTGACTAGATTGACGTGGAAAGGGGTCAAGTTTGTATGGAGTGAGACTTGTGAAAAGTCGTTCCAAGAGTTAAAGGTTAGATTGATGACCGCTCCGGTTTTGATTATTCCGGAGAGAGGTTTGGGTTATGCTGTTTATTGTGATGCCTCACGAGAGGGTTTGGGTTGTGTGTTGATGCAAGAGGGGAAAGTGGTAGCCTATGGCTCACGTTAGTTGAAAATACACGAGAGGAATTACCCTACACATGACCTAGAGGTAGCAGCAGTAATCTTTGCCTTGAAGATTTGGAGGCACTACCTTTATGGTGAGCGATTCGAGGTATTCTCGGATCATAAGAGTTTGAAGTACCTGTTTACACAGAGAGACTTGAATTTGAGGCAGAGGAGGTGGATAGAGTTCATTGAGGACTACAATTTCAAGTTGCACTATCACCTGGGTAAGGCCAATGTTGTGGCCGATGCCCTTAGCAGGAAATCCATTAGTGATGTTGCTTGTATAGCCATCCGGGAGTGGGAGATGTTAGGTGCACTTGGCGAGTTTGATTTGCTTTTGGGTGAATCCGTTGAGGCTGCGGCCTTGTTTTCTGTTGTTGTACAGCCTACACTTGTGACTTGAGTGTTAGAGGTATATGGAGGTGACCTTGAGATAGAATCCCTCTGAGAGAAGATCTCCAGTGGGAAGGTTGAGAAGGGTTTGACAGTGTATCCCGACCTGAGTGTGAGATACCGCGACCGTTTGTTTGTGCCGGAGTCTTGCCGGGAGGAGGTACTCTGAGAGTTTCACCATTCACGCCTTGTGGTACATCCAGGAGGCACCAAGATGTATCGTGATTTGGGTCGCCAGTTTTGGTGGCGGGGTATAAAGAAGGATGTGGCAGTGTTCATGTCTAAGTGCCTTACTTGTCAACAAGTGAAGGCCGAGCATCAGAGGCCAGCGGGTTTGTTGCAACCCTTGCCTATTGCCGAGTGGAAGTGGGAGCATGTCACTATGGACTTCGTTGTAGGTCTTCCGAGGACTCAGCGGGGTAGTGATGCTGTGTGGGTGGTTGTGGATCGATTAACTAAGTCGGCGCACTTTATCCCTATGCGCATGAGAGATTCAGTAGATCACCTTGCCGACTTGTATATTAGGGACATAGTGAGGTTGCACGGGGTTCCAGTGTCAATCATCTCAGATAGAGATCCATGTTTTACTGCTAGGTTGTGGCAGAGTTTGCAGAGTGCCTTGGGCACTATATTGACCTTTAGCACGGCTTATCACCCTCGAGGCCAGGCGTGCAGGCGCACTATTCAGATCCTTGAGGATATGCTTTGAGGTTGTGTCCTTGACTTTAGTGGGTCGTGGGAGAGGCACCTGCCCTTGATGGAGTTTGCCTACAATAACAATTTTCAGTCGAGTATCCGTATGGCACCGTTTTAGGCCTTGTATGGCCGACTGTGTAGGTCTCCGTTTTATTGGGCCGAGATGGGTGATGCACCTTTATTGGGCCCGGATTTGGTGAGGGAAACGACGGAGAAAGTTGAACTTATCTGTAGGAGGCTTGTTACGGCCCAGAGTCGCCAAAAGAATTATGTCGACTGTAGGAGGAGGCCTTTGGCATTTGAGACGGGTGATCACGTCTTTCTAAAAATATCACCTAGGCGGGGTTTGATGAGGTTTGGGAAGAGTGGGAAGTTGTCCCCTCGGTTTATTGGTCCTTTTGAGATCCTTGAGAGAATTGGGGAGGTTGCATACCGTTTAGCTTTGCCGTCGCAGTTGTCCAGGGTGCATGACGTGTTTCATGTTAGTATGCTTTCGAAGTACGAGCCGGACCCATCGCATGTATTGGATTGGACCGACTTAGAGGTAGATGAGGATGCCTTATATGAGGAGAGACCAATTCAGGTCTTAGATAGGCGGGAACAAGTCTTGCGAGGCAAGACCATTCCCTTGGTAAAGGTTTTGTGGAAACATCACGAAGTGGAGGAGGCCACTTGAGAACATGAGTTAGAGGTCCGTGAGATATATCCGGACTTGTTAGTTGATGCATGATCATGTATTGAGAATTTTGTAATATTGATAAACTTTAAGAGCATTGAATATGTTTTAATTTGTAAAACATTGTATATGTTTTGATTTATGGAAGTATTATGGAACTTGCCTTGAAATGGAAGTTTATTTTAACTTTGCATATGTTAACACTGTTTTAGAAATGCAAATATATTGATTGGCATTGGTTATGTTATAGAATTGTGGAAAATGTGTTGAAATTGGTAAATTTCAAGGGAAAGCATGTTGATAATGCATATTGAGTTATATATTAAAATTTGCCTCTTAAAAAGAGATGGGATAACCGGTATTGGGTCAAGTTGATGAATGTTGAGTTGTAATACTATTGAGAATTGAGAAAAACATGTTTTTGAAAACTTGTATTTAATTTCAAGGACGAAATTCCTTAAGGGGGGAAGGTTATAGCGATCCTGGTTTTTTCTCTCTTTATTTATTGTATTCTGGACTCGGTTCGGTGGATGTGTTGTTGTCTCATTCTCATTTCCATCTTTTACTCTTTGTATTTGAGTCTTAGGTTGTGTTGGGCAGGTTTGAAACAGGTTGGTTGTGCTTTGAAGCCAATGGTTGATGCCCAGAATTTGGCCTTCACACTCGAGCGGGGATTTTGACGCTCGAGCATGTTGCTTCTCCGCTTGAGCGGGCGTTTTGACGCTCGAGCGTGATTTCCTATCTCCTAGTATTTTTCTCTGTAGGTCTTCGGACGCTCGAGCGGGAGTTTTGACGCTCGAGCGTGAACCTTTGATTTTGTTACTCCGCCGGCGAGAGTTTGACGCCGGCGGGACCATCGCCTACAAAACTTTTGTGAGTGTGCATCCGACGCTCAAGCGGGAGTTTTGGCCTTTCGGCGTGAGTTCTGTCGGCCGCTCGGCGGGGTTTCACGCCCGGCGGGGAGACTTTTATATCACTTCAGGATTTCACTTTTTGGATCACTTTTCAACATCCTTTCTCTCTCTTACTTTTCGAAAACCACCAATGGAGAGCTTCTCTCTCTAAAGCCTCACCTTCTCGCTAAGAAATCATCTAGCCCTAGTGATCTCCCGCCTTCGGGCCTTTGTAAAAAGTATTGATCTTGGTGTGGGCTACCTTTTGATCCGAAAATCTTGGGATTTGGAGCATCTCAAAATTCTTCATCTTCTCCATTGGGTCTCATCTCTTGAGGTAGGGATAACTACTCATTCTTATGTGCTTTAACATAGATGTTGAGCTATTTGTATATATGGTTTGATTTGGGAAGTTAGGGTTTGATATGTCTTCTATTGAAAAGAGGGGTTTTGTCCTTTTTACTCAAATATGTATAATTTGGGTCTTAAAAAGAGATTATTGATATTGTTGATAATATTTGAGCCTTTGGGTCAATATTGAGAAAAATGGGGTTAATGCCATGTTTGGGTATATTTGGGTCATTTGTGTAATTAATGACATTTATCATGGAATTATGAAATTGAGTTGGAAATAATAGAATTGGCATAATATGGGATGGAATGGTGGAGTTGGATTTATTAATCACTCACCTTTGAAAATTGTTGATAAATTACCTGTTGGATATAATTATTATCTGTTTAGAAATAATTGCTTTGGGCTATCGGTGGAGGATAGTCTTGATTGTTGTAGACAATGCATGATGATTAGGCAAACCGAAACTAATCAATTGAATATGTCATCGAGTATGACGGTTGGAATAATACATCAAATTTATGTATTGATTGATTATGTATATGATATGTGTTTATATACATTGTATTGTGTGGGAGGAGATAGGATATACTCCACGGTTTAGGGAAAGATAGGGATGGACTCTAAACCGGATATTGTTTGGGAGGAGATAGGATGTATTCCATCGATCTGACCAATATGTGTATCTATTGAAGTATTGATACAACAAATCATGTATCATATATGAAATACTTGAAGTGTTTTATTTGAGATTGATACGACAATTACGATATCTATTGTGAAGTATGAAGTGTTTAATTTGAGTTGTTATCTCAATTGAAATGGAAATCGTATCATTGATATGAGATGTAATCTCATTTAAATTATTGGCCAGTTACAGTACAGCGCCCTCAAAATAATAATATTGAAACCCATCAATTTAGACATGCATTGATAAAAAAGTAAACATTCTTCTATTCATCGAGTAGTTCGTTACAATGAGTATTACATGTTAACAACAAAGCAAATGCCCTCACGACTTCTGACTTTCCAAGTTAACACTTGGTTACAAAAAGAGAGTACTAACTCAATACATGTTAAGCCCCGGCTTGAATTTACGTAATACATCCAAAAGATAACAAAACAACAAAAGTCTCAAGACTCTAGCCTCCCAAGCTATGTCCTTGGAGGTGGCATGCTACTCAGACCAAATGGTGTCCCATAAAGGGTGAGCCACAGCCCAGCAGAAATACACTAAACCAGCTATGAACAATGACTAAAAGATTAGCAGTTGATAGATGGCCAGCACAGATACATCTACATATATCACATTCCGGTTCCTTGACATTAAGTCCATGTTACATTTCATTTCCTATTTCTTTTTCAACTTTGATTTTGAAAACAAGGCTTAACACTTAGCCAAATAACTTAATGAGATTAGACTCATCTTTAAAACACTTTCAAAATTCATGATGGATACACATTTTAATGTCAGACGATAACACATAAACCATTTCCACACTTTTACTTAAAGATACACATTTCGGTCAGTATCAACATAACATAGAGTCACTTCTATACTTCACAATTGATAACGATATACATTTTAGTGCTATATCAAATCAATTTGAACACTTCTATAATCAACATTTGATACACATTGTAGTGCTGTATCAATGTCACACAAAATCCGGTTTAGAGGTCCATCCTATCTTCTCCTAAACCGTGAGTACATCCCTATCTCCTCTCACACAACACATGTATATAAACGTAGATCATATACAATCAATTAATACATAAATTTAATGTATTATTCTAGTCGCTATATTCGATAGCATACTCAATCGATTAGTTTCAGTTTGCTTAATCAACATGCATTGTCTACAACAATCAAGACTATCCTCCACCGATAGCCCAAAGCAGTTATTTCTATGCCGAAAATAAATGCACCAAATGAATATATTATCTACATTCACAATTCAATTCTTCATTTTCCCAAATTAATTATACGAATTAATTTAACTATGTAATTAGGGCATTTTTCCCATAAGTTACATAACAACCCTAAGGTTCCATTTTCATCCATAATCCAACATTTAACTCATTTCTCTATGCCAAACGTGCATATTGGTTTATTATAAACAAAACCCCAACTTTTGTAAAATTACACAAAGACCCAAACTTTCTCATAATTACACAACAACCTCCAACATATCAAAATACCAAAATTCAAAGACAAAGCTCATTAGAAGGAGTAGGGTATCCCTACCTCGAAGTTTGAGCTCCAACAGGGATGAAGACCAAAATCCAACGTGCTCCAAATCTCGAATTTTTCAGATTAAATCAAAGCCCAAGTCACTCTTTATTTTTTTAACAAAGGACCTAGGATCGATTCACACTAGAGGGAGATGAAATCCTAGAGAGAAGACAAGTTTAGAGAGAGAGGGTCTTGGATCTAGGGCTTGAAAAAGAGAAGGGGATGAAAAAGTGATGTTTTCCCCGCTGCTGCCTACTGATATAAAACAGGCTCGCTCGAGCGAAGGATTGGTCGCTCGAGTGACCAGACACAAAGAGTACTCGCTCGAGCGAAGAAAGTCTCGCTTGAGCCAAAAACTCGAAGCTTCAGGTTTGCAACCCAGAAGCACGCTCGAGCGACAGAATGCTCACTCGAACGAGGAAACTCAAAACATACACCTCGCTCGCTCGAGCCAAGAAACATAGCTCTCAGGTCAAAATGAGACGCAGACGCATGCTCAAGCGCAAGACTTCTCGCTTGATCCACTAGACACAAAACTCGACTCTCGCTCGAGCAACCAAACCTTGGCTCGAGCGAAGGATCCAAAACAAAGAGCTCGCTCAAGCGAAGGACCAAAATTCTGGGCAGCAACCATTTGTTCTCAAACACAACCAACCTGTAACAAACCTGTCCAGCACATCCTATAACTCAAATACAAAGTATGAAAGGACAAGAACAAGAGATATACAACTGCTAACATCCACGGAACCAAATCCGATCATCGTACAACAAGAGGTAAAACTCGGGATCGCTATATGAGCCATAGTTATGAATTGAGAAATTGGATAAGAAATAGAAAATGGAATGAAACATGGACACATTTTTCATGTAATTAAAAGGGGTTATGAATTGATTTATGTGAGTTAAACATTTATCAAA
Organism: Camellia lanceoleosa; assembly: GCA_025200525.1. Lineage (NCBI taxonomy): Eukaryota > Viridiplantae > Streptophyta > Magnoliopsida > Ericales > Theaceae > Camellia > Camellia lanceoleosa. The sequence continues at coordinate 55,069,315 of CM045761.1, read as the reverse complement.
TGCTAATATTTTAGTTATTGCTCATATCATGTTTAGCATATCTCTACTGCGCGTTGGCTCACCCTATATGGGACATCCTTTTCAGGTACAGGTGTTATGCTATCTCCAAGGATGTAGCTTGAGAGACTTGAGGCTGTAGACTTTTTTGTTATTTTTGTTGTATTACATGTACATCAAGCCAAGGGCTTATTTTGTGTAGAGTTAGTACTCTCCTTCTGTAACCAAGTGTTGACTTGGAAAGTTGTAAGCCTATAGGGCATTTACTTTTGTTGTCAACATGTAATACCTTTGTAAGAATACTCTGATGATTGTAATATGAAATCTCTTTTCTTTATCAAGAATGTATGATATTATGGATTTATTTTGAGGGGGTTACAATATATATATATATATATATGATAAGGATTTAAAACGAGAAAAACAAAATGTGGGTGAAATATAACTAAGTTTTATTTACATTTTACTTATCTTTTTTCTTTTTAAATCTTTATTCAAATTCATGATCTAAACACGGTCTTAATATTTTAAGTTGAAAGATTGTTTTGCATTTCAATTTTAATATTGAGCAATTTAACTCAAAATGTTAAAAAAAAATTCCACATTTTATGACATTTAATGAAAAACAAAAATTAAAAATATATATTTATGATGATTATTTTGATCAGAATAAATATAGTGCTCTATTTATAGTAGGGGTGGTTATTTATCACCCCGGGCCGGGTTGGGTTCAAGCTGGGACTACTTAATAAGAGATGTTGTGTCTGTCTAAGCCCGTCCAATCCAAATATCATGCCTATATAGTCATTCCAAGCCTAGCTTTAATATAAATTATAATTACCAAACCCATCCATCGGCCCATATACATAAGCTATTAAAAAAAATGCATAGAAACAATAAATCAAATTTACTAAACAAAAAAAATTTAACCAAACAAGCCATAAGAAGCTCATAAGATTAGGGCTTAAAGAATGTGAATTTACCCAGATGCTATTTTAAAGTAACTTCAGTTCTCCCACCCCATTAACAACTACAACAACTACAACAACTACAAATATGAACTAAAAATGTGAATCTAATTGAAGTATTAAAGGGTTTAATTACCAATTTTCTTTTTTATCCAGTCTTAGTTCACCAATACAAAAGGCAATCAATTTTTAAAGTAACTAACTTCAGTTCTCCCACTGATACCCACTTCTAATTTATAGTCATAAAAATAGACGGTGTCAATTTTTATAAATAGGGTGGGGTCTAATCCTCCACCATCTAAGGGGAAAAAAAAATCCTGTGATTTAGGTTATTTCAATAAAGAAAGAACATAAAATTTATGAAAAGATAGTTATGTCTGATTTTATATGAGGAAATATCATTTGATCTTCAAACTATTAGGTGAAAATCAATTTAGCACTCAGACTTGGCCTTATTTTAATTTGAATCTTAAACTTTTTTAAATTTGATCAATTTACTCCATATCGTCTGTTTTCGTCTACAATTAAAAGGAATTTATTGACGTGACACCAAATTTTATTTGAAACTTCAATTTACCCCCAAATTATACTTTAAAAATCAATTAGCCCCCCCAAATATTTTAAAAATTAATATTTAATTAATTATATTTTATTTCAAAAATAAAACATTTAATTTTAAATAAAAATTGAGTATTGGTCATGTTGAGTATTCCTTAGACAGTAATTAAATTTTAAATTTTAAATTTTTTTTACCCACTCAATTTTGAATACTATTAGTCGATCAATTTTATTAAAATTAATTTAGGGAATAAACTAATTACAATTGCATCTGGCGCACAAACATAGAGTAATCAAGAAGAAATTTACTGCTCCAATTAATTTTTCGAAATTGACTTCGAGATAATTTAAGACTTAAAGAGACAATTTTAAATGAGAATTTTTATAATTTTTTATAATTTTTTTTTCACAAAGGTATATTATTTAAAATTTAATTTTTTTCATTATTGGAGATAAAAAGTATTTGTTAAATATTAATTTTTTTTTTTAATATGCAGGGGCTAATTGATTTTTTAAAATATAGTTTGATTTTGGAGGTAAAATAGAAATTTTAAATGAAGTTTGGACATTACATCATCTAGCAAATTTTGTTTAATTATAGACCTAGAAACAGGGCGACCTAATCGACCCGATAAATTGATCAAATTTTAAAAAACATTAGAGGTCGGAAGTAAAATAGTATAAAAGTCAAGGTATTAAATTAATTTTTACATAATAATTTAAGAGATAAAATAATATTTTCTCATTTTATAATCTTAACATATATGTATCCTCAAAACTCAACAGCATATATTTTTTCGATGGTCTCACTTCTTAGATCAATTCATACTCTCAGTTCTAATTAGAT